>CM050171.1:129570373-129815958 GCA_027410445.1 Discoglossus pictus
AGGGTATGGGTGAGGTACAGGAGAGTGAGAGATGCATAGTGAATGAAGAGGCTAAAGATGATAGGCTTTTTTGAATAGATGTGTTTTTAAAGAGATTTTGAAGGATCTGAGGCAGGAAGATAGTCTGGTGGTGCGAGGTAAAGAGTTCCAAAGAATAGGGGCAGCACGTGAAAAGTCTTGAAGCCGGGAATGAGAGGAGGTGATGAGAGAGGAGAAGAGAAGAAGGTCATTAGCAGAGCGAAGAGGGCGGGTGGGAGTGTATTTTGGGATGAGAGCAGAGATGTAGGAGGGGGCACTATTGTGGAGGGCTTTATATGTTAGGGTCATGATTTTGAATTGTATTCTAGACGCTATGGGAAGCCAGTGGAGTAAGTGACAGAGAGGTGCTGCCGACACTGATCGTTTAGTATGGTAGATGAGTCTAGCGGATGCTTTCAAAATGGATTGGAGTGGAGACAGACGGGTGATAGGAAGGCCAGCAAGAAGAGTGTTGCAGTAATCGAGGCGAGATATGATGAGAGCGTGAATAAGAATTTTAGTTCTGTCTTGTGTGAGGTAGTGGCGTATTTTGGATATGTTTTTTAGGTGAAAGTGACAAGATTTTGTGAGTGATTGGATGTGGGGAATGAAAGAGAGGGAAGGGTCCAGTAGGACCCCAAGACAGCGGGCCTGAGAGGTGGGAGTGATGATGGCATTGTCAACAGTGAGAGATATTTGCGGAGTGAAAGCTGTAGTAGAGGGTGGAAAGATAAGGAGCTCTGTCTTAGACATGTTGAGTTGACGGGCAGACATCCAGGAGGATATGCTCGAGAGGCAATTGGCAACATGAGCTAGCAGAGAGGGGGATAGTTCAGGTGCAGAGATGTAGATTTGGGTGTCATCAGCATATAGATGATACTGAAATCCAAAATATTGTATAAGGGCACCAAGGGAGGATGTATAGATAGAGAAAAGGAGGGGGCCTAGGACTGAGCCTTGGGGTACACCGACAGTTAGAGGGCGAGGAGATAAAGAGGTGCCAGAGAAGGAGACACTAAATGTTCGATTTTCTAGATAAGATGTGAACCAAGAGAGAGCAGTGTCGCGGATGCCAAGAGAGTGGAGAATTTGGATAAGAAGAGGATGATCAACTGTGTCAAAGGCAGCAGAGAGATCCAGGAGAATTAGGATAGAGAAATGACCCTTTGATTTGGCGTTGAGCAGGTCATTAGTAACTTTTGTGAGAGCTGTCTCTGTAGAGTGTTGGGGCCGGAAGACAGACTGGAAGGGATCAAGGAGGGAGTTGGAGGGAATGAATTGTGTAAGGCGAGTGTAGACGACACGTTCAAGTAGTTTAGAAGCCAAGGGAAGTAGAGAGATAGGGCGGTAATTAGATGGAGAAGCTGGATCAGATGTGGGTTTCTTAAGAATGGGTGTAATTGTGGCTTGTTTCAAAGGTGATGGATACTTGCCAGTGTCTAAGGAAAGGTTGAATAGATGTGTGAGAGCTGGGATAAGTGTGGTAGAGAGGGGGGGGATCAGCTGTGATGGAATAGGATCATGTGGACAAGTTGTGAGACGAGAGGTTGATAGAAGGTTAGCAACTTCATCCTCAGTTACAGGGTTAAAGGAGTTTATAGTGGCTATAGATTTGGGAACTGGTGAAGGCAGACTGCTGTTTGTTTTTTGAGGAGAAGGTGTGATATGGCCGCGTTGAGAGGAGAGTTCATTATGAATATTTTCAATTTTACTATTAAAGTATCTAGCAAAATCTTCAGCTGTAAGAGAGGAAGGGGCGGGAGGTGGGGGAGGGCAGAGGAGAGTGTTAAGAGTGGAGAACAAATGTTTGGGGTTGGAGGCCAAATTTGATATTAATGATGAAAAGTAGCTCTGTTTGGCAAGATTGAGGGCATAGTGATAGGAGCGTAGGATAAACTTGTAATGAAGGAAGTCTGATGAGGAGCGAGATTTCCTCCATAGTCGTTCAGCGCTACGGGAGCACTTCTGGATGTAGCGAGTTTGTGTAGTGTGCCATGGTTGTTGATGAGAGCGGGGGCGTCTGCCTGCGGTTATGGGGGCTAGAGAGTCCAGGGTGGAATTTAGAGTCAAATTGTATTGTGTGGTAGCAATATCAGGGCAAGTGAGGGTAGTGAGAGGACTGAGAAGGGGTTGCAGTAAATTGGAAAGGTGTTGTGAGTTAAGTGTCTGCAGGTTTCTGTGGGTTTTGGTAGTTGGGCGTGATAGAGGGCAGAGATTGGAAGGGGTAATGAGGCTGTAGGTTAGGAGATGGTGGTCAGAAAGAGGGAGTGGGGAGATTGTAAGATTGTAGATAGAGCAGTGATTAGAGAAAATTAGGTCCAGGGAGTGTCCATCCTGGTGGGTAGGGGATTCTATCCACTGTGAGAGGCCAAGGGAAGAGGTAAGCGCAAGTAGTTTTGTGGCTGTGGGAGAAGTGGGAGTGTCAGTGGCAATGTTAAAATCACCAAGAATGAGTGAGGGTATGTTAGAGGAGAGAAAGTGAGGGAGCCAGGCGGAAAAATGATCCAGAAATTGAGAGGCTGGACCGGGCGGGCGATAGATGACAGCCACTCGCAGAGAGATGGGTGAAAAGAGGCGGATAGTATGAACTTCGAAGGAAGAGAACTGGAGAGAGGGAACTGGGGTAATGCAATTGAATGAGCAACGGGAGGAGAGTAATATGCCCACACCCCCACCTTGCTTATTCCCAGGTCTGGGTGTGTGACTGAAATGTAAGCAACCGTATGATAGTGCAGCAGTGGAGGCAGTGTCAGATGGAGAGAGCCAAGTTTCAGTAAAAGCTAAAAGGTTGAGGGAGTTGGAGATGAATAGGTCATGAATGTAGGTGAGTTTGTTGCAAACAGACCTAGCATTCCAGAGGGCACATGAGAAGGGCAAAGTGGAGGATTTTTGCAGATGATGGGTATTAAGTTATGAGGGTGTCGGGTATTTGTTGCCCTGTGTGCTGAGCGTGACTGATAGAAGGTAGGAATAGATTAGGGGCCTGGGTTAGGAGATATATCTCCAGCAGCCAATAAAATAAGCAATGAGAGAGAGGATGTGAGAGTAGGACTTACAGAAATGTTTCTGCTTATTGACCTTAGGGGAGGGAGGAGATAGTGACTGGAGGAAGGAGAGGAGCTCGTGGGAGCAAAGAAGAGGGGAAGAGAGCAGGGAGGGTGAAATGGTGATACAGTTTGAGACATGAATTGGAGAAAGTGATGAGAGCCTGAGAAACAGACAGGAGATGATGAGGAAGAGGGAAGTGAGAGGAAACATTGTTACACTGTGTGTTCTTGAAGAAGTGGTTAGGGATAATTAGCAGATGTCACTGATTGGACAGGTGCAGGTACTTAGTAGGCCTCAATCAATTAAGTGTAAGCAGGGGTGGGTGGGAAGAGGGGAGGTAGGGAGGGAATTGCTTCAGCTGAGGGGAATTGTGAGCTCTGAAAGGGCAGTATGTGTTCTTATATGCCCTAAGAAAAAACAGACAGATATAGAGAGAGATATTTAGGGGGGGGGGGGGGAAGCAGGGGCAATAAAAGAGAAAAACAAACACACAGGCCTATTCTAACTAACAGATAACAACCATTAATAATGAAGTTACAATTAGCAGTAGAATTACATAACACCAAGAAAAAAGAGAAGGAAAATGACTATCTCAGCAGTTATCATAAACAGATATTAATAATATGAAAAGGTCCAGTTGAAGACATTGATGAGATGATGTTCTTCTGCAAATTACCTTCAGCTGAGGGGAATTGTGAGCTCTGAAAGGGCAGTATGTGTTCTTATATGCCCTTCAGCTGAGCTGATTATTCTTTATATGCAAATGAGCAGCTCACATATTATAGATCACAGTCTGCTTGTCTGCCTGTGGCCAAAAAGACCCCCAATCAAGTACTCTGAGCGTCAAATTAGCATACAGCAGCCTCAGAATCATTTCTAAATATTTCAGAAATGATTTACTCTAGGACAAGACTGCTAATACAATGTATATCCAGGTTTTAATGCTCTTTAACATGAAATCTTCTTCCTGTTAGGGTGACAGAGTCCCTTTAATTATGAGATTATTCAGCAAAAGGGAGCCAGCAAAAAGCCCAACCCGTTTTATTGCTCCAGGCTTGTAGTCAAATTCACCTGAATCCTGTTCTTCTATCTATCTATCTATCTATCTATCTATCTATCTATTATTATCTTTATTTATATCGCGCCAACATATTCCGTAGCGCTGTACAGGGGTTGAGTACATGGCAAAAAATAAACTTAACACCTTATAAAGAATGGAGGGCCCTGTTTTTGAGCATATAATCAAATGCACATAGTGCTTGTTTCCAAGACACGGACACTCAATTGAAAACTCGCAAACTTACAATCTAAGGGTTTAGGTGTGATACAAGAGGGTGACAAATGCAAAATGGCAACGTGAATGCAATTTGTTCAGTCAGTTGGAGGGGTCTGTGAGCTGTACTGTAGATTGTGGGTGGGAGTGTTATTAAGCTGTGGAGTGTGCAGTTGTAATTATAAAGTCTGAAGGTGATAAGATTTTTCAAAAAAAGGTGTGTTTTTAGTAATTTTTTTAAGGTTTTGAGGCAGGAAGATAGTCTAATGGAGCGAGGCAAGGAGTTCCAAATAGTAGGGGCAGCACAAGAAATGTCTTGAAGACGGGAGTGAGAGGAGGTGATGAGAGAGGAGGAAAGAAGAAGGTCGTTAGTAGAATGAAGGGGGCGGTTGGGAGAATATTTTGAAACAAGAGCAGAGATATAAGGGGGTGCACTGTTGTTGAGGGCTTTATGTGTTAGGGTCAAGATTTTAAATGTGATTCGGGAAGCTATGGGAAGCCAGTGGAGTGATTGACAGAGAGGAGCTGCAGACACTGAGCGTTTGGTATTGAAGATGAGTCTAGCGGAGGCGTTCATTATGGATTGGAGGGGAGACAGACGAGAGATGGGGAGGCCAGCAAGAAGGAAATTGCAGTAGTCGAGTCGAGATATGATGAGAGAGTGTATTAGAACTTTAGCTGTGTCTTCTGTAAGATAATGACGAATTTTGGAGATGTTTTTTAGGTGAAACTGGCAAGATTTTGTTATCGATTGGATGTGAGGAATAAAAGAGAGGGCGGGATCCAGTAGAACCCCAAGACAACGGGCCTGGGAGGTGGGAGTGATGATGGTGTTGTCAACAGTGAGAGATATTTGAGGAGTGGAAGCTGTAGTAGAGGGTGGAAAGATTAGGAGTTCAGTCTTAGACATGTTGTGTTGACTTGTAGACATCCAGGAGGATATGCTAGAGAGGCAGTTGGAAAAATGAGCTAGAAGAGAGGTGGATAGATCGGGTGCAGAGAGGTAGATTTGAGTATCATCTACATAGAGATGATACTGAAATCCAAAGGATTTTATGAAGGTGCCGAGGGAGGAGGTGTAGATGGAGAAGAGGAGGGGGCCTAGGACAGAACCTTGGGGAACGCCAACAGACAGAGGCAGAGGTGAAGAAGAGGTGCCAGAGAAGGAGACGCTAAATGTACAATCTTTTAGATAGGATGTGAACCATGAAAGAGCTGTGTCCTGGATGCCAAATGAGCAGAGAGTTTGGATTAGAAGAGGGTGGTCAACTGTGTCGAAGGCAGCAGAGAGATCCAGGAGAATTAGAATGGAGAAGTGACCCTTTGATTTGGCAGTTAGTAAGTCATTGGTGACTTTTGTGAGGGCTGTTTCTGTTGAGTGTTGGGCTCGGAAACCAGATTGGAAGGGGTCAAGAAGGGAATTGGAAGAAATAAATTGAGTGAGGCGATTGTAAACAAGCCGCTCAAGCAGTTTAGAAGCCAGGGGAAGTAGTAAGATAGGGCAGTAGTTGGAGGCAGAAGCTGGGTCAGATGAGGGCTTCTTGAGAGTGGGTGTAATTACGGCATGTTTTAGGGAGGATGGAAACTTGCCAGTGTTTAGGGAGAGGTTGTGTGAGAGCTGGGATAAGTGTGGTGGATAGGGGAGGGATTAGCTGTGATGGAATAGGATGATGTGGACAAGTTGTAAGGTGAGAGGTTAATAATAACATAGATACTTCATCCTCGGTTACAGGGTCAAAGGAATCCATAGTGGAGGAGGGATTGGGGAAGGGTAAGGGCTGGGTGTTGTCGGCTTGTGGAAAGGATGGTGGGATAGGGCCAAGCTGTGAGGAGAGCTCATTTCGGATAATTTCAATATCTATCTATCTATTATCTATCTATCTATCTATCTATCTATCTATCTATCTATCTAGACACACACACTATATATATATATATATATATATATATATATATATATATATATATATATATATATATGAATAATCAGAGCAATGCAGTACATAGTGATACCTTTTTTATTGGACAAACATATTCATAGTTTTCATGACTAGCTTTTGAGAGTGCACCTGTTTTTTCCAAGTATAAAGCATCTCTGATATATTCCCATTGAAACACAAGCAGTTTATAAATCCCCCCTCCACCCAAAAAATGAAAACATTTGTTCTGTTCAGTGGGCTGTGCACAGGTCTATATTGGTGCAGGTCAAAGTAAATAAACAGGGTCATAAATATTTGTACATCTTGAGAGTTTGAGGTACCATAAAACTGTAAGGAGACACAGGGATAGTTGAGAAATAAAACAAACAATAAAACAGAGAAAACAAACAACAATAAAAAAACTAAAAGACACAAAAAATATCAGTAATGTAAAATTAAAAGAATTCTAGATAACGCACCAGGAATTCTATGTTAACATTAAGTATTATTTTGTATTAAAGTGTGTTCTCATTTTCATTTCAAATCCTTTTTACTGGTCACTCACGGCTACCTCACTGTTCATTATTTATATACTAGCTACTTGCCCATCAAAAATGACGGTAATACAATTTTAAGCCTAGCAATGCTGTTTGCCATGCAATGTGAGCACCTTCGGTGTTCATTACAAGTCTTTCCCCCTGTTTACTTCCTCCCTTGTGTCAAATTTCCCCCCTCCTCTTCCTCCCTTGTTTCTCATTTGACCCCTCTAACTCCATTGTGTCTCCTTTTCCCCATCTCCCTCCCTTGTGTCTCCTTTTCCCCCACCTCCTTCTCCCTTGTGCCTCCTTTCCTCCCTCCTCTCCCTCCCTTGTGTTTCCGTTTCCCCCTCATCTCCCTCCATTGTGTCTCCTTTTCCCCTCCTCTCCGTCACTTGTGTCACCTTTCCCCCCTCCTCTACCTCCCCTGTGTCTCATTCCCCCCCTCATCTCCCTCTCTTGTGTCTCATTTCCTCCCTCCTCTCCCACCCCTGTGTCTCTTTACCCCTCTCCCTCCCCTGTGTCTCTCCCCCTCTCCCTCCCATGTGTCTATTTCTTCCTCTCCCTCCCTTTTGTATCCTTCCCCTCTCTCCATCCCTTGTGTCTCCTTCTCCCATCTCCCTCCCCTGTGTGTCTTCCCCTTCTCTCTCTCTTCCCCCTGTCTCTCTCACCCCCTCTGTCTTTTCCCCCTATCCCTCCCCTGTGATTCTTCCCCCCGTCACAAATGTCAGTGAAGAAAATAAAAAGTAAAGGATCATAAAAAAATGGTAAAAAGCTAAAAGCTAAAAATTGAATTTTAATTCTCCTTCATGAAGTTCATTAAAAAGAAAACAAACAAGCATATGACTGCCATTCAACAACTTAAATTGCCATAAAGAAATCATGTTTGGCCCCCAACTTCTAAAATGTTGCCCACATCTGATGTAGATATATAAATGAGTACTACAAAGGGTTAACAATTACCCCTGTTATCATTATCATATAAGACCAACCTTACCTTAAATAAAGGTGACTTATGGCAATGTCTCATTTCGATCTCTTTGTAAAGAGTATTCAGCTTAAAGGGCGGCTCTAATTATATTCTATTAAATTCTTTGAATTACTAAAACTGATATTGGAAAACATTTAAAAAAAAAAAAAAATAATAAGTTCATAAACAAATAAATAATTAAACAAATGCAATGCCACAAAACTCAACCAGCTGGACCCGCAAGAGTGACATTCCAGCAGTTATCTGAAACACTTCACCAGGATTAGGAAAGCAAGATCCCATACATGTTCTTTCTATCTAGAAGATACAAACAAACCAGAGGACTTTATAAAGTGTTAAATGATAGAAGATGTTAAACAGGTTTCACACATTTAAAGACAGACAATACACAAACTCGACAAACTTTGAGATGGACAATCCCAATGTTAGTGAGTAACTGAAGGATTGTCCTGAATGAAAATCAAACTACATATACAAGCTATAAGACATCTTTAACATGGCCATAATCCACAATTATAATGTAAAAAGTATTATAATACAGCAAAGCGACACCCTCTTTAGAATAATAAATGGTGGGACTAGTGCAGTGGATCCACAACCCAGCGCATGGAACCTGTGGATTCATGATAGGTTGGTCTTATATGTTCCACAGTTCATGACACCCACTTTTGTACATAAAATAAGTGAGTAAAACCTTTATTAAGGAAGAGCTGAGGGGCACAGCATCTTGAAGTCCCAAAGCTGAACAAGATCTCCCCTGGTCTTGTATGAAAAAGGACAATTTATCACCTTTGATGGGCTCCCTTCCCATGCAGTCTCCTGAGGTTGGGGGACATATTGGTGCAATCAGCATGAAAATATGCAATGGGTGGAGCAGCTCTGAGAGGAACCTTGATGGGCTTCATGCCCACACAATCTCCTGGGGTTCGGTGCCAGGGTTGGAGCAATCAGCACACATAAAGGGGTAATGGATGGAGTAGCTCTGACAGTGACCCTGATGAGTTTCTGCTTGCACAATCTCTTCCAGAAGACACATACCTACCTCTACAAGAATTTTGCTACCTGTATCTAGTAGTGCTCCAGAGGTGATCCTGAGGGGTGGTCCTCTCACAATCTCCTCCTTCTGCAGAAATTGGCCATCCTCTCCAGAGGCAACCAGGTAAGCTAGTTCTGACTTGAGCTGGACTGGTAGTTGATCCTTTGCTGGCACCACCTCTGTGGACTATGTACTGGCAATAGCTTCCTTCAGCCTCTCTTTGACATATGGCTAGGGTGCCCCAAGGGCTTTCTACCTGGGTCTCATAGGGTTCCTTCTGTGCCAACCCATGTGTCCAGCTCTGGTGATCTCCTCAGCTTGCTTTCTCTGGTCGAATCACTCGGATCACTAGGTGAGTTAAGTTACGTTGGAGCAAAACTTAAACCCATACCTGAGCCATCTAAAGATATGAGCCAAACTTCTCTTCAGGCAACTCTTTAATGAAGGCTATCATCAACTTGGCATGATCCTTTCCCATCAGGTTAGTCCTTCTTTTTCCTTCTCTTGGCTCAGACATATGCTGATGATGATTATTATTATTACTAGCGACTTGCCCCTCAAAAATGACGGGCAATAAAAAAGTGTTTCCCTCCATTTTTGGTGTTTTTCAATTTGCGCGGTTCGGCCGTTAACTGCTTCTTTTTGCGACCTTGTTTTTTTTTCTAAGTCCGGCGGCTCATAATTTTTTTTCTAAGTGCCTTGTCCCTCAACTGCTTGCCGCCTAATGCAATCCTGTGGTTCCTAAGTGCTGGTAGCCTAAGTCTCGCGTTTTTCAAATCCTCAACTGCTTGCCTCGCTTCATGAGGCTCACAGTCAATGACCCCCTTTGCGCTCATCGCCTAAGTGCTGCGAGTTTCAATGCCTCAACTTCTCGCCTTGCTAAGCGAGGCTCGCAGGAAATGAGCGCCTTCGCACTCATCTCCTAAGTCGTGCGAGGTCGGAAGACTTCTGTGCCTCAGAGGCTCGCCTCGCCCTTTGGGCCGCAAACGGCTCGCTTCGCTATGCGAGGCTTGTAATTGTGACTTTGAATCGCAGTTTGACAATTATGATATGTGATTATTACTAGAAACTTGCCTGTCAAAAATGACGGCAATAAAAGTGTAAGGATAACAATGTGAGGTTTTTGCTCCTCTGAGCACCTTCGGCACCCATCGCGAGCCCCGGCAATCATTGCGAGCCTCTTCCCCCATGTACTTCAACTTTCCTGCTTTGCAATGATCACCTTCAGCGATCATTGCGAGCCCCACGATGAGCGCCTTTGATGCTCATTGCAAGCCTCTCCCACTAGCGGGGCTTATGCGCCTTCGGTGCTCATTGAAAAACGTTTCTTTCCACCTACTGTACGGTCCGCTCATTGCAGGTTTCGTTACCCTGCAGGTTTTGTGCTTGGGAATGCCAAGTGTCGCTTCCATCATCGCCCCCTGTCCCTTCCCTGTGTGTTTCTCCTCTTTGTGTCTGCTGAATGTTTAAGGCGTGAGATGACTGCCATTTGTTTTATTTTCAAAGTCCTGCGTGCCTGGCATTGGTGAGCCTCGTTTTCATCCTGTTTCAGATTTTTTAGGTTTATCGTCCTACTTTTATTTCCTCACTTAGCCGATTTACGTAGGACAAAAAATTGTAAATTTGGCTCAAAAACGCTTGCAACCTCACTCACAGGCTCCCTGGCTCTCACCCTATGCTGTGTGTGAGTTTTTTTTTTTATTATTTTTTATTATTTTGCATTTTTTTTTTTTTTTTTTTTTAAAGTTGCGCCATGGAACTAAGTTTGACTGTTAAATTAGTAAATTGCGTACCTCGCGGTCAGCGGCAAAGTGCTACATGCTTCAACTGTTCGCCTCACTTTGTGAGGCTCACAGTGCAATGAACGCCTTCGGCGCTCATTGCAGCTTAAGTCCAGCATGCTTCAACTGCTTGCCTTGCTTCGCTCACTCATTGCAGCCTCCTGCATGCGTGGTCGAAGTCTCCTCTCGCTTTGCTAGGCTCACAAAGTGTGACCAACATCGTAAGCGCTCCCAGCACTGACAACTATATATGTGATTATTATTACTCTTTATTTATAAAGCGCCAAAGTAGAATGGAGTACAGGCTTCTTTGCAATTCATTTGAGCACCTTCCCCCATGTGTCCTATCAAGGACCTTCATTTGTATTCTACAGGTTTTCCAAAGGGGCCACTGCACTTTCCCGTCAATTTATTTGCAGTACAAACATCTGAACAGGGAATATTTGTGAACAAACACAAGATAATAATTTACGTTGCTTCCATATCGAGTCCCAGATGTCACAGTGTTTTGCTCCCTGTCAGCGCTTCTCTTTTTTAGTTCAGTAATATTTTTTGAACACTGCACAAAACAGTGAGCAAGAATAGATCCTGAAGAGAAAAAAACAGCTCAGCACTATTACTGACTAGGAAATTGCCAGTCAAAAATGACGCGATTAAAATTCGGAGCTCATCATGTTGCTCGTAATGAGCGCCTTGGCGCTCATTGCATGCCTCTCCCACTCACGATGCTCATTGTGAGCCCAGCGATGAGCGCCTTTGGAGCTAATCACGTGGCTCGCAATGAGCACCTTTGCTGCTCATTGCGAGCTTTCCTCTCGCCTGCGCTCATTGCAAGCCTCTCCCGCTCGTGGTGCTTATCGTGAGCCCCGCGCTAAACGCCTTATCTTTCACCTGCTGTACTGGCCGCTCATTGCAGGGTTCGTTAAACTGCAAGTTTTGTGCTTGGGGATGCCATGTGTCTCTTTCCAGCATCTCCCCCTGTCCCTTCCCTGTGTCTTTCTCCTCTGTGTGTGCTGAATGTTTGCGTGGTGCGCTGTGACTGCTGTTGGTTTTATTTTCAAAATCCAGCGTGCCTGGCATTGTTGTTGTAAGTGTTACTGTCTTCAGCGTCATGTATTTTGTACGTTTTGCTTGCCTGGTGTTTCTGAGCCTCGTTTTCATGCTGTTTCTGAAATTTTGCATTTTTCGTCCGCAAGTATGACTGCCTGTGAGTGTATGACTGGCTGTCGGAGTTCAAGTGTGACTGCATGTGAGTGTGTGACTGCCTACCAGAGAGCAAGTGTGACTGTCTGTGAGTGTATGCCTGACTGCCGAATTGTAAGTGTGACTGCCTGTAAGTGTATGACTGCTTGCTGGATTGTTAGTGTTACTGCCTGTGAGTGTATGACTGGCTGCTGGAGAGTAAGTATGACTGCCTGTGACTGTATGACTGCCTGCCGGAGTGTAAGTGTGACTGTCTGTGAGTGTATGACTGGCTGCTGCAGTGTAAGTGTGACTGCCTGTGAGTGTATGACTGCCTGCCGGAGTAAGTATGACTGCCTGTGAGTGTATGACTGCCTCCCGGAGTAAGTATGACTGCCTGTGAGTGTATGACTGCCTGCCGGAGTAAGTGTATGACTGGCTGCTGCAGTGTAAGTGTGACTGCCTGTGAGTGTATGACTGCCTGCCGGAGTAAGTATGACTGCCTGTGAGTGTATGACTGCCTGCCGGAGTAAGTGTATGACTGGCTGCCGCAGTGTAAGTGTGACTGCCTGTGAGTGTATGACTGCCTGCCGGAGTAAGTGTGACTGCCTGTGAGTATATGACTGGCTGCCGGAGTGTAAGTGTGACTGCCTGTGACTGTATGACTGGCTGCCGGAGTGTAAGTGTGACTGCCTGTGACTGTATGACTGGCTGCCGGAGTGTAAGTATGACTGTCTGTAGTTGTATGACTGCATGCCGGAGTGTAAGTGTGACTGGCTGTGAGTGTATGACTGGCTGCCGCAGTGTAAGTGTAACTGCCTGAGAGTGTATGACTGCCTGCCGGAGTAAGTATGACTGCCTGTGAGTGTATGACTGGCTGCCGGAGTGTAAGTATAACTGCCTGTAAGTGTATGACTGCTTGCTGGAGTGTAAGTGTGACTGCCTGTGACTGTATGACTGGCTGCCGCAGTGTAAGTGTGACTGTCTGTGAGTATATGACTGGCTGCCGGAGTTTAAGTGTGACTGCCTGTGACTGTATGACTGGCTGCCGCAGTGTAAGTGTGACTGCCTGTGAGTATATGACTGGCTGCCGGAGTTTAAGTGTGACTGCCTGTGACTTTATGACTGGCTGCTGCAGTGTAAGTGTGACTGCCTGTGAGTGTATGACTGGCTGCCGCAGTGTAAGTGTGACTGCCTGTGAGTATATGACTGGCTGCCGGAGTTTAAGTGTGACTGCCTGTGACTTTATGACTGGCTGCTGCAGTGTAAGTGTGTCTGCCTGTGAGTGTATGACTGCCTGCCGGAGTAAGTATGACTGCCTGTGAGTGTATGACTGGCTGCCGGAGTGTAAGTATAACTGCCTGTAAGTGTATGACTGCTTGCTGGAGTGTAAGTGTGACTGCCTGTGACTGTATGACTGGCTGCCGCAGTGTAAGTGTGACTGCCTGTGAGTATATGACTGGCTGCCGGAGTGTAAGTGTGACTGCCTGGGACTTTATGACTGGCTGACGCAGTGTAAGTGTGACTGCCTTTGAGTGTATGACTGCATGCCGGAGTGTAAGTGTGACTGCCTGTGACTGTATGACTGGCTGCCGCAGTGTAAGTGTGACTGCCTGTGAGTATATGACTGGCTGCCGGAGTGTAAGTGTGACTGCCTGTGAGTGTATGATTGGCTGCCGCAGTGTAAGTGTGACTGCCTGTGAGTATATGACTGGCTGCCGGAGTGTAAGTGTGACTGCCTGTGACTTTATGACTGGCTGACGCAGTGTAAAAGTGACTGCCTGTGAGTGTATGACTGCCTGCCGCAGTGTAAGTGGGACTGCCTGTGAGTGTATGATTGCCTGCCGGAGTGTAAGTGTGACTGCCTGTGAATGTATGACTGCCTGCCAGAGTGTAAGTGTGACTGCCTGTGAATGTATGACTGCCTGCCAGAGTGTAAGTGTGACTGCCTGTGAGTGTATGATTGCCTGCCGGAGTGCAAGTTTTACTGCCTGTGAGTGTATGACTGCCTGCCACAATGTAAGTGTTACTGCCTGTGAGTGTATGACTGCCTTAAGGTGATTATAAGAGCTTCCCAATCTAAGTTAATAAACACTTAAATGATGAGACAGAAAGGTGCAAATATTAAACACTATATCACATATTATAATTGTCTAACTGCGAGTTGTCGTCACACTTGCGGCCTTGCAGGATGACAACTCGCAGTTTGACAACATCCTCCCTCCTTCCCCGCATCATCCTCCTCCTCCTCCCCCCATTATCATCCTCTTCCCTCACCCTTATCCTCCTTCTCCCCCCCTCTCCTTTCCCCTCTTTCCTTTCCCCTCTCTCCTTACTCTGATGCGAGCACCTCCTGCTGCTCTTCTGTAGCAGCATGTCTTCTTCCTGTGAGCGGCCGGCATATGTTAATGACATCACGCAGGGGCCTCTCTCCACTGCTGTTCACTTAAGGTGGATTCCTATATATTGAAGCATACATGCACTTTTTCTCCACTATGTGTAAATTATCTCCTGCAGTGCTACTGTAGTAAGAGATTCAGTATCCCATCAGATCCTGTATCCTCTGGGACCAGCATTCAGAACAAGCCCCTGCTATGTGTAAATTATTATATAAATTGTGAGCATACGAGTTGTTGCTAACGCTTGCGGGCTCGCGCAGCACATACATAAAAAGCTTACCTACAGCAAGAGGGGGCATCCAGGACCTCAAAAAATTAAGTTACACCTCAAAAGAGTTTAGACAAAAAAATGGCCGCCTAACAAAACGAAAACGAGGCTACAGCACTGTAAACAGGCAAAACACCACAAGAAACACGCAAAACACCACAAAAGACCTACGGATATTCCGCAAAGACGCATACCACACATTAGCCGCCTTTTTACAACAATGCGGAAGTACACAACTACGCTAACGGTTTAGTCTCGCGCACTCACACTATTACACTGCACATATTCACCACGCTTACACAGCAGGTCCACACCACTAATGCTCCACCAACATCAAAACAGATTGTCAGCTCTTCAACACAATGCTTCCTGCATAAATTACTTCAAAATAGGTAAGGTATATTAATTTATTAATGTATTATTATACACCAAACAGCATTAGATCATTTACAATTTCATTGCCGTCATTTTTTGACAGGCAATTCGCTAGTAAGATCGTAATTGTAGATAGCAAAATGTTCTATGCAACTTAAAAATTAAAGTGAGAGTGAAGATTTTATTTTATTAACTTTATAGAATAATAATTTTGCAAGAAACTTAATGATAGAATAAGTTAAAGAAATAAGAAGAACTTAAAAGGACTTAATGATGCATACATTACTGAATTATTTAATACATAACTATTAGCTTAGATTAAGAAATAAGGTAAATAGCAGTTTATATGTTGAAGTTAAAAAAATACATTTACAGCCACATTAAATTCCAGGCCTGTAAGTGCAACGTAAAGCCCACAACCACTGCGGTCTTGAAATCTGGCCAAGTTACAGAGCTATTGAATTCGAGCAGGGTGTGAGTTACGGGCTTGAGACGCAAGTCCGTAAATCCTTTCTGTGCAATGCAAGCTGTTAAGGGCACGGAGGATTTAATGGGGCTGCTTGTCCATCAAGTTTAACATTTAGATCTCTTCCTATCCTTGTAATTTAAATTGATTGTTAATTGATCCAGAGGGGGGAAAACAGAAAAAAAATCCCTTTGAAACATTGCTAATCTTTCCTCACCTAAAAATACTGCCAGTTGGATTACTCCTCGAAATGCGAGGGATGCAGTTACGGCTGTGGAGGCCCACGGGACTTAGCGACGGCTGCAAAATTGCGGCCCAAAGGACATCGGACCCGAAGCACGTAGATCGACTGCGGGGCTCGCAAAATTACGACTTTAACGGCCAAACCACCAAACTAGAAAGATCTGCAAAAACACACAAATATGTTACAAATTAACTTAAGCACTCACACATAGCACAGGGGGAGAGCCAGGGAGCCCGTGAGTGAGGTTGCAAGATAATTTGAGGTATATTTACCAGTTTTTAACGATCAAAAATTGCCTAAGCGAGAAAAAAATAGCTGGCGAAAAAACGTAAACACGACTAAAACAAGGCAGAAGGACGTAAAACAAGGCCGAAGGACGTAAATACCAGCCCTAAGCACTAAGACAACGCAAAGCAGTAACACTTAATAAAAGGCAGTAACATTTAATCCAAGGTAGCAACACTCGAAAGTGCTCAAGCGCGAGGCCTATAAAATACACAGGGGGAGAGGCTTTCAATGAGCACTGAAGGAGCTCATTGCAAGCCACATGATGAGCGCCAGAGGCGCTCATTGTGGGGCTAGCAATGCGTGCTGAATGTTATCATTGCAAAGTAGGAAAGTTGTAGCCTCGCATTGTGTGGCAAACAGTATTGCCAGGCTTCAAATCTTATTGCCGTCATTTTTGACGGACAAGTCTCTAGTTAATAAATATGTTAAAAAGGAGAGGACCTAATACTGAATCCTGATGAATCCCAATTTTCACATTAGTCCAATCTGAGTATGCTCCATTTACAACAACCCTTGGCTTCCTGTGTTTTAGCCAGCTCTCAATCCATGAGCAGAAATTTACTGTGGTCCTGTGTACCTTAGTTTAAACAATAGTCTCCCATGTGGCACTGTATCAAAAGCCTTTGCAAAATTCAAAAACACTATATCCACGGAGTTGCCTTGATCCAAGTTCCTACTAACCTCTTCATAGAAACTAATTTGATTTGTTTGACATGCCCTATCCCTCATAAATATGTGTTGACTCCTACTATCTTATTCACATGGATATATTCCTGTGTATTATAATTAATTAACTTTTCTAAAAGCTTCCCCACTACAGAAGTGAGGTTTGCAGGTCTATATTTCCCTGGATTTGCTCTTGCTCCCTTCTTAAATATAGGTATCACCTCTGCTTTTCTTCAGTCATCTGGTAGAGACCCTGTCAGTCTTGAACAATTAGATATAATGGTTTGGCTATTACAGAGCCCAACCTCTTTTGGATTACTTCCTGTGTTAACCAATAAGTTGGTGAAGGTAGTGTACCCCCATTATGTTGCCATGTCCCAACCACTGGCACCTCCCTTGTGTATACCGAAGAAAATAACCTATTTAGCTCATCTGCCTTTTCCTGGTCACTAATTATCAGACTGTCACATTGTAATGTTCCTATAGCTTCCATCCTGACCTTCTTCCCATTAATATATTTATACACATGTTTAAAGTTAGTCTTACTCTCTTTTGCATATAACCTGTCATTTTCTTTTTTAGCCAATCTAATAGCCCTTTTGCGGCCTTATTAGCTTCATTGTAGACACAGAAAGCAATCTCTGTCCCCTATTGTTTCTATAATTGAAATGCCTGTTTTTTATTCCATATAGTGATTTTTAAATCATTGTTAAGCCACATGGAGTGTGATTTACTTTTCACTTTAATTCCCACATGGTATATGGTCATAAGTATGTATGTTTAGTAAGGCTTTAAATGTTGGCTATGTATATTCAGTATTTTTACCGGTCAGTTCTTTGTCCCAGTCTATACGTTGTATTGCTGCCCTTAGACCACTAAGTTCTGCCCCTTAAAATTGAAAGTTTTCGTTGGCCCCTTACCGTTTTTTTTTTAATTCTACCTCAAATGAGACTGTCTTGTGATCACTGTTCCCCAAAGGTTGCCATGTTCCCCCTAATTTTATTTTTTTATATATAATTTTTATTTTCAAAATTCATAAAAAGAAAAACACAAGAACAGAGAGGAAAAAAACACAATGAATAACAGTTACATTCAGTCCACATAAACATCCAGCAACCTAGTCGGATAATATTTCAGTGGAGATCCGATATTATACTTTAGAACGTATTACTCTTTGTTATCATTCATATAGCGATCCAAAAGCTGCCATTTTAACATAATATTTTTAGAAATCATGGTATTTCTAGATCTCTATTTCTAGTCATAATACAATGAACTTCTCTCCATGAGGGGATCCTGATCTGTTTACAATTGTAACCAGTAGTCATTTGGCCACCAGTAAGCAGTGTGAAATTATCTATCTTTTTCGGTCAAGAAATATTTGATTCAAAAATATGGAACAGTACCATGTTAGGGTCATACAATAGCACTACCTCCGTCATTTTTGACAATTCTTTAATATAATTTTCCCAGAAAGCCCTAATAAGCTTAAATTCCCACCAGATATGGTGTGGGTGCCTAAATTATTACATCCCCTCCAACACAGTGCAGAATGTTCTACATCAAATCTATTTAATTCTACCAGAACCCAGTACCATCTCTGAACCAGTTTAAATTTAAATTATCTATACGAGACACACTGAGCCACTTTTTTTCACCATTCTGAATCCTCCCCACCATTTATCCTCAGCCCATTCACCTTTTTAATTACATTTCCCATTTAATAATTCTACCTGTTTTAACTGTATATTTGATATTTCTCAAGATATCCTGATATCTAGCTATTTTATGCGATATATTGTCCTTAATAATCAGTTGTTCGTATTCAGACAATTCTTGCTCATAATTTAATTGGTAACCTAACCAAGAGAAAGTTTCTGAAACAGTTCTTGCGTTAATATTGACCTCTTATAATAAAGATCTGTAATATATTTTCAACCTATTTTTTTAAAAATATGGTATACAATTCATATCTTCTTTGTCTGATAGTATCTCCATAGGTGCTTCTAACGAATGGAAATTTGAGTATTTATTTCTATTTACATACCAAAATTTCAATAATGAATATATTCCGTTGGGCAAAGATTTTAATATTTTTAATTCCCCAGTGGAAAGCCATAGGTATAATTCTTTGGAGATTTTTGGAATCATATCATCTTCTATGTAAAGCCAGTTAGAGGTGCAATTCGAGCTATTCCACCCCAGTAGATGGGAGAGGATGATTTATATATATTATAAATTGAGGTGATTGCAATTCCTCCCTTTTCAAAATTCCTTTTTGAAATGTCTAATTTAATTCTTGTTTTATTTTTGTAATATATAAATGCATTAACTATTTTTTGAAAATTCTCCAAAATATATTTTGGAACTATTTGCGGGATGCACCTCAATACATAAGTAATCTTTGGTATAATAACCATATTTATTGCGGATATTTTCCCTGACAGGGATAGGTTTCATTGGTTCCAGTCTAACAATAAGTTCCTAATTTCTAAATATAGTACATCCAGATTTTTCTTCATGATATTTTTAAGGACAAATGAGAGCCCGATACCCAAATGAGTAATTTGCTTACATTTTCAATCAAGTTAATAAAGCTGTTGTAGTTTTTCTATCTGTTTCCATTTGATATTATTATACACTAGCGACTTGCCCGTCAAAAACTGACGGTCAATAAAAGAAAGTGTTGAAATGCTGTTTGCCACACAATGTGAGTGTACTGTGTGCCTCAACTATATAGACCCCTTTAACACTATAAGTGCCATGAGGGTCATCCAGGACCCTCATGACCCAAAGTGTAAGCACTACACCATTTTAACCTGGTCACTTATGGGGGTCTATCCAGACCCTCATAAGCCTCTATTTAACCCCATCAGTCTCATAAGGGTATATTATGACCATTATGGGCCTGTTACAACCCAACATTAACCACATAAGTGCCATGACGGTCCTCAAGGACCATTATGACACTAAGTATAAACACTACACTGCACTATATTCCCCCAATAAAACATTAAATATTAACTAAACACCCTCTACACTTAACTATTAACACCTACACTACCTACCTACCCCCTAATAACCCCCTCCCCACCACTGTAATTACAGAAATTAAAAAACTAAAGTCATCAGAAATCTAAAATCTACATTACATAAAATAAACTAAAATCACCAAAAATAAAAAATGTACATTACAGAAAAAAAAACTAAGTCACAAAAAAAGGAACATTACAGAAAATAAAAAAATACATTACAACCCCCCCCCCCCCACTACAGAAAAAAAAAATTACACACCTGAAAAGGAAATACATATAATACATACAATACAATGCAATACAATTAAATACAATACAATTAAATACAATACAATACAATAAAATTAAATACAATACAATACACCCCTTTCTAATATACATCCCCCTATCTAATATACACACCCCTATCTAATATACATCCCCCTATCTAATATACATCCCCCTATCTATCTAATATACAACACATGCTATCACTATATAGCAACCCTAATTCTAAGCTAAAATAAAATAATTAAGACCACTTACCTTTGAGATGTTCCTTCAGATCACCAACCTAGGGTAAAAAAGATTAAAAAAATTACTACAACACGTTTACATAAAATAAATAAACATTCTAAACATTCTAAATATTCTACTTACCTTTCCAGCATGTCACGTCCTCCATCTTTGCTTCTCTGGCGCGGCCCCTGTAAAAAAAAAACATAACATTAGTTCACATACATAAACATAAAACCAAGTAAAATCAACACAATCTACATTGTACTTACCTCCCCGCGATGTCTCTGGCCTCCTGGTGTTCTGCCTCGGATGGGCCCTGGAAGCATCCGCGCTCTTTAAAAAAAAAAAAAATTAACACACATCCGTCCTGGTGGATGTCCCCGAGCTTCCTACGGAGTGTTCCAGAATAAAATTGGCAATGCCGGCTTCTGATTGGCTGAAAACGCTGTCTATCAAATTCAGCCAATGAGAAGACGCCAATTGTGAACCAATGAGAAAGGGATACACCCCTAAATCCCATGCGGATAGGATAACGCACATGTCAATCTTTATTTGAACCAATCCAAAGGTTTTATTGCTATCAGCGAATCACAATGGGATACACGCCTTCCCATTGGCTGTAATACTGATTGACATTGACAATAGCCAATGAGAAGGCGCAAATGCCTTCACCAATCAGTAGGTGGGGGTGTATTCCATTGTGATTGGCTATTGTCAGTGCAACCAATCAGAATGCGCAGATGCCTCCAGCCAATCACCCTGTGGGGGTGTATTCCATTGTGATTGGCTGAAGGCATCTGCGCCTTGTGATTGGTTTAAATAAAGATTGACAGGTGCATTATCCAATCAGAGTGGGATTTTAGGGTGTATCCCTTTCTGATTGGCTCACACATTGACGCCTCCTGATTGGTTGAAAACGCTGTCTATCAAATTCACCCAATCAGGAGGCGTCAATGTATATTTTCTTCCGGAAAAGTCTCCAGGAGCCTCATTAGTGTCGGGGGAAGAGGAGGAGGAGGAGGCCGGAGACATCGCGGGGAGGTAAGTACAATGTTGATTATGTTTATTTTATTTTGTTTTTATGTTTATGTATGTGTATTAATGTTATATATTTTTAACAGGTGCCGCGCCGGAGAAGAAGAAAAGAAGAAGGACGGGACATGCTGGAAAGGTGAGTAGAATATTTAGAATGTTTAGAATATGTACTATGTTTATTTATTTACTGTAAATGTGTTGCACTAATTGTTTTTTTATTTTTTTTTTCCTAGGTGGCTGATCTGAATGGACATCTGCAAAGGTAAGTGGTCTTAATTATTTTATTTTAGCTTAGAATTAGATTATTTTATATATAGATAGCATTTATTGTATGTTAGCTAGGGGTATGTGTTTTATATAGATAGCATAGCATGTATTGTATATTAGATTGTGGTATTTATTTAGATAGATTGGGGGATGTATATTAGATAGATAGGATGTATATTAGATAGATAGTATTTATTGTATATTACATAGATTGTGTGATGTATATTCTATAGATAGGATGTATATTAGATTATGGTATTTATTTAGATAGATTGGGGGATGTATATTAGATAGACAGGAGGTATTGTATATTCGATAGGGGTGTATTGTATTGTATTGTATTTAATTGTATTGTATTGTATTATATTGTATGTATTGTATTGTATGTATTATATGTATTTCCTTTTCAGGTGTGTAATTTTTTTTTCTGTAGTGGTGGGGGGGGGTTGTAATGTGTTTTTTTTTTTTTCTGTAATGTTCCTTTTTTTGTGTTTTTTTTTTTTTTCTGTAATGTAGATTTTTTATTTTTTTGGACAGGTTTTTTATTTTATGTAATGTACATTTTTTATTTTTTGTGTCTTTAGGCTTTTTTATTTTCTGTAACTAGAGTGGTGGGGGGTTTATTAGGGGTAGGTAGTGTAGGTAGGTAGTGTAGGTGTTAATAAGTTAGTGTAGAGGCTGTTTAGTTGATATTTAATGTTTTATTGGGGGGTATAGTGCAGTGTACTGTTTATACATAGTGTCATGATTGTCCTTGAGGACCGTCATGGCACTTTTGTGGTTAATGTTGGGTTGTAACAGGCCCATTATGGTCTTAATATACCCTTATGGGTCTGATGGGGTTAAATAGAGGCTTATGAGGGTCTGTATGGACCCCCATGAGTGACAGGGCTAATTAGTGATTTATGGGGGTCTGTATTGACCCCCATGAGTGAGGGGGTTAATTAAGGGCTTATGGGGGGCTGTATTGACCCTCCTGAGTGAAGGGGTTAATTAAGGTTTATGTAGGTCTGTATTGACCCCCATGAGTGACAGGGTTAATGAAGGGCTTATGGGGGTCTATTTTGACCCCCATGAATGACAAGGTTAATTAGGGGTTTATGGGGGTCTGTATTAACCCCCATGAGTGAGGGGTTAATTAAGTGCTTATTGGGGTCTGTATTGACCCCCTTGAGTGACAGGGTTAATGAAGGGCTTATGGGGGTCTATATTGACCCCCATGAATGACAAGGTTAATTAGGGGTTTATGGGGGTCTGTATTAACCCCCATGAGTGAGGGGTTAATTAAGTGCTTATTGGGGTCTGTATTGACCCCCATGAGTGACAGGGTTAATGAAGGGCTTATGGGGGTCTATATTGACCCCCATGAATGACAGGGTTAATTAGGGGTTTATGGGGGTCTGTATTGACCCCATGAGTGACAGGGTTAATGAATGGCTTATGTGGGTCTATATTGAACCCCATGAGTGACAGGGTTAATGAAGTGCTTATGGGGGCCTGTATTTACTCCCATGAGTGACAGGGTTAATGAAGGGCTTATGCGGGTCTGTATTGACCCCCATGAGTGACAGGGTTAATGAAGGGCTTATCGGGGTCTATATTGACCCCTAGGAGTGACAGGGTTAATTAGGGGTTTATGGGGGTCTGTTTTAACCCCCATGAGTGAGGGGGTTAATTAAGTGCTTATGGGGTCTGTATTGACCCCCATGGGTGACAGGTTTAATGAAGGACTTATGGGGGTCTTTGGACTTAAATGGAGGTGTAACTTCACTTTCAGAGGTCCTGGATGCCCCTCCCCCAGTATTTGATGTGTTTTGACTGTTTTATGGTGCGCGCGGTTCGGCCGTTATGGTCGTATTTTTCGTGCGTGTGGGTGTTTGTTCTGCAAAGGTTGGTTCCGAGGTCATTTTTTTTCTAATTTGTGCGCGTGTGTGTTTGTGGCTGGGCAGTCC
Organism: Discoglossus pictus; assembly: GCA_027410445.1. Lineage (NCBI taxonomy): Eukaryota > Metazoa > Chordata > Amphibia > Anura > Alytidae > Discoglossus > Discoglossus pictus. The sequence goes on from CM050171.1 coordinate 129,593,651, forward strand.
TTGGTTTTGAGCCTCGTTTTTGTTTTTTTTGGCGCCATTTTTTCTCCTGTTAAGGGATTTTCGTGTGTCTGAACTCTGGAATTTGGAATTAAATGGAGGTGTAACTTTACTTTCAGAGGTCCTGGATGCCCCCCCCCCTTGCTATGGGTAAGCTTTTTATGTATATTTTGTAAGTATTAGGTGTGTTTTGACTGTTTTTAGGTGCGCGCAGTTCGGCCGTTATGGTCGTATTTTTCGTGCGTGTGGGTGTTTGTGCCGTTAAGGTTGGTTCCAAGGTCGTTTTTTTTTCTAAGTCATGCGTGTGTGTGTGTTTTTCACCGCGTGTGAGGCTCCTTTGAGTCTCCACCTCCACAAATGCGGACCCTCGCTTCGCGTCACGACGATTCGTAGTTTGACAACTATTATATGTGATTATATCAGATTTATGAGTGTTAACTTTAAGATATGACATTTGGCTATATTTTTCCAGAATTGTATATCATTCAAAAAGGGAATTCTCTGGGTCTGTCTGTGTTAAAACATCATCATCCACAAATAGTGATATTTTATATGTCACTTTGCCTATTGTTATTCCTTTGACACCACTAGAAGTTCTCTATGGTTAGGAATAAAAATGAGTGGAGACAACGGACATCCTTGTCGTGTTCCATTACCCAAAGAGATTTTTTTTCCGATTCCACCCCATTCCGCCAATTCTAGCAATAGGGATTTTATATAAAGCTTTTGCTACAAAATTCTCCAAACCAAATTTATCTAATACTTCATCTAAAAAAAACAAAAAAAATCTCACCGTGTCAAATGCCTTCTCTGCATCTAGACCAAGACATTATATTGCTTATTTTCCTAATATTGTCAGGGCCTTGTCTCACCTTGATTAAACCAGCTGGATCTTTATTGATTAATTTGGTGCATCAGTCTACGTAACCTATTTGCTAAAATTGCCAAATATAACTTTATATCTACATTAAGATAATATATAGGTCTATCATGTTTGCAGTCCTCTGGGTTTTTATCAGTTTTCAAAATATTGTTTTGGCCTCTGACATTTCTTGAGGAATTATGCAATGTTCTTTAATTTCATTAAACATTTTAATCAGTAGAGTTTTTCATTCTTAAGAAAGACATTTATAATAACAATTCAAGTACCCATCTATCCCTCAGGCTTTAGAATGTCTTAATGCTTTTATAGAATCTTCTACTTCCAGAAGGGAAATGTCAGCGATTAAATTTATGAAATCTCATTTTGATATGCTTGGTAATTTTATTTTATCAAGAAACTTTTTAATATCTGATTTTAAAGGTTTTACTCAATTATCCTGCTTTTCCAAATTATATAGGGCCTCATTCAATTGCGATTTGGCCAATTGAATAGGGGTCTAAATAAGCACATAGCATATTTTTTTTAAAGAAGTTTTTAGTTAGTGAATACCTTGCTTTTGGATAGATGCTTACTAACTAAAAACTTCTTTAAAAAATATATGTTATGTGCTTATTTAGAGGCCTATTCAATTGGCCAAATTGCAATTGAATGAGGGCCATAGTGATTGTCAATATTTCAAAAAAACTTCTCCGATTTCGTTTGGTTGGGAATATAATTTATTATCTTGTCCTGTTAGCCTCTTTATCCTATTTTTTATATTTTGTTTTTTAATTTATTGGCTAAGATTTTCCTTACTTTATTATCCATTGAATAATGATTTTGTTGGAATTTCCAAATTATTTTATCCATTTGGAGTTGGATAATCCTTCTTATTTTTAAAGAAATCTCGCTAATCTGTTATCCTATGTCTCTACTGGGTGATATCGTGTATATTGATTGAAGCCTATCCAGTGCCATATAAAACTCTCTTAGTGATTTGCCTCTCTTTTTCCTAATGACTATAGCTCTGGATATGAAAATTCCTCGCATACACGCTTTGTGGGTACACCAAGTTTTAGAATTCGATATACATGGATCCTCATTTAGAACTAAAAAAGAGGAAATCTCTTTTTTATCTCATCTGTTTGTTCCTTTGACTTAATCAGAGAAGGATCCAATTTCCTCCTCTGTCTCATCAGACCATGAAATTTCATTCATTTTAACTTTTCGGACAGATGACATTGTCTGATTATCAACCAAAAATGGTCTATTCTCATATATGTTAAAAGTATTTTGAAAAAAGAGCATAATGTATTAATATATCACTAAACTTCTTCTCTATTTCTATAGAGTTTATGTCTGAAAACCTTTTTACTGCTGAGGATCTGTCTAGACTTGTATCCAACATCATATTGAAATCTCCGCAAAGAACTATAAAAACCTTTCCTAACCTTATATATCTGCTTAGCTATTTTCTTTAAAAATATTTGTTACTTCCTATTTGGGGAATATATATTTATGATCGTACAATACATATTATTTATTCTACCCACCCAAATTATATATCTTCCTTCAGTATCTATAGATTTAAACTCTTCTTTAATGTCAAGTCTCTTGATAAAAAAAAATTGAGACACCTCTTGATTTTTTAAAGGTAGCTAAAATTAAGAGGTTCCAGATATTCTTTATTATACAATTTTGGGACTTTGCCTGTTTTCCAGTAAGTTTACTGGAAGCAGGCCACATCTACTTTATGTCTAATAAATTCCAAGAAGGCCGAATTACTCTTGTAAGGTGTATTTAACCCCTGGGCATTTGGGGATACAAAAGTAATCATATCAGGTCCTAGGGAGGTGATTCCCTTGTAGTGTTTACCACTAATTAAATAGAAAAATAATCTGGGTATATTTACAGTTTGGCCAACAAGTTTATTAATTGCAAAGTAACAACCACGAGATAAAAAAAGGAAGATTAAAAACACTTTAAAAACAATGGAACAAAGAAAAGACTCCTCTGAGAAGTAGTGATATGCTTCACTTATAGACAGTGTATAGAGATATATACTTTCTCTTTACTCATCACGGAGAATTTATAATATTCCACTGAAGGTAACTCTATACCAAAGTATCCAACGTCTGTTATATTCACCTTACAATAGGACATTTTGTGCAGACATTTCTATGATGGAATTATAAGAGATAGTATGGTATAAAACAGGCACTATTTAGGAAGTCAATAGGCAGCCACGGGCTATAGGAGGTTAAATTTTGAAATAACTCCTATTTGACAAATATGGGATTGTAATGTCACAATCCTAATTCAGAACATCTATTACCCACCTACTGGTCTGTATCAAGTATGTACAATACTATTGTTTTGTTAGTGGAATAGACCCTATTGTGGGCTGTAGTTTCTGTATTATTCCTCTATTTTACTGTGAAGATATCCAGTCATGGATCACATAACTTGTGCTGACTCCCAAACTCTGTGGTATACGAGTTATCTAACTAGTGCCATGCTTCTTGCTCAGAACGCTAATGCTGCATGGCTTCACTTCCTAGTTTGCGTGGACAGCGTCGTGCGTGATGACGCACGCGTGAGTGTATACGCCTATGCCTGACGCGTTTCAACGTACTGTGACGTCTTTCTCAAAGGGGGAGGCGGAGATGTCGTCGCTAGTCTTATATAGTGGTTTCGTTGCCTTGGAAACCAGTACTGGGAATTGTAGTTACATGGGAGCCATGTTATATGATATACAGGACTCCTATTCATGAGTGTACGATGTACATCAAGTATTGTAAATGAGATGACATAAACGACTGAATCTGAGGCAAACCTTTACTGGCATACAGATATAAAAAGCCAATATAATGTATTATATTGGATGAGGACATATTAATAATATGTATCAATACAGTAAGGAAGATATAATTATTGTTATAACTAAATAGAGTATATACAAGAATACCCATGTTCACAAGAAGATATAATGATATAATATCAGTTTCTAGATAAGAACAAGTAAGAAAGTGGAACATACAGAGGATGAAAGGTCCATTATACTAAATCAATGTCATATACATCTGAATATAGTTTGTTAGATATATAATGGCTATTACGAAATAGCCTTACAATAATTGAGATTGATAATGCATAGGGTGTATAACTATAAGGACAATGATGTCTTAAAAAGATAACCAAATAAGCATCTTTAAGAGACAGAGTGTTTGTTTAAACAGTGTATACTACTGTAAAACTTTTCCACCTTGGCTTTATATAAGGTCAAATAGATTGCTCCATTTAATGTCATATATACCACACCATTCATATCCTGATTTTGGACTCGAACTCTGATATAAAAATATGAGAAATACATTATTATTCTTCTGTCATGTAGAAGTCTCCACCAAGATAAGGGTTCATAAAAGGAAAATAAATTGTGCTATAAATCTGTGTAAAATGAAAAGACTCTACCATAGACTAAATGAAATATAATATAGGCAACAATGCCATCAAAACCAAAGTAGACTACACTATCAAGATGCATATGGTAATAACTAATAAATTATGTAATAGGGAAAAAGGACACAATGAAGTGTATAAAGTGTAAAAACAATCTGTCTATGATCTAGGTGACAGCATTGAAAAATGAATTAACTAAAAATTACTTGGTAGAAAAAGTAATATAGGCATGTGATGCCTCAGTGTATAAAGTGAGATGAGCGTATTCAAACGAGTAAGGCCTGAAGACATGTGGACTCAAGTGATATATGTCTAATATTGCTATTGGGCCACTGTGCTAATGGGAAAATCATACCAAGTAGACCCATTGCTCTAATCTAAATGTGACTCCAATCTAGGTATACATTACATAAAAATATCTAATAAGAAGAAATGTGTGAAAGTAAGTGAATAAGTCTTGGTGGTTCCAGTTATTGTATGATCAGAAAATTATATGTAAGCTTGTTCGACTAATATGACTTTGGTTGTGTCCCAAAGATGTTAATGAACATAATAGGGAAACAAATCATTATATCTCAGTATATTTTCAAATGAATGGGGTGAATGAAAAACCCTCATTTAGTCCGTTAGGTGTTTGGGCCTTCAACTTATAGATCCATCTAGCTTCACATTGTAAAAGTTTCTTTTCAAGATCTCCCTTTCTAGGGCCTGACTCAACATTATCCACCACACAGAAACGAAGGACATTACTATTATTGTTATGGTAGTATTTGATATGGCGTGCAATGGGTGTGTCGTAGGAGTTATTGATAGAATAGATATGTTCTCCTATTCTACGGCGTTGCTGTCTGCGGGTTTTGCCTACATAGATTTTATTACAAAGGCATGTTGCCACATATACAACCCCTGTAGAAAGGCAATTAAAGAATTTTTCAATCTCAAATACCTCCTTGGTGATTGGATGTTCATACCTTTTTATAGGTTTTATATACTTGCAAAAGCTACATCGCCCACACCTGAAGCATCCTTTCGGTGGTTGTAGCCATGTTTGACCAGGATTGTTCTCTTTAAAGTGGCTATGTACTAGCATATCTCTGAGATTGGTACCTCTACGATAAGTAATCGGGATTCTAGCTGGTCAGATGTCCTTAAGGTCTTCATCACTTAATAACAGATGCCAATGTTTGCTTAGGCTATTTCTGATAATATCAGAGTCATATCCATAGGTCATAATGCACCTTGGTGTATTTTCTATTTGTCTGTCTTTTGGCAATTTATGTTTGGATTCAATAGGAGTGTTGTTTATAGTTGTATCTAGCCTCCTATTTGTTGTATGAGTATTGAGAAAATCTGCCCTCTTACAACTTAGGGCATATTGGTTCGAGTCCAAAACCAGGATATGAATGGTGTGGTATATATGACATTAAATGGAGCAATCTATTTGACCTTATATAAAGCCAAGGTGGAATAGGAGTCCTGTATATCATATAACATGGCTCCCATGTAACTACAATTCCCAGTACTGGTTAACAAGGCAACGAAACCACTATATAAGACTAGCGACGACATCTCCGCCTCCCCCTTTGAGAAAGACATTACAGTATGTTGAAAAGCGTCAGGCATAGGCGTATACACGCACGCATGCGTCATCACGCACGACGCTGTCCACGCAAACTAGGAAGTGAAGCCATGCAGCATTAGCGTTCTGAGCAAGAAGCATGGCACTAGTTAGATAACTCGTATACCACAGAGTAGGGTTCTTTTAGAAGTATCTAAGACCAATTTTTAGGCCTCCAGAAGCAATAGGGAGTCAGTGCAAGTTATGTGATCCATGACTGGATATCTTCACAGTAAAATAGAGGAATAATACAGAAACTACAGCCCACAATAGGGTCTATTCCACTAACAAAACAATAGTATTGTACATACTTGATACAGACCAGTAGGTGGGTAATAGATGTTCTGAATTAGGATTGTGACATTACAATCCCATATTTGTCAAATAGGAGTTATTTCAAAATTTAACCTCCTATAGCCCGTGGCTGCCTATTGACTTCCTAAATAGTGCCTGTTTTATACCATACTATCTCTTATAATTCCATCATAAAAATGTCTGCACAAAATGTCCTATTGTAAGGTGAATATAACAGACGTTGGATACTTTGGTATAGAGTTACCTTCAGTGGAATATTATAAATTCTCCTTGATGAGTAAAGAGAAAGTATATATCTCTATACACTGTCTATAAGTGAAGCATATCACTACTTCTCAGAGGAGTCTTTTCTTTTTTCCATTGTTTTTAAAGTGTTTTTAATCTTCCTTTTTTTATCTCGTGGTTGTTACTTTGCAATTAATAAAATTGTTGGCCAAACTGTAAATATTCCCAGATTATTTTTCTACAAATGTAATCATCCTTTCACCAAGTGATATGTATCTTTTCTTTTTTGATCTCTACTTATTATCCCAACAAACACATATTTACTACATTCATAATTACTAACATTCATCCAACTCAGCTTTTCAAGATGTTTACCATAATCCAATATTCTCCCCTCGACTAACTTCATAGTTGAAGTAGTTGGAGGTAACTTTCAAGATTTAGACCCTATTATTTTCGGTACTTTTTTTCCAGTAGAACTGTTCCCCCTGCTTTCCCTTGTAACTGTAACCTATTTACCTCCCTAGACATCTTCACTAGTCTGAACACAAGCCTCCATGCTAGGCCCAACTAAACTGTGCTCCGTGAGCACCAAATTCAATTTAAGATGAGCAATATCACCAAGTGCTGCAATTCTTCTCTCAAATCCCCCAATTTGAGCTTCAAGGAAGGCAACATGTTCACATCTGTCATGAAGTAATGGACCCTGAATCAGCTGCTCAAGCAGTGCATGCATGTGGCAGGAAGTTCAGTAGGTGAGGTTGCCACTGAACTGAGTCACTATTGCAATGTACATAAATACTGTATTTGTAAAATGAGTGTGTTCTATACCTTTTTCTGAAAAAAATTACCTTATTTATTATATTTGTTCTAAGCCCTTTTCTTTGAAGGGCCCTTTTATTTAAACTCCCACAGTTACACTATAACTGCACTTAACTAGAACTGTTCACTCTTTCCCATATTAAAATTAGATTCTGACTACTCACCTGCAGACTGATTTCTGCACTATACAGCAAAGCAATTACAAGACACCCATACAGTTAGCCACATAGACCAACTGCAAGTAAAATAATGAGGAGAGTAAAATAATGAAGCAGGAGTTAAAAATAATGAATTGTGATTATTACCCAAAATGATATGAATAGGAAAAGATGTCTGTAAGGATAAATTGATGGATGAGATTGGAAAAATTTAATGTTAAAACTGAATATAAGAGTGATATTGATAATCCATAGAATTGAAAATGAGAACTAAGCAGGTGCTGATGGAAATGAAAATAGAAATATGAGTTAAAAATGCAGCAACATGTATGAATGGAAAGGGGGAAACACTATTGAATTTAACAAATAAATGTTAGTTAAAATTAAAAGAACAATCAATATATAATGACAATTAAAATTGCATGTAGATAATGTTAAACTTGAATACAATTAAAATTATTATATGAATTGTATATAATGAGAAAAATTAATTAGTCATTATGGCTGGAAACAAACCTTAGAGAAAGGAATGGAATAGCAGCAACCTATGGAGCACCGCTTCTAAAGTACAAAAGATAAATGACAAAAAAACACACAAGAGGTAAAAAAGGAGTTTTTTTATTCTTAGCCCATTCCACAAATACAGTCCAAAGACTTCTATATACAGTATATATATATATATATGCATAGGTGTCAGGGCATCTGGTGTCTGAAATAGATGTTAAGTGGTAAAGACTCTTTACAGAATAAGGTGTAGGAAATAAGCTGACCTGCCCTACAAACTGGTGAAGACGGAACGCCTATGGCACAATGTCCTACGACATGGCTGTGCCGTAGCCAGAACATAAAGGCCCTGGAACAACGAGTGGAAGGAGGCCTACAAGAATCTTCTACATCACAGAGACGTGGAAGGACCTAGAAATGACTCATTGCGCTCAGGTGCAGGAGCAGATACACACCTCCCAGTCCTGCCCTGGCGCCTACTCAATATATGTGTTACGAGACAGTGTTGATTCACAGACCCATCCCTGGATACTGTCCCTGGCCTGTCGTGAAGCACAACAGAACAGGAACCCCTCCTGACAATATACACCCAACTCAACATTGTACCATTTTTCATTATACAATAATGTGTCTCGTATTTAGTAGCTGATTTATTTTAATCACTAGCAACTTGCCCGTCAAAAATGACGGGGCAATACAATTTTAAGCCATGGCAATGCTGTTTGACACACAATGTAAAGCTTTTTCTACTCTGAGGACCTTCGGCGCTCATTGCGAGCATCTCCTATCGTTTACTTTTGCTCCTCTGGGCGCCTTTGGCTCTCATCACAAAGACAGATATATATATGTCAATTTTTTTCAATAATAATTAATTAATATACTTTACCTATTTGTAATTTATATATCCAGCAATTAATAACCTGAAGAGCTAAGTATCTATTTCTATTTTCCTGCAGCATACAATGTACAGTTGGACTGTTGCTGCCCTGAGGTGTAAGTGTCATCAATGTGCCAGCTGTACATTAGAAATATGCTGCGTGCGCGAGGGCAAACCGTTGGTTTAGTTGTGTAAAGCGCCATTTTAGATTTGCAATGTTATTAGATGCAAGTTAGTGTTGTAAAATGGCGTTGTTTGTCTATGTGCTACGCGGGTCATTTTGTACCTCATACGTCCCTGGCAAAAGTCGTAGGTGCCTGGCGGTGTTTTGCGCATTTCGGGGTCTTATAGCCTCGTTTTCATTTTTTTTGGCCGACATTTTTCTTCTCGCTTAGCTAATTTTCAATTTTCCAAAACTCCTTAAATTCAACTTTAATTAGCGTGCAACCTTACTGGCAGATGTCATGGCTGTCCCCCCATGCTGTGTCTGTTTTTTTTATGTTTTGTTTGTATTTGTATTGTTTTTGAATGTTCGCATTTCGGCCGATAACTTCGTATTTTTTCAACCTTGTATTTTTTTTTATAAGTTCCACGGGTCGTAATTAAAAGTCGTACGTCCTTGTCAGTGTTTTCTGCACTTCAGTGTCGTGTAGCCTCGTTTTCATTTTTTTCGGACGCCATTTTTTTTCTCTCTGAGACGATTTTCAAATGGCGAAACTCATTAAATTTGACTTTAATTTGCGTGCAACCTCACCCCCAAATGTCCGAGCTGCCCCCCATGCTGTGTGTGATTTTTGTTTTGTTTTGTTATTTTTCAGTGGTTTTGATGTTTTTTGATGTTTGTGTTTCGTCCGTTAAGTTCGTATTTTTGTGACCTCGTATTTTTTTTTCTAAGTCCGTATTTCCTCTTTCTGCGTTAAATATATATTTTTTTTAAGTACAGCGGGTTGTATTTTTTTTTTCAAAGTCCCGCAGCGTAGTTTTTGTTTTCAAAGTCCCTCTTTTCTGGGTTGTTTTTTACTGCGAGTGAGGCACTTTGGAGCTTCAACCTCCACAAATGCGGCCCTCGCTTAGCGAGGTCCGCATTTGCGGCCAGAACTGCATCCCTTGCTTTGCGAGGGACTCAGTTCTGCTAGCTTGCTCTGCGAGCTCGCAAAGCGTGACGGCGAATCGCAGTTTGACAACTATTATATGTAATAAATCTCCAGATTACCTACACACTTTTCATTTTCATATTAACCTTTTTCCCATTATTTTAATTTAATGTTTAACTTTAATTTGCTTCTTACTTACCAGCTCAGCGTCCTTCTCCCACACCAATAGCACCCCCAAATTATAATTGAGGGGGATGAATTGCAATTATTGTTGCAGATAGATAATGCAGCTAAGCATGGGCGAGTTCTAATAATGTGAGATTTTAATTACCCTGAAATAAACTGGATAAATTAGACCAGCAGTTCAGCTAAGGGGAGCAGGTTCTTTAGTACACTCAGGGATCATTATCTGGCCCAGGTTATACACGAACCTACTAGAAATGAGGCCATCTTGGATTTAGTCATCACAAATAATACTGATATAGTATCAGATGTTAAAACAGGGGAACCCTTGGGGAACAGTGATCACCACATAGCATCAATTGAGATTGAATTAAAAAACAGAGTTGTAGGGGCCAACAAAAACTCAGCAATACAAAGTATAGACTGGGATAAAGAACTTACAGGGAAAAATACTGGCCATAAATGGACAACATTCACATTCTTATTAAATATACATATACATCGGTATATACTGTGTGAAAATAAAATGAATAGGAGTAAATCATATCCCATGTGGCTTAACAATGACTTAAAGATCATGATGAGGAAAAAGAAACATGCATTTAAATTATACAAGAAGGAGGGAACAGAGGCTACTTTATGTGACTATAAGGAAATCAACAAGGCCTTCAAAAGGGCTATTAGACTGGCTAAAATAGAAAAAGAGAAGTCAGTTGCAAAAGAAAGTAAGACTAACCCTAAAAAAAATTTTTAATATATTATTGGGAAGAAGGCCAGGAAGGAAGCTATAGGAACATTACAATGTGACACAGGCCGTCTGAAGATTAGTGACCAGGAAAATGCAGATGAGCTAAATAGGTTATTTTCTTCGGTATACACAAGGGAGGTACCAGGGGTTGGGACACTGCAACATAATGGGGCTACACTACCTTCACCAAATAACTGGTTAACGCAGAAAGAAATCAAAAAGTGGTTGGAAAAAATAAATGGTAATAAAGCCCCAGGTCCTGATCGAAAACATCCAAGGGTACTAAGGGAACTGAGATCTGTAATAGCCAAACCATTATATCTAATTTTTCAAGACTCACTCACCACAGGGTCTCTACCAAATGACTGGAGAAAAGCAGAGGTGATACCTATATTTAAGAAGGCAGCAAAAGTAAATCCAGCGAATTATTGACCTGTAAGCCTCACTTCTGTAGTTAGGAAGCTTTTAGAAGAGTTAATAAGGAATAGAAAAAAATAATATGTCTATTCGAACAGGATTATAAATAGCAGTCAACACGGATTTAGGAAAGATAGGTCATGTCAGACAAATCTAATTAGTTTCTATGAGGTGGTTAGTAGGAACTTGGATCAGGGCAACTCAGTCGATGTAGTCTTTTTGAATTTTGCAAATGCTTTTGATACAGTGCCACATGGAAGACTATTGTGCAAACTAAGAGATACAGGATTTGCAGTAAATATCTGCTCATGGATTGAGAGCTGGCTAAAAGACAGGAAGCAAAGGGTTGTTGTAAATGGAACATACTCCAATCGGACTAATGTGGTAAGTGGGGTTCCTCAGGGATCAGTGTTAGATTCTCTCCTTTTTAACATATTTATTAATGACTGGTAAGTATTGTCTCCATTTTTGCTGACGACACTAAGTTGTGCAAGGTAATTAAATCAGATAATGATGTAATTTCCCTCCAAAGGGATTTGCATAAATTAGAGAAATGGGCATCTAAATGGCAGATGAGATTTAATACAAATAAATGTAAAGTTATGCATTTAGGAAGGAAAAACAACCATGCAATTTTTAAACTTAATGGAATAAACCTAGGGGTATCAGATATAGAAAGGGATTTGGAAGTACTTGTGGACAACCACCTAGGTAACAGCGCTCAATGCCAAGCAGCAGCTGCAAAGGCAAGTAAAATATTAGCATGTATTAAGAAGGGTATAGAAGCAAGGGAAGGAAATATAATTCTGCCACTATACAAATCTCTAATACACCCTCATTTGGAATATGGAGGACAATTTTGGGCACCACCACATAAAAAGGACATTTTAGAGCTGGAAAAAGTACAGAGAAGGGCAACAAAACTAATAAGGGGAATGGAGGGGCTAAGTTATGAAGAAAGACTAACCAAATTACACTGATTTTCCTCTGAAAAAAAAAGTGTCTATGAGGGGATATGATTACCTTATATAAATACATCCTGGGTAAATATAAGGCTTTGTCGAATTAACTTTTAGTGCTAAGAGGTTTCAAAACTGACAAAAGTACATCATTTGAGGTTAGAGGAAAAAAAGTTTTCACCTTAAAGAAAGAAAAGGGTTCTTCACAGTAAGGGTGGTTAAACTGTGAAATTCTCTACCAGAGTAGGTGGTGACAGCGATCTCGATAGATAACTTTAAAGGTGATTGGATATATTTTTTTAATAAAGAGGGCATTCAAGGTTATCCTATATAACTAGCGAAGGAGTATTGATCCAGGGAGAAATTTGATCTCCAGTATCTGGGGTCAGGAAGAAAAAAATTGCTTTTTTCCACCTTATGAGACAATTGGCAAAGTTTCAATGGCCCTCATTCAATTGCAATTTGGCCAATTGAATAGGGGTCTAAATAAGCACATAACATATTTTTTTAAAGAAGTTTTTAGTAAGTAAACATCTATCCAAAAGCAAAGATTTCACTAACTAAAAATGTATTTAAAAAAAATATGTTGTGTGCTTATTTAGAGCCCTGTTCAATTGGATAAATTGCAATTGAATGAGGGCCAATGTGTTTTGTTTTCCTTCCTCTGGATCAATTAACAATTATTAACAAATAATCCACATATTAAAAGAATCAGAAAAGATCTAAAAAGCTTCATCTGGATGGACTAAATGTCTTTATTCAACCTTGAATACTATGTAACTATGTAACGCCTTCCTATGACATTACACTGTTGGTGCCATTATTTTGTCTTGTCGAGCCTGAGTAATCTTTAATTGGTTCAGAGCCTTTTCTCATTTGGTGCACATCTATTTGGGACCAACTCTCTGGAGCCATGTTTGTCATCCTTCTTTCTGCATAAGAACTATAAATAAGCCAGTTTTTGTCACAAGATCTCTCAGCCCTATCTAAACAAATCTTCAGCTTTCTTCATCCTTTTCTCATTAATACACAATTAGTTGGGTTATGTTTATTTTCAGTATATAAGGTAATATGTTTTAAACTTATTTTGGACTTTCAGATGGCCGTATAAATGTGCTATCCGTTTTCTATATAAATATATGTGCTATACAACATGTCAGGTTCCAAGTCACATTTTTAAGCCCGGAGGTTAAATAAACCTATTTTGGCGCAGGGTGAGTATATTGTATATTGTTCTTATCAAGTCAAGCAAAGCCTGCTGTGCTTTTGTAATTTAATGACCTGTCTTGGTTAGACATAAATGTAATCTTACCCACATTTTTGGGAGATCCAGGGCTTTTATTAGAGACTAAACTTTCACAGATTATATTGGTTTTGGTAAAAGTAGAGAGTAACAAATTAAAAAAATATTTTTTTTACTTAAGTATTAAATGTATTTATTTCTTCTTTACCAATTTTATATGCAAACAAAGTAAGAAATATTCCAGTAGAAAACTGAACTTCTACACAAAAAAAACAAAAACAATATCTCATGTGGCGTAACGTACCTAAACAGATGCAAAGCAAAATATTGAAAATATGTCAAAGGAGAAAAGTGTCCTGAACCCCTGGCACTGAAAGGGTTAACATAATGTTACCATTCCGATTGTGTAATGAATAAGCCAGTTCATTATTTATCTGTAAGGCAACACAAGATTAAGAGGCATCTTCCACTGTGGACACCTTCAGCCGTAGTATGGTTATGTGGTTATGGAGTGAATAGAAAAGTTCGCTCAAAAACATGATGTCATATCTTTCCACATGAAAACAATCTGACTCATACTGAGATCCCACATCATTACAAAATGGAAAATAATCCACTTTGTAAAGGCTGGATTTTAATAAAATGAATTCTCATTGCAACATCATTCAGAATATCTCTTGCTTCTGGCTGTGTATTGCCTGGGAATTATACAGAGTGTACCTTTCACAAGAGAAGTGACCTTTGCTATGAAACCTTCTTTATGTCCAATCTTTGTAGCTGGACCATTGGTCACTGGAGTCAGTGCAAGTTGTCTGCACAGTGTGAAAGAGCACAGCATGTTATATTAAAATGATCTAAAATGTTTATTGTCATAAAGTCTATACTGCCCAACCACTGTGGCAGGTGATATGCAGCGGGAGTGTGCGGCGCTGCTTATCAAAGGAATACTGCAGTGTCTGAGGCTCTATGGGGGAAGGCTGTGATTGATAGCAGAAGTCTCTATCTATTTATCTCGCTCCTGTGACATGCTTGTCTGCTAACAGCCAGGGGATAGATCTTCCTGCTAAACATGCTGCTGGATTTACTTCTATGGGGATGATTCAGGTAGAGTGCATGTAAGGAGGTTATAGCCTCTTGGGTATGATATTAATGGTCTTCTGGGTGAGCACGTGCTTTCAGTCAAATAGACATTAATGAGGGAAACGCCCCTCAACCTGATTGATTGCAGTAGACTAGCAGGACCAAGCCCATAGTCTTCAGGGCTGAAGCAACATCTGACCAGATTGCACATAAAAAAAACATTATTTATTTTAACGGATTTCTAAGTAAAAAATGCATATATTTAAAATAATCTGCTTCCCCTCTTGTCTCTCACCTCTCTCCTCTTGTCTATTCCCCCTCTCCAATTATCTCTCCCTTCTCCTTTTGTCTTACCCCTCACTTTTTGTATTCTTCACCTCTCCCACTCTTGTCTTCACCTCTCCCCCTCTTGTCTTCACCTCTCCCACTCTTGTCTTCAACTCTCGCCCTCTTGTCTTCATCTATACCCCTCTTGTCTTCCATCCTGTCTTTATTTCTCCCCCTCTTGTCTTCCTCCACTTCCCCCTTGTCTTCACCTCTCCCTCTCTTGTTTTCCTCCACTTCTTCCTTGTCTTCACATCTCCCCCTCTTGTCTTCATCTATACCCCACTTGTCTTCCATCCTGTCTTTACCTCTCCCCCCCCCCCTTGTCTTCACCTCTCCAACTTTTGTCTTCACCTCCCCCCCTCTTGTCTTCATCTATACCCCTCTTGTCTTCCATCCTGTCGTTACCTCTCCTACTCTTGTCTTTACCTCTCCCCCTCTTGTCTTCACCTCTCCCCCTCTTGTCTTCACCTCTCCCCCTCTTGTCTTCACCTCTCCCCCTCTTGTCTTCACCTCTCCCACTCTTGTCTTCATCCATACCCCTCTTGTCTTCCATCCTGTCCTTACCTCTCCCACTCTTGTCTTCACCTCTCCCACTCTTGTCTTTACCTCTCCCACTCTTGTCTTCGCCTCTCCCCATCTTGTCTTCACCTCTCCTCCTCTTGTCTTCACCTCTCCCCCTCTTGTCTTCACCTCTCCCACTCTTGTCTTCATCCATACCCCTCTTGTCTTCCATCCTGTCTTTACCTCTCCCACTCTTGTCTTCACCTCTCCCACTCTTGTCTTCACCTCTCCCACTCTTGTCTTCGCCTTTCCCACTCTTGTCTTCGCCTCTCCCACTCTTGTCTTCGCCTCTCCCACTCTTGTCTTCGCCTCTCCCCATCTTGTCTTCACCTCTCCCCATCTTGTCTTTACCTCTCCCTCTCTTGTCTTCGCCTCTCCCACTCTTGTCTTCGCCTCTCCCACTCTTGTCTTCATCCATACCCCTCTTGTCTTCCATCCTGTCTTTACCTCTCCCACTCTTGTCTTCACCTCTCCCACTCTTGTCTTCACCTCTCCCACTCTTGTCTTCGCCTCTCCCACTCTTGTCTTCGCCTCTCCCACTCTTGTCTTCGCCTCTCCCACTCTTGTCTTCGCCTCTCCCACTCTTGTCTTCGCCTCTCCCCATCTTGTCTTCACCCCTCCCCATCTTGTCTTTACCTCTCCCACTCTTGTCTTCGCCTCTCCCACTCTTGTCTTCGCCTCTCCCCATCTTGTCTTCACCTCTCCCCATCTTGTCTTTACCTCTCCCTCTCTTGTCTTCGCCTCTCCCCATCTTGTCTTTACCTCTCCCACTCTTGTCTTCACCTCTCCCCTTCTTTCTCAGCTCCTCCTCCATCCATACCTGTCTCTCACTTCTGTCTATCTCTTATCTTAGTCTAACTCTCTCTTTCATGTTTCTCCTCTTATTATTCTTTCCCTTTTCTCTCACCATCTTTCTGTCATCCATTCTTCTATCTTTTGTCTCTTGCTCCCTCTTCCCTATCTTCCTTTTCCTCTCATACTCTTTTTTTGCTTCTGCCCTCTCTTCTTTGATCTCCCTTTGTCCTCCTTTTCTTAAAATCTTCACTGTGTTTCTCACTTTCAGTTTTTTCTTCTGCCCCCAAGATTTTTTATTTCTACCTATACTGTGTCGTTCCCTTCTCTTCCTCTCTCCCTTACTGTGTGACGAAGTCTTGGAGAGGACTGTTTGCCAGCCTCCTGCCCTGCGACTATGGCCCTGGGACATATTGCCCTTCAAACACAGTATTCGGCTATACCAGAGTGTATGTCACTCATTCTGGCCCTTTAAATACAGGGGGGGCATTCGGTACTTGCCCTGTGGGAGCGGTGATACCCCAGATAACTATGCCATGGAGCCCATTCATATAATGAAAGACTATGGGAAAGACTTTAGCTTCATGGCAATTGAACTGTGTGAATAGGATCTGAGTGCTATTCGGTAGTTTTGTGCGCTCAGATCCCAGCTATCTGGGTATATGTGAAATATCTGTGTGTTATGTGTAAAATGTGACTTTATGTATTTTAAAGTGGTTTATGTCTTTTTGCAACCATGTCAATACAGACCCCCTTAATCCCTTAATTAACCCTGCAACTCATGGGGGTCAATACATATCCCCATAATCCCTTAATAAAACCCCATAACTCATGGGGTCAATACAGACCCCCATAATCCCTTAATTAACCCCATAACTCATGGGGTCAATACAGACCCCCATAATCCCTTAATTAACCCTATAACCCATGGGGCTCTATACAGAGCCACATGAGACTATAATTACCCCCTCAGTCCAAAAGGGATCTATTTAGACCCTTATAGGACACTATTTACCCATAGGTTAAACCTACAAGAGCCATGAGGGTCCTCCAGGATCCTTTATGACAAAGTCTAAGCACTACAGTACACTATTAACCCTAACTATACCTTATTAACCCATACTAAACCCTATCTAACCCTAATTTCCAATTTCCTACCGGAAGAGGCTCTGGAGGCCTCATTGCGTCGAGGAGGTCCGCGTGTGCGGAGCTCCATTAGTTTTTGTTTTTTTTTTAGAGTGCGGATTCAGCAAGGGCCCAGCGGGGGCAGAAGAGAAGAAGGCCAGGGACATCGGGGCCAGGTAAGTTTTTATTTTATAATGTTTAGATTTTATTTATTTGTTGTGTTTGTTGTGTTTGATGTATGTGTTGTACTAATGTTATGTATCTTTTTCCAGGGGATGAGCCGGAGAACAGAAGAAGATCAACGTGGACATGCTGGAAAGGTAAGTTTATTAATGTTTATTAATTTTTTGTAATGTTTATTTTTCTAATAATCTGAGGTTTCTTTTTTTCTTAGGGGTGCGATCAGAAGCGACATCTGCAAAGGTAAGTGGTTTTATTTATTCTATTTTAGCTTGGATTTAGGGGGTTAGCTATAGATAGGGGGTGATATTTAAATTGGGGGTTAGGTATAGATAGGGAGTGATGTTTAGATTTGGGGTTAGGTATAGATAGGGGGGTGATGTTTAGATTGGGGGTTAGGTATAGATAGGGGGTCATGTTTAGATTTGGGGTTAGGTATAGATAGGGGGGTGATGTTTAGATTGGGGCTTAGGTACAGATAGAGGGAAATGTATTGTAGTTAGGTGTATATTTGCTATAATGTATTTATTACTGTAATATTATGTTATGTGTCCTATGATGGTCTTCATAGACCCTTATGGCACTGGTTGGGTTAACTAGAGACTTACGTGGGTCTGTATAGACCCCCATAAGGGATGGGGTTAGATGGAGGCTTATGGGGGTCTGTATAGACCCCCATAAGGGAAGGGGTTAGAAGTAGGCTTACGGGGGGGGGGGGGGTGTATAAATAGGGCTAGATGGGGATAAATAGGCCCAGTTAGGGTTAATAGGTTCAGATTGGTTTAAATAGGCCCAGTTAGGGTTAATAGGTTCAGATTGGTTTAAATAGGCCCAATTAGGGTTAGATTGGTCCAGTTAGGGTTTGATAGGGTTTAGTATGGGTTAATGGGGTATAGTTAGGTGTATAGTGTAGTGTAGTGCTTAGACTTTGTCATGAGCGTCATGGAGGACCCTCATGGCACTTGTAGGGTTAACCTAGGAGTAAATAGTGTCCTATAGGGGTCTTTATAGACCCCTATTGGACTGAGGGGGTAATTAGAGTCTCATGGGGCTCTGTATAGAGCACCATGGGTTATAGGATTAATTGAAGTGCTCATGGGGCTCTGTATAGAGTCCCTTGGATTATATGGTTAATTAAGGGCTTACAGGGGTCTGTATTGACCCCCATGAGTTATGGGGTTAATTAAGAGCTTATGGGGGTCTGTGTCCATGAGTGATAGGAGTTAATTTTAGTTGCCTGGGGGGGGTACTTATAGTGGCGTCAGGGGTTAATTTTTTTTAGTGTTGGTCCTTTAAGGACAATAAGGCGGGAAATGTGAAATTGGAAATGCAGCGGGGTCATGATCGGTACCGATCGGGGACCCCCGCTGCAAGGGGTTAATGTGGGGGGCTGGGGGGGGGTCCTTATGGACCCCTGCAGCAAGGGGTTAAGGTGGGACACATTGGTGGTCCCGAAGGAGGGGGGTTAATTTTAGGTGCCACAGCCGGGCTAGGTTAATAGTGTGCCGTGGGCCCTTTAAGGTAATTTTAATTTTTAAATGCGGCGGAGGCCTGATCGATGCTTCAGTTTCTCAATAACTCATCACCTCTGTGTACTGCCATTTACAATGTTGCTTAATAATCTCAGATTGCAAGTGCTCAGTCATGTGTGTACTAATGCAAATGTTATAATGTTGCTAAATTGCTTCCACTTCCTCACATAACAATGTACCTGTTACTCACACAGAGTTGTTTTGTGTGTGTAATGTAGCAACAGCTATTGAGACATCTTCTAGAGTAACATTCCCTTATAATACACATTATTTACTTTAGTAGTCATGCACCTCCATACTGAGGACATTATACACAAGCAGTAAGTGTGCGCACGGACGCCCAAGTTCATCTGTCGTATGTAAAATGGCACACAAGGGCCTCTGAATAAAAGAGCTCATGTGAAATTTAAAGGAACAGGTAAAACATTGTTCTATATTGCATTTAACGGGCAGAATTTAACTATTACATGTGGTTTTCTGCAACTAATAAATATTAAGTAAAAGTTTTTTAAGTTTCCTTTAAATTAACTGAAATTATGTGAACAGAGAGTATGGAAGACTTATAATTCATCGGCATACTAGTATGGCTCATACAACTGTATCCATGCACATTGGCCCACAGTGACAAGCCCTCAAAAGCAACAACACATTCAAAGTGAAAACATTAAGTAACAAAGAAAAAATATGATCATTGGTGCGTTATGGGTAAGTGACATGCCATGTGGAGTAACTGAACAACTCAGTTGGTTAATACACGGTTTTGTCCTTTTTGAACCTAGAAAGAGTGACTTTGAGGATCCAAGAGAAAATAACAAAGACTCACAACAGATGCACTCTAACTGGTGGAAGAAAATGCCTATACTTATGGCATGAGGCCCAAAACAGAGATAACACCTCATGAGTATACACTGTACCATCTTATCTTCAGAAGGTCTGCACCTTCCCGGCCTAGTGGCCCGGTCTAGTGGCCCGGTCTAGTGGTCTGACCAGCTAGCAAAATATGGAGGAGCACTCCCACTGTTAGGAGCTGACTTTGGTTGGTGTACCCGATGACGTTACCACTTTGTCTGTTCAAACTGTGGAACGACAATGGCTACAAGAAGGGAAACATGAGTTGTTGAATAAAATGGACCAATTTATAGTTACGGGTTTAGACGTAGCCAATGGTAGAAGAGATCGTCATCATTACGTCACTGAAAAATGGAGGTTAGATTTCAAAGCCTTACGGGTTTCAATTACGAGTTGCGATCGGACCCACATTCCAGAAATAATGCAATATTAATAAGTCAGTAAATATGATATTCAAGTCCATGCAAGTTCCATTATATGTATTAACACATTGATTGCCGGGATCGGTATAACATGAAAATTAAACTTTAAAAAAAGTATTTTATATTGCAGATTTACGAGCTTGAGAATGCTGTGCTATTAATATTAATACCTAACATCACTTTCCCTGTTATTATAAGTACAGTAGTGTGTGTATATTTGCATTTACAGTACTACGGATAGGACTTTCCCCCCTTGCGGGTCCTCTCTAGTACTCGTTCGCTTTTTGGCTTCATTTGTGGGTTACGGGTTTGAACGCCAGTAATTTTTTTTCAATTTAATAGAGAAATTTGGACGTTACAGTTACGGGCTTGACAGATCAAAGGCTTTGCAGCCGCACCCTTGTAGGGTTTTTCTGCCTGTAACCCGCAAATCATCAGCGGCTTGCTTTATGGGGCCAATTTAATAGCTGTAAGTCTTGCGGGTCAGTTTTATACGCGGAGGTAATTTAATAGGGCTGTAAATGTAGCCGTTGCCTCTCTGATTTTAGCAGGCCCATTAAAATTTTCACAACACTATTTCAGTTGTTGGGGGGTTAAAGTCAATTTTAAATTTATTTTAAAACTTTATTTTTTTTATTTGTTTTGTAAGTAAAAGTAAGTGTAATGTGGAATGTGGACCATAAAGAAGTCTGAGCGCTGTAGAATTGACGCCTTTGTATTGTGGTGTTAGAGAAAACTGCTTAGAGTCCCTTGGACTGCAAGAAGATCCAGTCAGTCAATATTACAGAAAATTAAGTCAAACTGTTCACTAGAGGTTTGATCATGAGTTTAAAGCTCAAATATTTGGGCCATTTCATGAGAAGATAGGATTCCCTAGAAGACCCTGATGCTGGAAAACATAGAATACACACAAAAAAGGGCCATGGCAGAGGTTGAGATGGAGAGATGATGTAACTGGAACAATGAACATGGTCTTGATGGAGGTCAGAGGGGCAGTGACTGAGAGATGTGCCTGGTGTGCTGTGATCCATAGGGTCCTGGGGATTGGGACACAACTGAATGACTGAACACAACAACAACGAATCTGACACGTAAGAAACTTTGATCATATGCTACACGGGTTTTAGGTGTATAGTTTTCACATGTTGGGTAACGCCATCCTGTAGTGCTGCCAGTCCAGGATTTCTGGGTTTCTCTCTGCAATTTTCTCTGCTGTGGCACATGGGAGTTACTCATTTGCATTTATTCTGATTGATTCCTCTGTGCTCAGGCAGAGAGATATTGAAATCCTGGACTGTCTCCGTCCCTCGAGTTGCTTCCAATGTACTAGGGCATCTGTCATTATAAGGTGGATCTGGTGCCGTGTGAAGCTTGCAGAAAACATGCGTGTACAGTATCGCTTTCATTTCAAGGCCACATTAACATCTAATATGATCAAGTTCATCCAGCACTTGGGCTCAAACCTAATCTCTGCATAAAAAATAGTGTTTTCCGGCAGATCCAGAAAGCTGGGGCCAGTGTAGCTCCGTACATAAACACCAGGTACAGGTGAGGAGCGCTGGGTAACTAAGGATGAGCGCAGCTTCATTTCCAAATCCCACAGGTTAAAAATAGCTCAACATGAGACATCGAACCAACGATCAATCACTGACTCAGGACAGGCAGGGACTAATATACCAGTCTTTCTTCATTTGTTCCTCACATAGAGAGGCTGGTCACATAACAATTACAGAGGGTTCTAATGCACGGTAATGGTGGTTATTACATTTGGTAAGTTAGATTGTCATTATAGAGGACCTATTTCAGCAGTTCCTTGAGATTAAAGCAGGTTTATATATATATATATATATATATATATATATATATATATATATATATATATATATATATATATATAAATATATATATATACTAGGAAATTGCCTGTCAAAAATGATGGGAATGACATTGTAAGGCTGGCAATGCTGGTTGGCGTGGTTGTTTAAGTGTTACTGTTTACGCTGTTGTGTATTTTCTAAGTTCTGCGTTCTCGTTCTCTCTCGTTCTCTCTCTCTCTCTCATTAAATATTTCGATGAGTACTAGAGAGGACTTGCAAGGGGGTTAAACACCTGATCATAACACTATTAAAGCAAATAAAAAATCAATACTGCACTTTAAAATACATAGAAAGATATGGAAGACATTAGAATTAATTGCACAACAGTCTCAAGCCCGCAAATCGTCAATAAAAAATTATTGTTTTTCCGGTTTTATTTCCGTGTTATATCAATCTCGGGAATCAAGGAGTTAATACATCTCAGGCCACCCACATGGACTAGAACGGTTTCTTCATTCCTTTTTTATTAATTTCAAAATTGCTGGATCGCATCTCAGACCGCTAAACACTAATTTATTGACGTTGAAACACCTTGTTTTACTGATGTCATGATGATGGTCTCATTTACGGGCTTGATTAATTGGTCATGATCGGGCCCTGAAATGCTACATATGAACGCATAGTTTTCGGCCATGTAGCTGCGGGCTTGTTCAATTGAATCGCTCTGTAACTGTCGGAAATTAGTAACCTGCTTTCCTACATACACAGGCATTTTAATTACGGGCTTGGAATTGAATGGAGGTCTAAGACTAGCTAAATAATAAATGAGTCTGCATCATGTATGACCTTTCACATTTATTCATAGACTGAGGAGACAAAGTCCAGATAAGAGATTTGGCAAGTCAAAAATGAAGGGTGGGAATCCAAGATGCCGCCACTACTACTTCAATACAATTCATAGTAATATTAGTAACAGTAGTGTGCATTCTGGGAAGACATCTTGGCACCCAAACAGCAGGGGAGAAGCCGGGTATTACAGGCACTGGCAGAATAAAGCAAAAGATCAGCAATATCCGGGCAGCAGGACAGGTGTCACAAGTGGTCCAGAGAACCAGGCCTCAGTACCGGTGTCATAGCAATGCTTATAGCCAGGTGCAGGACTAATGGAAAGCCATGCAGGAAGTCAGGCAGCAAGGCATGAGGCAAGAAGTAGCCAGAGGACCAGGAACCCAGCAAGGCAGTTATATAGGCCCCAGGACAGGTAACACTGGCAGTCAGGCAGCAGGAAAGAACGTGACCAACAACACTTCACACAGATAGTCACAAGCACAAAGAAAGGCCAACACACACAGGAAACGGGCCAAATTGGCAAGCCAGCCAAAAGTGATGCAGCTTGTCGGAGTGTGCACCCACCTAGGGTGAGAGCTCAGGGCGAAGCAAAGGGGTCCCCAGGAGGGTCCCTGAAGACAAAGGTTCAGAGCACAATATATAACATCACGGACATCTATAACGTGTTTAGGGACACTCAGATCACAACCCACACATATAGTACTGCCCCAAAGTGTCACTAACAGATGCCAGACTGACACACAGCAGTACACCCAATGCCTGATAGCAATACACTGATTTCCCTCCTGATACATGTGAGGCTGTCACCTCTCGCCCCTCCATCCACCTTGCTATACATATTAAAGTCTTCAGTTCTTTCCTTTTAGAAGATGGGAGTTTGTGCCAAATCTTGTCGCCCCTCACACCACCCATCTCAAACAAATGTTACTTGTGTAAAGTTGTGACACCGAAGGATGATGTGCAGCGCTTGTGTACATGGAGATTATCTTCTCACCCGGACCCGGGAGACATCCGATACATAGCTACACAGTACTTGAGCTTTACGAGTTAATACAAAGATTGATAAAAACACAAAAAAATGCAAATTTTGCTGAAATCTTCCAAATAGTTGCAACAAAGGTCCACCCCCTGTAACAGTGTTTCTATTGGTACTAGATGTACTAACCAATCACATATTGGCTCCCTGCAGCATTGAAAAGCATGTGTTTGAGAAACAGTATGTGATTGGCTAGTACATCTAGTTTCAATAGAAACACTGTGTGCATGAGCTGCTGGGGACAGGTCTTGGCAGGGACTATTTGGAAGATTTCAGTGAGTAAAATCAGAGCTTTTAAGGACTTGTTAACAAAATGTTTAGATGCAAATACTCACTTAGGTAGGTTTAATAATAAAAACAGGGAACCTTCCATATCCAAAGCAGATGTTGTGGTGACAAGGACTGGCGCCGCGCACGTGCCTGATCCCACTGAGAATACAAAGTAGAAAATGATTAAAAGCTTTGCTAAATAAACCAAACCATGAAATATTTGCACACGCTCAGAGTAAATAACCTGTCACTAGTAGATATACAAGTTCCAGGGTTAAGTAAATTATGAAGTGATGCTCTTCTCAGTATGGCGTAATCACAACATTGTGTAATATTATTGTGTAACATTTCTATGGTGTAATATCATATTAACAATATTTCATTTAGAGCTGCAGTTCCCAAAGTGTGGTCTGTGGTTCACCAGTGGTCCACGAGCTCCATTCAGGTGCTCCATTCAGGTGGTCCACGAGCTCCATTCAGGTGGTCCATGAGCTCCAATCAAGTGCTCTATGAGCTCCATTCAGGTGGTCCACAAGCTCCATTCAGGTGGTCCACAAGCTCCAATCAAGTGCTCTATGAGCTCCATTCAGGTGGTCCACAAGCTCCATTCAGGTGGTCCATGAGCTCCATTCAGGTGGTCCATGAGCTCCAATCAAGTGCTCTATGAGCTCAATTCAGGTGGTCCACAAGCTCCATTCAGGTGGTCCACAAGCTCGAATCAAGTGCTCTATGAGCTCCATTCAGGTGGTCCACAAGCTCCATTCAGGTGGTCCACGAGCTCCATTCAGGTGGTCCACAAGCTCCAATCAAGTGCTCTATGAGCTCCATTCAGGTGGTCCACAAGCTCCATTCAGGTGGTCCACAAGCTCCAATCAAGTGCTCTATGAGCTCCATTCAGGTGGTCCACAAGCTCCATTCAGGTGGTCCATGAGCTCCAATCAAGTGCTCTATGAGCTCAATTCAGGTGGTCCACAAGCTCCATTCAGGTGGTCCACAAGCTCGAATCAAGTGCTCTATGAGCTCCATTCAGGTGGTCCACAAGCTCCATTCAGGTGGTCCACGAGCTCCATTCAGGTGGTCCACAAGCTCCAATCAAGTGCTCTATGAGCTCCATTCAGGTGGTCCACAAGCTCCATTCAGGTGGTCCACAAGCTCCAATCAAGTGCTCTATGAGCTCCATTCAGGTGGTCCACAAGCTCCATTCAGGTGGTCCACGAGCTCCATTCAGGTGGTCCACAAGCTCCAATCAAGTGCTCTATAAGCTCCATTCAGGTGGTCCACAAGCTCCATTCAGGTGGTCCACATGCTCCAATCAAGTGCTCTATGAGCTCCATTCAGGTGGTCCACAAGCTCCATTCAGGTGGTCCATGAGCTCCATTCAAGTGGTCCACAAGCTCCAATCAGTTGCTCTATGTGCTTCATGCAGATGCTCTATGAGCTCTATTCAGGTGGTCCATGAGCTCCATTCAAGTGTTCCATAAGCTCCATTAAGATAGTCCACAAGCTCCATTCAGGTGGTACATGAGCTCCATTGTGGTGCTCTATGAGCTTCATTCAGGTGGTCCATGAGCTCCATTCAGGTGGTCCATGAACTCCATTTAGATAGTCCACAAGCTCCATTTATATAGTCCACAAGCTCCATTTAGATAGTCCACAAGCTCCATTCAGGTGGTCCATGAGCTCCATTCAGGTGCTATATGAGCTCCATTTAGATGGACCACCTGAATGGAGATTGTGGACTATCTAAATGGAGCTCATGGACCACCTGAATGGAGCTTGTGGACTATGAGCTCCATTCAGGTGGTCCATGAGCTCCATACAGGTGGTCCATGAGCTCTATTTAGATGGTCCACAAGATCCAATCAGGTCCTCTATGAGCTTCATTCAGGTGGTCCATGAGCTCCATTCAGGTGCTCTTTGAGCTCCATTTAGATGGTCCACAAGATCCAATCAGGTGCTCTATGAGCTTCATTCAGGTGGTCCATGAGCTCCTTTCAGGTGCTCTATGAGCTCCATTTAGATGGTCCACAAGATCCATGAGCTCCATTCACGTGCTCTATGAGCTCCATTTAGATGGTCCACAAGCTCCAATCAGGTGGTCCATGAGCTCCATTCAGGTTGTCCATGAGCTCCATTCAGGTGGGCCACAAGCTCCATTCAGGTGCTCTATGAGCTCCATTTAGATGGTCAACAAGCTCCATTCAGGTGCTCTATAAGCTCCATTCAGGTGCTCTATGAGCTCTATTTAGAGGGCCCACAAGCTCCAATCAGGTGGTCCATAAGCTCCATTCAGGTGGTCCGCAGGACAATTGGGATTTCAAATCAGTTCTAAAACAAAAATATCACAAATGCATAAAAATTCAGGAACCTTCCATGCTCTTTTAAACCTGCAAAGCAATCATATGGTGCAGACAAATGATTTCCACACTCCAGCCAATGATGGGAGGGGCTACAGCCAATGATGGGAGGGGCTGCAGTCAATGATGGGAGGGGCTCCAGCCAATATGTTAGTGATGCAGATAAAAATAAGTGGACAGAACCTTGTACATCCATGTAATCAGACCACCTCTCTGTATTAAATGCCCACAGTAACTTCCCGCACTCTGCCTCCCTCCAGTCCTAGGCACTGTACCATAGCTTCCATCCATACCACACCTCATGCAGTGAGTGTGCACCATATTCCATATGTTATCTGTCCTCCAGCGCAGCAGCGTGTAGTGGCCAGCAGGTGGCACGCCACAGCGCAACTCGGACTATGTCAAATTTGTTCCTAGGGTTTAGTGTTAGGGGTTAGGGTTTAGGGTTAGGATTAAAGATAGAGTTTAGTGTTAGGGGCTAGGGTTAGGATTTAGGGTTAAGGTTAGAGTTTAGGGTTAGGGGTAGTGTCAGATAACAAGCTCTACATAGTAAAATGGTTGCGCTCACAGTGGCGTAAAGCGGCCAGCAGGTGACGTGTCACCGGTGAGCTAGTAACAGGAAAGATACCAGTCCTTTCTAAAACATAAAGTAACTTTAACATTAACACCCATCATATACTCACCGTAGCTTTAAAAATAACCAATTTCTTTCCTACACTTTAATTTGCTTAATGATTAACCTAGTAATGTTCTATACCTACTACCACGTCAATATTAACGCATCCATAGCTGACATTAACCCATTCCTATGCTAAAGTCCCATTGCTTTAAATAGTGGACCTATTCTCTTATGGTAGCGCAGCATAGGCAGCATGCAGGGGCGGGGAGCATCTGCTATATGGCGCTGTCGATATTCCTGTGCCATATTATACAGTCAAGGCTTAGGTAAACTGTTAGGGTTGGGGTTAGTTCAAGGGTTAGGCTAACATTATAAGCTTAGAACTTCTCTCACATATCGGCAGCGCTGCAAAATATCGGCAGCGCCATCTAGCGGTTGGAGGCCGCACTGCAGCAGCGGACCTGTATAGATCCTAATCAGCTTCTATCCTAGTATACCACAGCTTTAACATTAACCCATTTATGTCATGTAACTCATCCCTATCCTATACCTACCATAGCATCGCCATCATCATATCCCAGTCCCAAAGATGCTGGAGTGCTGACATTAAACATTCCTGTCCGGAATCACTTATCTGACTCTTCCACAAACAGTATAGTTGTCCCTATCTAGGACTGGACATTACTTATTATTGGCTTGGAATGAAAAATCAGGACAGGACAAAAAAGCAACTAAAGGGGAATTCCCTGTAAATATTGCAGCACTTGTAGTCACCGTCCTTGCATCACACTTCCTCCTGCAGAGCATCTAAACATGAGCCAGGGATCCATCACATACTCCCAGAATCTGCACTGACTGGGTGAGCCCACTGAGGGCTGAAGGTCTCCTCCCATTCACAGGTGAATAAAATCAGGGAGCAGCAGCAGGAAGGTGCATTAGGAGGAAGGCGCATTAGGAGGAAGGCGCTGTATCCAGGTGTCACAATGTACCTGACGAAGACCCTCCTGAGTGTTACCCTCCTGTGTCTCATCAATGGGGGAAGATCAGACCCGTAAGTGATCAGGTTCAGGTTATAAGCACCATGAATAATGTAATATGTATATACACTCTGTTACTGTATTGTATATGTACTTTTGTATTATATGTGTGCTGCCCTGGCACTGCACGGTGGGCACTGTTTCTATTCTATTTGTGCTGCTCTGGCACTGCAGGGTGGGCACTGTTTCTATTCTATGCGCGCTGCATGGTGGGCACTGTTTCTAGTCTATGTGCGCTGCTCTGGCACTGCAAGGTGGGCACTGTTTCTTTCTATGTGCGCTGCTCTGGCACTGCACAGTGGACACTATTTCTATTCTATTTGTGCTGCTCTGGCACTGCAAGGTGGACACTGTTTCTATCCTATGCGCGCTGCTCTGGCACTGCAAGGTGGGCACTGTTTCTATTCTATGCGCGCTGCTCTGGCACTGCAAGGTGGGCACTGTTTCTATTCTATGCGTGTTGCTCTGGCACTGCAAGGTGGGCACTGTTTCTATTCTATGCGAGCTGCACGGCGGGCACTGTTTCTATTCTATGCGAGCTGCACGGTGGGCACTGTTTCTATTCTATGCGAGCTGCACGGCGGGCACTGTTTCTATTCTATGCGAGCTGCACGGCGGGCACTGTTTCTATTCTATGCGAGCTGCACGGTGGGCACTGTTTCTATTCTATGCGAGCTGCACGGCGGGCACTGTTTCTATTCCATGCGAGCTGCACGGCGGGCACTGTTTCTATTCTATGCGCACTGCACTGTGGGCACTGTTTCTATTCTATGCGCGCTACTCTGGCACTGCACGGCGGGCACTGTTTCTATTCTATGCGCACTGCACGGTGGGCACTGTTTCTATTCTATAAACATTATTGATTATCATGCAGACAAGACAACCTTATCTCTGTGATTTCTCCCACACAGTGCATATATAGGTTTAATTCCTTTGGTATCAATACCATTTCCTTATACAGATTTCTATATATATCTGTATTAGAATTCACTTCAAAATGTGTTTTGTGTTTTGCTCTGCTGTATAATATAGACCAGTAAGTACAGTATGTATATGGCTTTGCCATTGCACAGCTCATACCATTTATATGTGAACAGTCATGGGATGACTTATTCTTATTACCTAGTATGGGTATGGCAATATTTATATATTCCCTCTCAGGCCTCCTCCCAGTTATCTTGTTTTACAGGTCTTCCTCCCACAGGGTGTGCAGGGTGAGAACCTGTATTAATAATCCCTTCCAGCTTTGACAAACTTGTATTTATTTATTTTTTAGAACAGCATACATATTAAATATGATCTGCAACCTGTCTTATAATTCACAATTTGTATTATGCTGTTGTTTCTGATTGACACTTCAGTGATGTCCTCAGTGGACTGATTCTGTCCTGAAAGCTCTAGATGCCACCTGTATGGATGGGCTAAAGTTTACTTTCCTTGCAAGAACTAAGCATATGGCTTAACCTACCCGTATGCAGCACATCCCATAAAACATTTTATTTATTATCTAAAAAAAATCCTTTAATTATGTAGACACCCCCAGGGGGTGTCTACACAACTTCCTTGTGCCCCCCCCCCAATCAGCATGCAGCACCCGGGGAGCAATATTAACCCACTATTTGGCTGAGCAAGCAACAGCAGGTAATGTCACATGTCAGTGATGCACTACATTTCCCAGTATCCTTTGCCTACATATCCCTTTCCCTGCTCCTTTGCACCACAGGCAATAGGAGAGCAGTGTTGTCACTGCTGGTACATGACTCATCTCTGCTTACTGGCTATGCTGGTTGATGTTGACATAGCAACTAGCATAGTGCTATGTCTGAAATCTTTCTCTAACTGGATTGGCAAAAACAAATTAAACAAATTGGAGTGGGTATTAACCTTCATTTTAAAGGTCAGAAATTAAAATACATTTTGCGAACTTCAAGGTAAGTGTTTAAATGTTTTATTTTTTTTAATTTTTTTATGCAAAAATTTTTTCATGCATTTATAAACCAGGAAACTTCGATATCCCTTAAGTGGTCATTTGTAGGGCTCTAGTCCTATTTGTGAACTTTCCACAAGAAAATACCACATTTGAATGTGAGGATGATCGTTTGGCATTGATGATCAGACAAGTTCTCCTAGTTTCACCATCTATTAAATGCCTCCCATTACCTGTACTACGTAGCTACTACTTGTTCTCGCTGTTCCCCCAAGCCAGGTCATGATGGTCCAAGATGGTGTACATTATCAGAGCTGAATTTACATGTGGGGTGCGCATTGTGAAAAAATCCTTAGGTGCTCCTCCAAACACAATATTGGTCTGTGTGTGTGTTGTAACACTTAAAATTAGAAAAAGATCAGTGATGGAATGACTGGTGTGTGTGTTTTTTTAAATTTTTTTTATTTACCATTTTAACCCTCTTGCTACCAGAGACTGATGTTCACATTGGTTTGGTCAGTTGTACATGGCTGATAACTATAATGTTTATACTGCCAGAAATGGGATGAAGATTCCACCAATATCCTTTAAATACTTCATAGACTTACTGGGCATGATCTCTCCTGTCTCTGCACATTAAGCATAATCAATACTGCTTGAGACATTTTTCAGTCCTGGAACATGGTACCTCCTATAAGGAAATGCTACTAGGCAGCTTTCGACTCTGCTTAATGGTAAATCTGGCCCACGTTATTGCTACTAGTTTTTGAAGGATTGATTACAAAGTTTGTCTTGGTGCAAAATATTCCAGTTTGACATTCTCGAGTGCCGGAGTAAAGGGAGGACGTGTGGAGATAAGACTGTGGTAAAATGTAGAGATGAAGAGATACTATAAAAGTAGGGAGAAGAGATTCTCCCATACAAATATCTTATCTTGATATAACTCTAATCGACATTTAAACAAAGTCCCATATGTCTCTTCTTTACAGGCAGTATATTCTGTCCACACCTGTCGTGCTGAAGAGTGGATTTACAGAGAAGATATGTGTGAATCTAAAGGGCCACGAAGAAGCACTTGACCTTAACGTTGTGGTCCAACATAATGGAGTCAACACCACTGTCTTTGAGGAAGATGTCCCAGCTTCTGACTTCTTCCAGTGCAATGACTTCACAGTAAGTGTCTTATTGCTCCGACTGCTTTTGCTTTTTTTTTTTTTTTTTTTTTTTTTGAGGACAGGTAAGAAGTCTAGTGTCAAATTAATTTGCAATAGCCATCCTACTATGTCCTGCAAATATTGGTAGTTTCAGTAGGTTACATGGTAGCAGCTAGGGGGATTAATAATTATCCTATCTACATGGTGGTTTATTAGTTGAGGAAGAACTTTGTTTGCAGTTCAGTTTGTGACCTCAAGATAAAAGGTGATGGTCAGAGGAAATGCCCTAGTGTTTGTTATTTCTCAAATATATGTTCATAGCAATGTTGCAAAGGAAACTAGGAGACCGGGTGGTGAAGAAATTGAGTGCTTGGTCCATGTGTGATATAAAACTGACATCCAGAAAATAGAAGAATATACTTCAATTAAATAAAATGAGGATTGAAATGTGTGTTCATCAAAAATTACAACTGGATGAGCATAAAATTCCTGTGCTCTCTCCTCTTTCTATTCACAGACCTACAAGTCAAGCATAAAAATTGCCATATGAAAGTAGAGCCAGCTTTCTGTGACTGTCCACTGTCTTAAGGAGTAGGACATAGGATTGTGTAAATGTATTACATCTAACATAATGTAAAGCGGCATAGGTTAAGGAGTTAAATGAGTTGGGCTGTCATTTTATAGGTCTGAGGTTCATAGTGGTCCAGATTTTAGTGGAGGAAGGTGTTTTAAGCAGGTGGTAAGGAAATTGATCCACCTTATAACATGTCTAACGTTTGTCACGCTTCCATTCAGTCTTGCATACAAGAATTGGAGGCTAACAGATTTAAAAAACTGATCAAAAGCCAATTTTGGGCCTTGCTTGTGAGATTGCAGACTAGAGGCACAATGGTACCATTTAATACAAAGAGTCCAAGTTATGGAAGTGTGATCAGATGGATTATAAGGGATAACCTGACATAATGTAGATCTGGTGTGGAGTCCTCCCTCCCCATCCAATCAATACCACAAAGTGATCAGATGTTATCTTGTAGTTTCCACCTTACAATTAAAATGCCACATTTGCACTGCTATATTTGTATTCTTGTCATCCTGTCCTTTTTTTTTTTTTTTTCAACGATTACAGCCATGTACAGTGTCACGATGGAGAAATGAAGTTCCAAATTCATGTACTTTTTTTTTTTTTTTTTTTTTTTTTTTCCCCACCTTAAGGTTCCCATTGTTACGAAATCTGATCCGGTCTTTGTGGTCCTTTCTGCAGTAGGAGGTAGTGTCCAACACTTGGACCGCAAGACCGTGGTAATTGAACCCATGAATCCAATGGACTTCATTCAAATGGACAAACCCATGTACAAGCCAGGAAATATCGGTGAGTGGAACGGCTCTAGAACAATGGCTATTCTCTCTGATGGAGAATGAAGCAAGAAGAAATCCAAATAAATTAGTCCTACCAATCTTAACTTCCGACCGCAATAGAGTGTAGAGGGGTATTAACTTGTGCTTCTGAGACCAGGATATTTAGGTTGGTGTTTGAGCCTCTGATTATCAGCCCAGCTAAGTGAGCACCACGGGTCTTCTGCTTGCATAGGTGTCGCAAAATCTGTCACCTTTTTTTTTAATTTTTTTATTTAGGGTTTGGAGTATGTTTTGTACCTATTCCCCAAAGGTCTTAAATCCCTTTATCAGTCATTTGTTTCAAGGAAGGCTGATGGATTGTTATCCCCGACCTCTTGTATTCACATACAAATGATCTTTCTTATAACACAACCTACACATATAAATATATACACAACTATAAAACCTTTAACACAAATTACAAATATTGTATAGTACAGTGAATCCAATATACCACTAATATAAGCAACCCTCTCATAGCATAAAGAATAACATGTAATCTCATCAGTTAAATCATATTTTATCTTCAGAAGTCATGGTTAATATAGCTTACTAGGAACTTGCCCATCAAAAATGATGGGAATAAAACATGTAAGGCTGTCAATACTGTCTGCCACACAATGAGGCTTTTGTGAACACCGATGACTCTCTCATAGAATGGCTCACAATGAGTGCCTTTTTGCCCTCATTGCAGCTTAAGTCTTAAGTCCTGCTCACCTCGCTTAGAGAGGTTTGCAGTGCTATGAGCGCCTTTGGCACTCCTTGCAGCCTAAGTCTTGCGTGCGTCAATTGCTCACCTCGCTTCTCAAGGCTCACAGGCTTCCCTTGCTTTGCGAGGGAGGCAAGTGCGTCACCAATATTGCAAACGTCGGAAACCTTGCGATGAGTGCCTTCGGCGCTTATTGCTTGGCTTGCAATGAGCGCCCATGTGTCTCTTTGCAGCATCTCCCCCAGTCCCTTCCCTGTACACTCCACCGGGTGTGTTAAATGTTGGTGTGGCACGCGTTGAGTGCCGTTGGGTTTTATTTTCAAAGTCCTGCTTGCCTGGCATTGTTAGCGTAAGTGTTACGGTCTTCAGCTTCATGCACTTTGCAATTTTTTTTGCGAGCCAGGCATTGCTTGGCCATGTTTTTCATGCAGTTTCTGAAATTTCGCGTTTTTCGTCCGCCATTTTTTTCCCCCCTCTTAGGCGATTTCTTCCCCCCCTTACAATAAAACTGTAAATGTGACACAATAGTTATGGGTTACAATATATTGGGCAGTATTATTGTGAAGGAAATCATTACAAAGCTGTGAGCACATTGAGGGTTTGCTTTTGAGAATGATTTGGATGCGATATATGGGATCTACTCCATACTCTACACTCCCTCCTTTCATTTCACATTGACTACTTGTGTGCTCCTTCTTTGTCTCTGCCAGTAATAATGGACTTATTTTTCATAGCTTGCATTGAAAGAATACATATTTTATTTGAACTTCTGAACTAATCTGCACTGGTCTGCAAATTGGATTTCTTGGATAATGTCTCAAAGATCTCTTGGCTCCATTCTAGCCCCATGAAGCACAGAATTGTCTATGAAATCAGCCAATTGCTGGGCAGTTTCCTGCAAGCAAAGGACGTTCCACTCCTTATTTCACTAGTCATGTGACCTGCCAGAAGGAGAAAAATAAGTTGCAAAACACAAGTAATATAGAAAAATGTCTAATGCTTCTCAAACAAGTACTTAAAATAAAGAACTACTCTAGATGATTGAAACTACCTTTTTTATAGCTAGATGGTAGAAGAATACTTTAAGGGTTATATGTAAAGATGGTTCCTGAATATGGAAACATGCCAAGCGCAGGCACATTTTGGAATATTGAACCCCTCTCTGCTGCCACATCTTATCATACAATAGTCTGTGTGGGAAAGCAGTGGGCATATACTTTTTGTTTTCTCTGTTGGTGGTGATTGAGGCCATTGAAATAGACAATGGCTCTGTATCTTATCCAGTTATTGTTACAACACCAAGTCTCTCTCACCGACCCAGAATCTGACACCTTGCACCACATGATGGCACAATAGCTCTCCAGAATGCCTGTCTCCTACAACTTCCAATGTATCATGGATCTCTCCAGGGTCCTGCATTGGCATCACAAAAACTAGACTTTCCTGCTTTAATTATTCAGACTTTGTTTTCAAAACTTTTCAGTGTGTGTGTGTGTGGTCTCTTTAATATTGTACCCCCCTCATGGAAGATAGTTATTGGTACTATAGTGAAAGTGTCTTGAGTAATTGATTTAAAAGTAGTCAAGCCATGCAATAAAGCTGTAGGCCAAGGATCCAAAGATTTTTAGGAAGAGGTAAGCACAATCTTAAGAGCCTAAATTGCACTAAACATTCCTAGTCAGATCTTGTATATAATACTGTGCCCAGTATTGGATATTACAAAAAAAAATGTGGTCTAAATGACAAAACTTCTAAACAGACTTTATGATCTGTATGAAGATGTTTGTCACATTCACCTCCATGTGGTCAGAATAATACAGAAGTTTTAGGATAAACATCTTCTTCATATCATAACCTTGCTCTTGCCTTTATTTATTTATTTATTTATTTATTTATTTATTTTGAAGTTGGAGTATTTAATGAAAGTGCTACTCTACAGAAAGGGTGGTAGAAAAATGGGCAAAGCAGACTGTGTGGGAAAGACCAAGGAATTGTAATCTAGCATGAGATATTAAAGACTCTGTCCTGAGGATTTATTGGGTCAAAGCTTCTTGGGTAGACAGATTTGCTAGTAAATATGAACCAACAGACCCACCTACTCTGCCCAGTCTGTTTTATTACTCAACTGAAAACTGGGCTTCCAAGTTATAACTTTTTTTTTTTTTTTGTTATCCTGCAGTTCAATGGCGTATCATCTCTCTAACTCCAGATTTAAAACCAATTAATAACCAGGTGAGTTGACTGGGAATTTTGAAACTATGGGTTGGTGGACTTGTTTCCACAACTTTGAAGGACTAGGCATAAGTTCATAGGGCCAAATACGCAGGTGTGTACTGCTGTGTCCTTGTGACTGGATATTTCTATCATATGTTTGTTCAGTAAATTACATAGTTCTGTATCAAGATGACCATGAAACCAATGTAGACATATCTTAGCAAAATATTAATTATAAAGACAAAAGCCCAGGATTTTTTTTTGTTTTTTTTTTGTGATTCTGGAATCTGGTGGGTTGGATGTAAAGTATGTTAACAGTTTATACAAATGTTGTGTTTTCTCTTTCAGTACACTGTGGCCTATGTTAAGGTAAGAAAATCCAAAAGTGACTTGCATGTGGAATGATCTCTAATCTAAGCAGTTGGTTAAAGGGGGAGGTAAAACAAATGTCATTGATTTCATATTGGATTACACGATACACTCCCCTCTGATCCTCCTTCTCTTAGCACGTTTCTTCCTTCCTCATAACATTGTTGCATGGGCTCTTTTCTTCCATCTCTGAATACAGGCATATCCCTCCCTTTGGGCTTTAATCATCATAGTAGTGAGAGGTCTAAGTTGCTATTAGTATTAGTTATCGCTGTGTATAATGTTACAGTTCTATAAATAAGAGCTCAGGTAGAAATCAAATGTGGTGCAGAATGCTTCAAGCCTTGAACTTAAACTTGGAGAGGGTTTGTGGCAGCTATTCATGATGGGTGCAGTTGGTCAATAGTGGTGTATGTATCCATCCATCCATCGTGGTAAATTCTTCCTGGAAGGGTATTCTGAGGTAGGGAATTTTTTTTTTTTCTGATTAAGGGCAACAAGTCCTGTAGATGAGACATAGGATATATATATATACAATTACAAAATGGAACTTAAGATTTAACATTTTAAAAAAGTTGCTATTAGAGACCACTCAAAGACCAGAACGTATACCTTTTTTTTTTTTTTTTTTTTATTCTTTGGGGAACTGTTAGTTCCTTAGGCATTATGGTCTTTATAGGTCCTTTTTGATACATATGAGGGTTGTCTAGTAAACTTGTGGGGTTATATGCATTCCAGATAAGTTACCTTTTAATGGCCATAGGTTTCTTCTCCTCCTTTCTACTTAGTATAAAGGCAATGATACATTTTAAATGTAGTAACAATTTGTAACTAAGAGCTTATATGTTCTGGTCTTTGAGTGGTCTCTAATAGTGGCAATTTTTATATTTATCTAAAAAGGATTTTTTTTTAAATTGTTTATACATTGGTATCAAGCATCAGCCCTTTTCCAGAGGTTGTCTTGTATTTTGTACTCTAGAATATCCGAACACACTTTGCAACTTCTCTTCCTGCATCCTTTTTGTAGGATCCATCAGGAAGTCGAATAGCTCAATGGCGAGATTTGCAATCCGTAAATGGCATTGTATCCATGGAACTCCAGCTGATTAGTGATGCTACTACAGGCTCCTACATGATCAACGTAGAGAGAGAAACAGGCTATCCTCTGAGCCAGTGGTTTACAGTGGAAGAATTTGGTATGTCTGAATTTGTAATATAATGCTGCAATATTTGTAGGCTTCTGTTAAACTGCAGAAAGTCATTTTATTTGGTTAAAATGAATGTGTTTTTCATTTTATATTCCTAATACAATATACGTTTAATATCAAGCACAAACTGACTTTTTTTTTTTTTTTTTTTTTAATCCCTGTGTTTTTGTATCTCTGGCAATGATGATATGTTAGGTTTCAAAAAATGAACATTTCTCAATATCCTAAAGTACTGTCAATTAAAGGTTTGCACAGACAAACATAAATATACCAGAAGGCAGATGAATGGAGAGCTTATTTATTATTATTATTATTATTATTATTATTATTATTATTATTATTATTATCATTTTGTTTATAACGCGCCAACATATTCCGTAGCGCTGTACATAAGATACGTTCAAGACAAAGATACATATAAATTAACAAATAGCAAGGCAAGGAGGGCCCTCTCTTTGAGCCTCAAATCCATAGTGCTTTCCCT
Source organism: Discoglossus pictus (assembly GCA_027410445.1). NCBI lineage: Eukaryota > Metazoa > Chordata > Amphibia > Anura > Alytidae > Discoglossus > Discoglossus pictus. Next base: position 129,631,448 of record CM050171.1, read on the forward strand.
AAAGCACCTTGTGGGATTGAAGCTCGCAGACTTACAACCTAAAGGTATTGTGTGAGACAAAGGAGGGAGAGAGAGGTTAGAGTGTATTAGGGTGGAAGGTGATACACTTCTTTAAAGAGATGTGTTCTTAGAGAGGTTTTGAGGCATGAGGATAATCTAATGGAGCAAGGCAAGGAGTTCCAGAGAATAGGGGCGGCACGAGAAGTCCTGAAGGCGAGAGTGAGAGGAGGTGACAAGTTGTGGAAAGAAGGTCATTAGCAGAGCGACGAGGGCCGGGGGAGTATTTGGAGATGAGACCAGAAATGTATGGGGGAGCGCTATTGTTGAGGGCTTTGACAGTTAGGGTCAGGATTTTATTTTATTTTTTTTCTGTAGTCTATGGGAAGCCAGTGGAGAGATTGACAGAGGAGCTGCGGACACTGAATGTTGTGTACGGAAGATGAGTCTAGCAAAGGCATTCATAATGGATTGAAGTGTAGATAGTCGGGTGGTGGGTAGGCCAACAAGGAGCGAGTTGCAGTAGTCTAGTCGAGAGATGATGAGAGAGTGTAATAAGGATTTTAGTTGTGTCTTGTGTAAGAAAGTGATGAATTCTGGAGATGTTTTTTTTTTAGATGGAGAAGACCAGATTTAGTTGGTGATTGTATGTGAGGGATAAAAGACAGAGCAGGGTCCAGTATAACTCAAAGACAACGGGCTTGGGAGGTGGGTGTGATGTCATTGACCGTGAGAGATGTGAGGAATTGACGCTGTGGGAGAGGTAGGGAAGATTAGGAGTTCAGTTTTAGACATGTTGAGTTTGAGATGGGGGGTGGACATCCAAGAGGATATACTAGAGAGGTAGTTGGAGACATGTGTTAGAAGAGAGGGGGATAGATCTGGTGCTGAGAGGTAGATTTGGGTGTCATCTGCATAGAGATGATCTTGGTACCCTAATAAACTCTTTTGGGCTGCAAGTGAGGAAGTGTAGATGTAGAAGAGGAGCGGGCCTAGGACTGATCCTTGAGGTACACCAACAGACGGGGTAAGGAGAAGAGGTGTCAGAAGGAGATAGTGAATGATCTATTTTGTAGGTGAGAACCACGAGAGAGCACTGTCTCGAATACCGAGGGAGGAGAGGATATGGAGTAGAAGTGGATGGTCGACTGTCACACAAAGCTATAGAAGCAAAAAAAAATCTGAAATTTCATATCCGTTGATGCAAAGCAAATATTGGTCATAAAAGTAATCTCCAGATGTAAAGATTAAGATGGCTTTGATTTTATTTATTTATTTATTTTTTTTTTTTTTTTTGCATTAATGTATGTCTGCATCCATCTATCTAGCTTTTATGTTTTTGGTTTTTTTTTTTTGTTTGTATTTTTTTTATTAAAAGGTCAGTGTCCTTTCTTTTCATGATGAATCTAATTTAGTTCTCCATTGAAAACCAGATGTGCAGAGAATGGCTTTAGTCAGAAAAAAGTCATAAATTGTTGCTGTTGTACTCCTCTCCATATCTTTGTCCTGAGCCCTACCAAAAAATAAGCTAAATATTTCATCCTAGATGGCAGTTAACCCAGAACATGCTTTGTTGGTTAAGGGGACTGTGGCTAAAATTCCAAAACACTTATCTCCTGTGAGCATGCTCAATGTTATCTGGCCTGCCTAATTACTATGATCTATGATTAAATCTTTTGTTTTTTTGTCCCCCTCTACAATTCTCCAATATCTGTGACTTATTTTTTATCTTTCTTCCATATTCTCTTTGCAGTTCTGCCTAGATATACAGTTGATGTGCAGTCACCAAGGACAATAAGTGTACTGGATGAGGGGATGCCCTTCAATGTCTCTGCCATGTACGTGAGAAACTGCATTTGTAAAACCTTCACTATGAAATGCAAATCTTTTTATAACCAAGTAATTATATTGATGATTATTATACAGAGTAGAATACTCCATATCAATCTTCTTCCTTTAGATATACATTTGGCCAACCAGTGCCTGGCTCTGTCACCGTTCGTTCTTGCATGATGCCAAGTTACTCTTTTGGCAGAAGACGGAACTGCTACAAATACAAGGATGGCTTCTGCACCAACCAAACCGGAGAAGTAAGTTTATTTAATTCCACAGTAGCTGGAGAGCATTGACATGAATGTGACAAATGTTTTTCATTGAGACTTGAACTGACAAATGATCTCCATTGTCTCTCTTCCTAATCACTCTTTAAAGCTGGGTTCTGATGGTTCTTACAAAGGGTCTGTTGACCTCCGTACATTCCCCATGGAGCTCTCTGGAACACAGAGCAACCTGAACTTGGACATTATAGTGACAGAGGAAGGCACAGGTAAAGGAAATCTACTTTACTATCTGAGGTAAAAAGAAGCAAATGTGTATTTTTGTTTCTATTTAAGCCTCCTAGTTTGATACAGAAGATATATTTTGTTTTAATCTTTCAAATTTTTTGTTACTCTGCACACTTACATGTGACAGATTTCCAAGGAACACCACATTTTCACTTGGATTTATACACTTTGGTCTCCATTCCTTTTCTACTATATATTAACACTGGTTTGCCCTCCATCTCCATGTTGAAATCTAGTGGCTTAAAGGGACACTTTTTATTGCTTACTCCGTTTTATCTTAACCTAAGCGCACCGTTATATGGAGATACCCTGCCCACCCACTGTCATAATGCTTATTCTAGATTACAAGATTGGAGAACCTTTTCATGAAGCAAAATGCTAGAGCAGAATAATATAATAAGCCGAACCTTCCCTGCATTTATCGAACTTCTTTGTTACAGGAAATCAGGTTCGGGAGACGGTTTATGTGCAGACCAGTAGCCAGCTTGCCAGTATTAATTTTGATTATACTTCCCTTAATGATCATTACAAACGAGGGATGCCTTATTTGACAAAGGTGAGTGATTATGGGCAATATTCCATGATGTCCTGCTCCTTACTATATGTAGAAGATGGCAAGCCGGCTCCTCTACACCAACCCTCTGGCTCTCCTCCCTCTTCTCTTGAAAGTGATCCAGCAAAGCCCCCCAACTTACAGCAAAAGTGCAAAGTATAAACCAAAAAATAAAATTGTTCTCTAATTCAGGGCACATCTATAACCTGATCTGAGAAAATAGCTTTGCTTTAAAACATAATTTTTTTATTTTATTTACAATTCCGTTATTTGTTTTTCAGAGTCTGTATAGATTTTGTTTTATATATAAGGTATAAAGTCACTTGTCTAGAGATTTATTTCTATTTAATTGCGAGTCTCCAGGTCTCAAGCTGTATACTAGACTGTATTATAACAATGATTACATACAGATATCTCCTATGTCGCGTGTCAATGTCGTCATCACCGGGCACCAAGGCCGCAATACACGCCGATTAGCACTATACAGAAGAGGGAGTCTCAAGCAATGTACTAGCTTGTATTCTAACAATGGGGTGGCAAGTTATTAAAATACAGATGAGACTCATAATTTAAAAAGAAATAAATCTCTGGATAAGTGACTTTATACAAAAACCAAGAGAATGACATTATGACTGCACCTGGAGATGAGAATTATGATCATTAATAGTAATAAAGGTCACTAAACCTCTAAGATATTCCCTTAGGACTATGTGGAAGATATGGACATATAAATATTCCTGTTATTGTATAATATTGTAATTTAAAATGGGCACATAGACACTTTATAAAAGAAAAGCACTTTGCAATAACACCTAATACTAGTTAATTTCACTAGGAATGTATAGGCACCTGTGCACTGCACACACGTTATGTTTAAAGAACACTTTGATAGGATTGGGCAAAATACCAATAATACAACTTCACGAGGAACTATGAGACATTCGCGCACTAAACTGGGGTTAGGCTTTGACCAATAATTTCTCCACTTTACAAGCACGTTTGTGGCTTGTTTAACAAAACTTTATAATAAAAGTGAATATACTGGTGCGTTAATGCTATAAAACAACAATTCTGACTTACTGGTTTTCAACAGTCAGTATATATTTCACCATTTAAATGGAATTATAAATATTTATGTTTTTAAAGCAATGCTATTATCTCATTGGAGATCAGGTTATATATGTGCCCTATACAAGAGCACTTTTTCTTGCCTTGATTTTATATAGATAAGAACTCTTCTCTTGTTGCACCTTTTTGTTAATGGTGTGTTATCTGGGGCCTTGAGTCCCCATTCAGTCTTGCAAGAAGAGAAAAGTATTCATTAATGTACATAACTTTCTCAGTTTTGCGTGGACTGTTAGAACATGGTTGATAAAGTTTTTGGAGACTTTAAGAATAATTGAATCTAAAAGGGACCTCCCTATCTAACCATCTAACTCTCTCAAATCAGAGTTGATCAGGAAGAAAAGCACATCCAGTTGGTCTAGATTAGAATACGTCTCAATAACTATTTATCCAGCTGTATAGACCATTATCAGTGTGTGTGGGACTGTCCCAGATACAAGTGGTCCCCTTAGTATATCTTATCAGACACAGTCTCAGTATCTGAAATATAATCCTTTTTAATAAATCCCTGACATCCAAAGCATCCTTGTCCTAGATAAATAGTGCTATTGTTCCCATTGCTCTTGTGTGCTAGCTCTGTTCATGCTACATATTTCTCGCCTGTATTCCAGATTATTTTAACCGATGAGAAGGGGAATCCCATGGCTGGTGAAGAAATCCATGTGGAGGTCGATGGACAGGAAACTCAGACTGTTCTAACCAATGCAGAAGGAGTAGTAGAATATGCAATCGATACATCAAGCATGGTAGCACCAAACTTTACAGTCAGAGTGAGTATATATTGTGTAACCATGATGAGCAAAGTATTCATAAGGACTCTGTCTTGGTAAAGTAGAATGGATATACATCTCATTTAAGCAGCCCTTCATATAAGGTCAATATACATAGAATACAAAAAGGTATGTTGATCCAAAACGGTGTGTGTCAAGCAGGAGTGGCAGGTGAGAATATATTTCTGTATGTGTTTTATACAGTAAATTTAAGTGTATGTGTGTATAAAGATTATGATTTTCTTTTAATTAAATGCATAATGGGACATAATTCCATATTTAAATATGTGAAAAATTAAATCTAGCACCTATTAACTATGGGAGGTTTTCAACCTGTTTTATTTTGTGAAAAAATAGGATATTCTTTGATTTTGGTCTTCTTTCTGAAAATGTATAATTACTATAGTTGTCTATGATTCAGAGAGAAAATTGATACCATGCATATTCATGGTGGTCTTGGTGTACCATCTTTTTAATTCCAATTTTATGGCCTCCTCTTCGCTGGGAGCTCATCTTTGTACTGATCCGATGTATACAGTCTATTACCTTTCTCTACAATTCATAAAATATGTAAATCCCTCCCACAGGCTAGTTACAGGAATCCAGATCTTTGCTACTATAATGACAATTACTATATTGACTGGCGAGATCGTCTCGAATATCCAACCGCAGAGCACACCGTCCAGCGTTTTTACTCGGAGAGTGGGAGCTTTCTGGAGGTGGCTCCATCCAAGGAGCAACTGAGTTGTGGCGGATCCCATACTATTCATGTGCGATACATACTCACACAAGATGGAGTTGGAAAAGAAGCTGTAAAAACCACTTTCTACTATCAGGTGAGGAGATGTGAAGAGTGCTAGAGAATAGGGATAAGGGTGAAAGATTGTTGTGAGAAGGGAAGGAAGGAGAGCTATACATGGCCTAGAATATTAGCAGGGAGATGGAAATCGAGGGATATATGATGGAGAGGAGGTTAATGGTGAGGTGGAGGTTGTTGTGGTGTGTGTGTGTGGCAGGGTAAAATCCATTGACCTATACAAGCCTACCTTAAGAGGAAATACAAGGAGGAGACCAAAGCTTGCAGAGATGAAGTAACCCCCTGAGTGATTAAGTGTTATGATCAAATATTCCTTGGAGACCAGGATGAACAATGTTTACGTGGCACTCAAACCCCATTCTCTTACCAGATCATGTCAAAATCTGCAATTGTTCACTCCGGCCAGAAAGAAGTTGATCTGACAGGCTGTAAGTAGTCTTTATTAAGTATACTGATGTTTTATTTTATTAACCCTGTGTTTTTGTTTGTGTTTTTAGCCTGTATATGTAATGGCTATTATGGAGTACAATTAACTTTTTTTTTCTTGCAGCTATGAATGGCTCCTTTTCTTTTGACTTCTCCGTCTGCTCGGACCTTGCCCCTTCTGCAGTTTGTGTAGTATATACAATTCTGGCAGGAGATGTCATTGTGGACACTGTGCGCATGAACGTTGAACCTTGTTTTAAAAACCAGGTAGGACTAATTCTGATCTTGTTCTACTACAAAATGAAAGACCTCTCACCCAGTATGGTTAGTGTTTTGGTGAACACAACAATATATAATGTACAAAAGTAGGGCTGAATATGATTTGTGTGCTAATTAATAAACTCTGAGCACGTAACATGTCATGCAGCGACCATATGGCGTCTTTCCTAAAATAATGTTATGGAAAGATTTTCGTGACCTGATTAGGGAAATACCTTAATGTGGTATGGGACATAACTGGATTCAATTGGTCATTTTCCCACTTTGGAACCAATTTTCTGCAAGGTTGTCATTTGAACAACCTAAAGAGGTACTAAACACGAACAACTGAGCCATGTTGGACAATCATTTAAGTTCCACATCTGTCTGTGTATCCTTAGGGGTTACTGTCATGGACAGTTGTACTATACCTACATCAAATAATGAAATGGAAATGTTATAGGCAGTAGCTATTGGAGCAGCAGGTGGTGGCCCACAGCAGCATAAGGGCCAGATGCAAACCACCAGCAACCTGGGATAAAGGAGGCTCATTTTATAGAAATGGGATTTGATCACACTAGGGGGTAATCTGATCACCTACATATATCTTTTTTGGCTTTTTATTGACATATGGTGAAACCTACATTGTATAGATGCTGGTACTGCAGGGCCCCAAATCTGTCTTGCACCGGGGCCCCTCCATTTACTAGCTCAGACCTGGTAATAGAGTAAGCTCATATTGGCTTACATTGTAAAAGGCCGCTAAATATGTTATGCAGAAGGAGCTGTATTGTAATTTTTTTTTTTTTTTTTTTTTCTTATAACTTTCTATTATGTACAGCGATACAGAATATGTCGGCGCATTATAAATAAACTATAATAATAATCTATATTGTGACTTTTATATCCACATTATAAGCTTTCACACACAATTTTTATATTGCTAATTATGGAACCTACCGGTTTGGTTTCTGCTTATCTTGAGGTGAGCAGACTCTGAATAAAGACAAAGTTTGTTTTATCTGCACAATGGAAATTGTCCTGAAAAGCCAAAACTGGTCAGAAAGGTTAATTGAAAAGAAGTTAGAATTGCATATACATTACATATGTAAACATAGTGTGTGTGTGTATTTTTTTAAAAAAAAATTTTTTTGACGTGAGACCGACAAAACCTGGGTTCCCTTTGGTGATTTTGTTGTCTGTCTTAGGTGTCAATGAGTTTCTCCGAACCACAGGGCGCACCAGGCTCCAATGTTGATCTGCTCTTCTCAGCGGCTGCCCAATCCACCTGTGCCATGAGGGTAATTGATAAGAGCCTGACTATCCTCAATCCTTATGAATCCTTCACCGCTCAAAATGTAAGTATTGCCCAGAAATTGATCTTCTCTATAGTATGTGGCTAAACGGTTGCATCAGGTGACGAGTCATCCAGGAGAGAGAACACTCCACATACCAAGTGGCTGTATAGCCCAGTGATGGCTCTACTAAGAGGGCTAAATAAATGGTTACCTGTCATCCATGGATCATGGACTTACCAGCCAGTTGTATTCTGAGTGACCTTCATACCATAAGTATCAGGCTATATGATATCTTATGGCAGTGGTTTGATCTTTTGAGATTAAAGTGCTAACCTAGGTTACACTTTAGAACGAGAACAAAAACTTGGTACATAAGAGAATTTATTAATATAAAGGGTTTGTAATTAAACAACACAGTAATTATAATAAGTGGCCGTAATTAAACATAAAATTTACAGCATATTGTGCAGAAGTATTGTTGTGGGAATATTTTGTGCCTTTGAGCCAATTGGATTAAAACATTTTACAGAACAGTTTGTTAAAGGGCTCGTTAATTGAACGTCACTGATTGGCTCAAATGGTCCATATGGTGTTGGACAGGCTTTCTTTCTGTTTAGACCCACATTTAGCTCATGAGTTCCAGAACCTTGTTCGATGGACGGCATTTATCCCAATGTTTTAATATCATGGTTACTCCAAATATTTAAGCAAACTAAACTAGTTGTCCAGCATGTGCCAAATTAACTGAGGTTTCAATTTGTCTGTCTACTATATTTTTATTTTTATTTTACTATGGTTTGTATAGGAATCCTGGCAAATATAATGTATGTAAACTATAGACCAAGATCATTCTAGATTTCTACCCCACGTGACTTAAAATAACTGGAATGGCTGACACCATTTGAAACCTTGGCTTTACAGAAAATTAATTAAATTTTCTTGGCTAAATGGCCAAGGGCTGGGAAAGAATGGCCTCCTCTGCATTGTCTGTGAAAGCTTTCTACCATATAGCGGTTTCTGTCTTACAGGTCTACTACTCCATACCATATCTTTCCTTGTATGGGTACAATGTTGGATCTCTTGATCTGGAAGATCCTGCACCCCCTTGTGATGACCCCAACAAACAAATCTTTTATGATGGAAATTACTATGTACCAGTAAGCAGCTGGGCAGAAGGAGACTCCTACAACAAACTTAAGGTGAGGGCTAGGAAATCCTGATGACAGATATGTAGACAGGGGAAATCTTGTCCATGATAAAAAATACAATCTCCCATTACTGTCTTTAGAATGAATGTCTTACAAGGTACAATCACTTTAAATATGAACAAATTTAAATCTGCAGAACTTTCTTTCAGGAAACTGGACTGAGATTTGTGACAAATATAAAACTACGAAAGCCTGAGATTTGTGGCATGGAAAGGCCGGAGGTGCTTTATAAGGGGGGTGGCTTTGGATTTGGAAGTGGAGGTGGAAGTGGAGGGCCTATTCGTACTGCTACTGTTGAAGGTAATTTTTGTTAGTTTACCATACAACACTATTTTATAAAAATCTTTTATTTTTAATAGACCACACTTTTTTATTTTTTAAGTACCACTTACTCGCTCTCACTTAAATGACTTCATTAAAAGGGGTGTTGCAATCACAAATTTGCTCTTTAATTTTAAAAAGAGCAGACTTTAAACATTACCAAATAATTGTTTTGCATATAAAAAAAAATGTATTGCTGCTTTTGTATCATGGGGACTTCCTGACTAATTTTATTTAGGGTGTGCCACAACACCAAATGAATCGTAGAGCTTTATGGAAACACCATCTACTCCCTTTAGACGGTAGACGCAAACAAGCATTAGGTGGGGATACCAACTTTATACAAAAAACAGTTATTTGCCAAATTATGGTGTTAGTCCATTTTAAAGACATTGATGTAAGATGTGTGACTGTATACTGAAAGTAAACTTTATAAAACCAAAAAGCTACATTTCCTTCTGACTTATTTTATGTTTTATTGATGATATTTTTTATTTTTGTGTCAGCGTCCCTCAGTGATGGCGGAGGTGCCGGTGCCGGTGCTATTGCAACAGTTCGGAAAAACTGGGCAGATAACTGGGTTTGGGTTTCATCACCTACTAAGTGAGTATACGATTGGCGATGGAGGAAAATGTATCATATGGTAACTTTCTTGCTTAAATGCAGAAGAAAAAAAATTAAACTGCACTGTAAAGTTGGTCAGAATTTATTAACTTAATGTACAGTAGGAGTCCAGTCCAAGTTTCTTGCTCAATGATGTTTACTGAACAATACAAAACTTATTTTGTCTTCATTTATTACCTTTGCTACGAGGTGCATTTATGTTGTGGCATTTTGTAGACCTATCTAATAGTCACAAATTATGATAAGTCAACCTACTTTAAAATTATTTTGCATTGATAATTGGAGCACAGCTAATGGATACTGTGGTTTGTGAGTTGAAGAGTAAAGGCATTTTAGAAAATCCCCTTTTGAGTGCCCCAAAAAGTATGTATGTATTGTATTCCTAATGACCTCATTCCTTTTCTCATGGTCTGTAAATTAACCTGTTAATCGTGTGATCCTCCTTGGTCCACATTTGGTACAGGATCAGCCAAAAATGCCATAAACACATTTAATCCCTTACTTGCTAAATATACCAAAGATAACCTACTGTATGACCATAGCATTGCCACTTAATAGTTATTTGGTTTTAAATACTTATTTATGCTCTCCCATTCATAATATCCTTAACTGTTATTTGTGGATACCCCTACATGCCAGTACTTGAGGTGGAACAGAATGTCGGTATTGCAACTCATTCATTCCTGCACACTCCCATACTTACACATAGTTACTTATTGCATTCAGCCATTTTTTTTGCTTGCTAGTTTCTGTTGTCCGTTGTAAGCACCTTGTTAATACATTAAAGTTAAAATCATTTTTTTTCTCCTCTTCTAGCTCTGAGGGCAATGGTTCACTATCTCTGGTGGTTCCAGACACTATATCGGAATGGTTAGGCTCCATGTGGTGTCTGTCAGAAAATGAAGGATTTGGGATGATCAGCAAACCATCTACTTTCACCTCATTCTTGCCCTTTTTTTTGGAGCTCTCTACACCTTATTCCATCATCAGAGGAGAGCTCATGGAACTGAGAGCCTTTGTACCCAACTACATGGAGTATTGCACCAAGGTGATCCACTTCCTATGTGCATGTTTGTGTGCAACATTCTTTTTTTTTTTTTTGTAATGCACTGCTCTGTGTATAAGACTCCTGTCCCCTGTTCTATATAATATAACCCTTGTTTATAGGCCATGTGCTTATAACTTGTTGTCCTCCTTATGTAGATCCGTGTGGCCCTGGAAAACTCTCCAGATTTTGAAGCCAAGCTCCAGGAGGGGGAGTTGGAGACGTGTGTGTGCCCTGGAAAACGAGCATCCTACATGTGGCATCTTGATGCCAAAAAAATAGGTGCCAATCTCTACAAATATTCCCTCTGTCCTTCATGTGTTTGGTTTCCTATTCTATTATTTCATCGCCACCTTATGCTCTCTGCTCCTGTCTCCAGCCATATCTCTCTCTCTCACTCTCTCTCACTCTCTCTCACTCTCTCTCACTCCTTTACCATGTGTGGCGTTTGTTTTTTCTGCGGTTTAAAATGGGACCCAGTGGTCTGATTTTTTTTTTTTTTTTTTTTTACATGATCGTGCACTCATTTCTTCTGCCATAATCCTAACCTTTCTTTGAATTGAGATTTTGTAATTTCCTCTCTGATGCATTTCTTTCCAACACACACACCTCATCTCCCTCCTTTGTCCTCCAATCTCACAGGTGAAGTTAGCATTACAATGTCTGCTGAAACTCTGCTCATTGGAAAAACATGTGATGGACCCAATGACTCGTCCCAGCCACCCCGCAAGGACACCATAATAAAGAACTTTAATGTAGAGGTGAGACCAATGTCTGTCTAGTAAATCAATTCTGAAAGTCTTTCACTGAAGAGTATCAGATGCAATAAATTAATCTGTTTATATGAAGAATATTACATTTGTTTTATTTTTTTCCTCCTTCACTCTAAGGCTGAGGGTGTCAAGAAAGAAGTGACTTTCAGCAACCTTATCTGTGTTCAAGGTAAATACTATCAGGATGCATCTAGTTTCTTTGTTGGCATTAATATTTGTTTTTAAATCTATATAGGACAGAGCAGCCTCACATATGATGTAGATAAAATGGGCTGCCACTATTGATCTGTAAAACGTAACCTTCTAAATAGTGACTGTCGGATGTACAGAATAAGCCTACTAACGCTTTATTTCCCACAGATACAAACTCTGAAACACCAGTCAGCTTAACCCTCGACGAGAATGTGGTGACCGGCTCCCAGAATGCCTTTGTCACCATTCTGGGTAAGTGAAATGAAGTAAAAGCAGATGTTGTCCCACACAACCACAGTCTTTAATATGAAAACTGTCACACACGACATGCCATTGGGGAAATCCAGTCAATATCCCTATGTATTACAGCTTTATTTGTAAAAACACACAAACCACAAGAAATGCCACTCGTGAAGAACCATAGGTGGGCGATTAGCGCAAACCCATCACTAACTTGCAACAATATTCTCATGATCTGACTTGCCGGTAACAGAGCCAGGAGAAAGATTGCTGCTGGGAGTAGTTGGGCCATGTAATGTCTCCACTGTGTTCCAGGAAGCTCGTATATAAAGTTATTGTGCTAATAACTGGAGTGACGTGTGATTAAATCAAATTTGTTAATTAATGGATGGAAACCATGCATTTGTAAGATTTGGCTACTTCCTTGTCCATCTAGTATTTATTCCTTGCTGGCAGTTATATGGATAACATTTGTGGTCAAGGTTGTAACTTGAAATGGTGAGGGTGACCTGGTTAGAATGACCATTCCGTATGTGAATCTTGGCATGCAATGTCTGTTGCGGACCTTATGGAAGAAATCCAGAAAGTAAAGTGCTTAAGCACTCATTAATTTTTTTTTATTTTTTTGTTAACCATTTTTTTGTTGTGTTTTTGTTTCTTCCCTGGCTTGGTGAAGTCAGATTCAAGTAGACATGCACATTGGACAAATATAGGAATTGGAAGATCAGTTTCATGTTTACACTTAATACAATTGGGCATTAATGTACTGTATGCTTTTTATGTTGAGTTTGATTCTTCTTTTTTTTTTTTTTTTTTTGTTTATATTGACCTTCATTTAGCAAATATTTTGCGATCATGTAACCTATCTTCCCTGTAATTTTGTATCTTCTATAAATATTATTGACTTCAGGGACCAAAAGTTTAAGGTGATTTGGTCTCGGTTCACACTTGGTTAATATTCTGGTTTGTTAGATACCCTCCCACATCTAAAAGGAGTGAGATGGGACCACATCTTTAGACTAAATAAATGCCCCAGACTTGGTAGCCTAGCAGTGTTATAGACTAGTACACATTAACATGCTATCAGTAGACCATCAACCCATGCATTCTGCCCACTACAGGTGATCCTATGGGTCTTCCATTACAAAATCTCCAGAATCTCCTTGAGAGGCCTTTTGGATGTGGTGAACCAAACCTGGCACGTATGGCTCCTGTTTCAGCTTTGCTGGAGTATTTAAATAATACCGGACAGCTGACTGACGAAATACTTGAGAAAGGAAAGCGATTCCTTACAGAGGGTAAGTGGAGCCTGTTACGAACTGAATAAGAGTTTTCTGCAGCTCTGTAATTGGCAGTAACGGTTTTAAGGTTTGTTGTTTACAACCCCTCCATGTTTCATGACATAAATTCATCACTGCCATGACTGCTCTAGAGAAGCACCCTGAATTATGTCTGCAGACACAGGGTGTCACGCCCTGCATGTAGTACTATGATGGCATACAACCTCCTCACTCCTAATACTAGGAACTACTTGCAACTCCTAATTGTTGTTTTGTACAGTAGCTCTAAACCTATATACTATTTCTCCTATGCTCCCATATAACCTCCATATTATATATCATATCATTTTTTTTTTTTTTTTTTTTACTGTTCCCTATACATGAACACCTATTACTTGGCAATAAGCCATACACCATGTTTTGCTAAATCTTTCATTTATTAGATGCTTTCTCATAAATTTGTTTTCTTATTTCCTGACATTTTTTCATCTTCTCTATAATTTCAGGGTATATACGACAGCTCTCATATCGACTTCCTGATGGATCGTATGCCCAATTTTCTGGCCGAGGGGCATTGGGAAGCTCCTTGTAAGAAAAGAATGAATGTGTCCACTCAATGTTAGTCTGCAGCAGTGAAAGATCTGAGTGCCTTTTTATATAGTTCGACAGGGAAAATTAGGTTTTTAGAACAGATTGTAATGACTAAGAGGTATAAGACCAGGTATAATGTGCAAAATGATTACTTTACAGAAAGTCTGGCAGATATAGTATGGAAAATGATACAGTAATAGTCTTGTGATATGCAGAAGCCTGTACTGTGGATTAATGAAGCATAATGTAGGTTGGGGAAATGGGAATCAAACCATCTACCCCTTATAGGGCATAGAGGAATGACACTATTGCTCTGTACAGATCTATTTTTAAATGGATATGGACACCAATGATCGAAAAAGTTAAATTCTTACAAAAATGTACATGTCTGGTGTGTATGTAAGGTAATGGGATGAAATATGTAGGAAGGGGATATGAGTGGTGGGGTTGTGTTAGGATGTGGTGAGTATGAAATAAAGCATGGCTTGGATAAGGATGACGTAATTCCTTGGACATTTGAGAATGTGTAGTGTATAGTCTTATTTAGACTGTGATTGATGTAAGGGTCAATCACAGCCCAACGTCTGTCCGGAGGTGCATGTGTGAGCAGAACTACTAATCCATATCTGGAGCCTTACAGCTGTCTCTATTTGCAGGCTAACCGCCTATACCTACAAGACCTTCAAAGACTGCAAACGATACATTTATATTGATGATGATGTTCAGCAGCAAAGTCTGATCTGGCTGTCAAATTCTCAGAAACTGGAGAATGGCTGCTTCAAACCCACAGGGAATATGTTCGCTGAACAGGTGAGAAGGAGCAATGTTACCTGGACAGGTAATACTGTCATTGTACACCTACCAGTCCCCCTGGAAATGCAGGGTGCAGACGTCAGGTGTGTGTATATACATACATACATACATACATACATACATACATACATACATACATACATACATACATACATACATACATACATACATACAAGAATATGTTGTAGGGTGTCCCGGTATGATCTACATTTATTGGTTTTCATCCGAGCCTTTCATTGTTCCTATGTGAGGCCAAGCATAGTATATAATAATCCTGTAAAGAAATTATAAACCTACTTTTTTTTTTTTTTTTACGTTTTAAAATCAACACTTCTATTTATGATGCACCTTAATTTTGGTTGTACAGGGTTAATAACAATGTAATTATGTATAGTACTAAGAACCTTAATATCTAAATTGGACAAGATGCATTAGAAGCCAAGACTTCTCCCTCTGCATGTTATATCCAAATACTACTTGCCAAAGGTGCATCTTTATCTATAGTGGAGATGTATCCTAATTATTAAAAAAATCAAACATTATGGAAATAAACTTCCCTTTCTTAATTCACATCCTGCTGCATTTTTTTTGTATTTATTTTTAACCCTTCCACTACATATACTTTAACCACATAACTTGTTGGAAAGATGAACTGGAGCAGAGCGAGTCCGTCTTAAGACGGGGCTTATTGATCTGAAAGTTACACACTATCACACATCTTCAGGAACACATATTTAATGAGATTTTCCTTTTTTTTTTTTTCTTTTTTACTGAAAGTTAGAGGAAAATGTCAGTGTTTATTATTTGTGACGTATCTCCTTACATGGTGTATAAGGTTCTGCAACGTTGGGCTACTGTTGGACAAGGCTAGTATACGGCTTTTAGGATCCAACTACAGCTAGCCCCTCACGTTTGTGTACTACAGGTGTAAGAAGGCGCCATCTGAAACCAAATACTATACTTACCTGTGCTAGTGAAGGGGTGTCTATCTAGCATTCAATAAATAAGGTGTTCTTGAATACGTAGATATACCGTATATAACATTTTATGTGCAGGAAGTGACTCCAATAACATATATACTGATATTTTTTGCAGGGGGCAGAAGATTATGAAACCGGCTTGACGGCTTTCGTCACCTTATCTTTGTTGGGGTCCGAAGACAGCCTTGCAGTAAGTAAGGGGGTCACTACCACTGGATTAAATTCACATAGGGTTATTTTACCCTACCCTGGGCTAAGGGGTTTAGTGTGGGCACCCATCTGTAGTGACTGGCTAGCCGGTAATCCTGCCTAGCTTGGGGACAGCCAGGTTTTTAAATGGCTTAATTCAAAGTAAAACCTTTAAAAGTGGGTTATGGATCTGAATTGTTAGTAACTTCTTGTAGCCAAATTAAACCAACTTAAATATAAAATAGAAACCACTTTCAATCTAACCAGATTCTGTGCATGCTCTTACACTGCAACTAAGATTACATTCAGATTGAAAAGCTTTAAATGACCGTACCTCTTCTGCTGACCTACAAGGGCATCCGAGATGATCTTATAATAAAGGGGTCACCATACTCTCTAACGCCGGTACTTATACGTCCATATGTCTTGTATTGCTGTAACATCTTCATCCTTGATTGTCTTTCCTTTCTTCTAGAGCAGCCTGTTGGAAGGTGCAATGACTTGTCTGCTGAACGCCTCAAACTATGAGCAGAGTACTCGGGCCCAGGCCATGTCATTCGCTGCCTTTACAATGGCTCAGAACCAGAATGCCAGGGACAACGCCTTGAGCAAACTGAAGGCCAAGGCCATATCTAGAGGTATCATTCTGAGCTTATATGCATGTGATAGATCTGGATGTGCTGATATATATGTATATATATATATATATATATATATATATAAATATAAATTTGTATTGCATTTGAAGCTAATATTGTTGGCATAGTAAAATCTGAGACCCCTGGGACACACCTAGTACATGTGTAAATTACACGGTCATCCCAGAGACCAGTTACGTGTCTGTAGCCTCACCCCTTAAGGCATGAGTTCAATTAGGATGTTTTGTGATCATTTTATTAGGTGTGTGAGGCTAAGGAATTAGAAGTAACCCAAGTAAAGATTGGTACTTGTCGGACATACATGAAGACTGATTGCATTTATATTGTTTTGTGACAGAAGCACTGATTCTTCTTTATTCAGGTCACTAGATGTTCCTGACATCTTTTGTTGGCCTAAAAAAGTGAAATGTGTAAATATTAAACAATAATGCCTATACTTTATCTTTTTATGGGAGTAAGATATTACATTTCTTTATTTCAATAGGAACTGACCACCATATTTAAAACAATCTTTCAAAAAACTAGCATTAATGAAGCTAAGGGGACACTTTTCTTTCACGTGAACTGCTTTCATAAAGTTACTATTATATACAATTATGCTGTACTGGAACATGCTGCTGGTTCTGCTAGCTCCTATATGTGTCTGATCTTTAATTGATAAAGTTAATTTTCACTTGACAACACAGATCCAAAAGGCTGCATTTAGTAAAGACTAGCCCTTCAGTTAGTCGGAAATGAAATATATGCCGTTATTCCAATAACTGCATGTATCTGAGAGTAGAGTAGCATTCATTATGTTTCCAAATAATTAACCATTAAATCATCCCTTGTCCCATTTTTATTTTCTATTTACCCCAAGTTACTAATACTGTTGGTCCCCCCCCAATCTGGCCCAGTTAGTTTTTGAGACTTTACATTTTTCACAGCCAGTATAACGCATGTCTAACCATGTTTTCACAGCTGGTACAATCCACTGGGAGACTGAAAAGAAAGTTGGACGTTCCGCTTTCTCATACCCCCTCTACTCCTCTGCTGATGTGGAGACCACTGCTTATGTCTTACTTGGTCTTGCCAATGCGCCTCAAGTTTCTAATGATGACTTGACCTACATGGCTCAAATTGCATCCGGGCTCACCCAGCAGCAGAACTCCGTTGGCGGTTTCCGCTCCACACAGGTAACTAGCAGCACAAGGTTGCTGATCAAGTCATTGATGGGACTGCCATGGATCATGTCTTGGTTCCTGGGATAGTTCCAATTTGTCTGGCTTCAATCCTGTTTATACACTTGACCAAGTTATGGCTCTAGCTCAGGGAGTCTTTACCTAATGGATATACAAAGTGTCTGCGGTAGAGCCACTCCTCAGAATACCCCACTGAAGTGGTCATTGCCTTATCTCCTTATCTTTCAGGATACAGTTATGGCCCTGAATGCGCTTTCTAGTTATGCTAAGCGGACATACACGCCAGATGCCCAACACAATGTGATTGTGAAATCGGGAAATACAGCTTTGGAATACGGTTCTGAAGACCTTGCCCAGTTCAGTTTGACTTCAGAAAACAGACTGCTGGTCCATAGACAACCACTGCCAAATCTACCAGGGGAATATACGATTGGTGTAAGCGGGAGAGGATGCTGCCTGGTACAGGTAATGTTACATTCGTACAGGTGGAGATGGCGATGACACTCACTGCTACTCTTTATTGGGATACCGACCTAAGGCAACGTCTCCGTCCAAGACTGATCACCGGTTTACCAGCTGTTCTCTTCCTGTATTTAGGCAACAGCTCGATACAACATCCCGGTGCCCAAGGAAAACTCTGCTTTCTCTCTCGCTGTATCTTCATCTCCTGAAAGTTGTGTAAATGGTGTGGCAACTAACTACAATCTTAGCATCGATGTCAGGTACTAAAGACAAAAATCAGTCCCCACTGAACTAAACATGCCTCCTGTCTTATAGTCTAATGTGCATGTATAGCCGATTAGGCACAGGGGGTAAAAGGAGACACCCCAGTATTGTGACCATGCCCTCCTCCCGTAGTATACATATTCTCAAGTTTAAGATCCTTTTATTTCTGTTTTTATGTATACTTTTCCAGTCTATTAGAGGATCTACATAGTGATGGACAGCCACCCCTTGATATAAAAAATGTGGATGCTTGTCCCTTGATTCAGTTTGTGTTGTAAAATACAAGACTGCTTAAGTTGTCTTGTGTGGCGTCCATTTAATAAATACATTCTGCATTATTAACTCTACATTTTACCCCATTTAATAAATAAACATTGCTCACTGGGATATATGCATTTACCTATGTCCCATTACATTGCTATTGCGGTGACTCTCCTATTAATAATGTAACTTTGTCCGTCTCTTCACACCTTACTTTCTGCCACAAATACTGCATCCTAAATCGTATCCGGTTTCCCATGATTCCTCTCACTTGATCTCATATTTGCTTAGACACACCTTGTTCTCATGAGTCTCCTAAAGCTATATATTCTGTACCATGAGTCTATCCACCCCGTGACCACCTTTCTATCACCATGCATCTATCTGCTTCTCACTCATGAGCTTCTAACAAACATTACAGCTTCACTTTCATGGGTCTCCTAATTCTCTATTTTTATTTTATTTTGTTGTTTTTTTTCAGCTATCAAGGAAGCGACGAAAAATCCAACATGGCAATTATTGATATTAAGATGCTGTCTGGATACACCGCAAGTTATCAGTCACTGCGGGAAGTAAGTAACAGATTCTGTATCCATATTATCAGATCGGGATTAATTCTACACCCTTTTTTTTTTTTTTTTCACTTTTGTGGTAATTTTTATTTTCCACACTTGTCGTGTGTATATACACACATACTTGCAAAAGTATTCACCCCCTTGGCATTCTTCGTGTTCTGTTGCCTCACAACCTGGAATCAACATGGATTGTTTGAGGATTTGTATCATTTAATTTACAGAACATGTCCACAACAAAGATTATTTTTTTCTTATTGTAAAGCAAACCACAAATAGGACAAAAAACAGAAAAAGTCAATGTGCATAACTATTCACCCCCCTCCCCCCCTAAAGTTAATACTTTGTAGAGCCACCTTTTGTGCCAGTCACAACTCCAAGTCACTTTGGCTAAGTCTCTATGAGCTTGCCACATCTTACCACTGGGATTTTGCATTCTTATTGTCCTTTTAACCCACTGCTTTCATATTTCAATGCCCTTTCAGTCATCAGAATTCAGTAATTTGTATGTTATTGTAGAAATATATGTATAATCCACATAGCTAATAATGCATATAAATGATCATAGAATGATTCAGAACATACCATCCAGTGGTGGACTCTTCCGGGTGGAGCGGACCAGGTAATGTCAACAGTTTCTCACTTCTTCCCTTTTGTTGCAGTTGGTGAGGTCTGAACTGGTTTCTAAAACTGAAGAACAGAATGGCCATGTGATTCTTTACCTGAACTCTGTGAGTCTGTCTTGGGCTTCTCCATATTCTTGAAGCTGTTTTTGTAAATAAAACAATACGTTTGTGTCCACTTCATACTACTTTTTATTAATCTCTTGGCGTATCCCTCTCTCTGTTTTAGTAATTTCCTGATCATAAATAGGAGACCGTTGCCAGACTATTCTACCACACAAAATCATATACGTCTCTGCCCCCCTAAAGTAATCTCATCACTCATTTATTTATTTGTCCCCTCTCCATCTTGTACCCAATCTCCTTGTGTTATTACTCCCTATCTCCATTTTCTTTCTCAGCCTTTTAATTTTCTCTTACCATCTTGCACCAAAATGATGACTTCCTAAATACTTTCTTCTTGGGCACATGTGCTGCTATCCATGAGACCTCTGTATAATCTGACTCTTTCTATTTTCTAGATACCAAGAAATATAACTAGCCTCTCCCTCAAGGTTGAGATGGGCAACCGTGTGTTGAATGTAAAGGAAGCCACTGCTATAGTTTACGACTACTATAAATCAGGTAAAGACATGTGGCCAAGTTCGAGTCAGTCCAGTCAGAACATTCTTTTGAAAAATAAAGCTTTTGGTCAATTTAATGTAATTGCACAAGGATGCGATTAACACGCAGGGTTGTGGTTTTTGTTTTAAAACAAAAAATACAAAAAACACCATTCTATAAAGCATTTTCTAATTCTGTATATCCGAACCTCGTCTTGTGATCAGATATTTGAGAAGTATCTGTATACATCTTTTTTTTAATATTATTAAACAAAGTTCAACCTTATTTAGATCCACGTTTTATGCAGATGTGAACCAAAGTACCGTATTGGTCCGAATATAAGCCGCACCCGTAAAGTTCAAGGGGAAAAAATAGAAAAAAGATAGTACTCATAGAAGCCGCACCCGTAAAATTGGAGAGAAAAAAGACTCTCAAAGTGATCAGCCATTGCAAGAAACTGGCTTGTTTTTTGCAGGTTACAGGCTTTAGAGGACGTTTGAATCACTAAAACCGTAAATTGCTATTCAATACCGCAGTCTAAAGCACTAAAATCGTCACCCTTAACTCGCAATCGTGCATATCGGCAGTAATTTTGCATTCGCGAATAGAAGCCGCACGCGTTACAAGCAAAGTTCGCAAATCGGCAATGATTTTTTTTACGGTCGCGAATATAAGCCGCACCCTTAACTCACAAGCTCAAAAATCGGAAAAAAGATGCGGCTTATATTCGGACCAATACGGTAATAGAGGAAAAAAAACATGAAAAATTTACAAATTTAAGGAATTTTTCCACATAAATTTGGCAATACTAATATTTCCTGGATTGTTTTCCAATGTATTTTACGTAAACTTTAATTTCAAGGAGTGTGTGTGTGTTTTTTTTTTTTTTTTGTTTTAATATATTGACCTTTCCCAATCCTTTTTTGAGCCTCGCCATGACCTTGTTTTATTTGTGGTAACTAAAGATACTGCGCAAAGAACATTCAATCAAATAAGATGCTAAACATTGTGCATAATCTGATCGGTTTTTCTTTTCAGAGGAAAATGGTGCAACCACATACAGCCACCCATGTGCAGCTCGGCCGTGAGGTGAGGACCAATTCTCTGGCTCTTCATTACTATCTATAGCTCCGTTTTTTTTGTACACCAGACAATTAGATCAGTCATTTTAATATACATATAGAATTTATACATCCTCATTCTGATAATCTTTTCTCTCTAGGCAATAGTGGCAAAGTGTCCCATAATTCAAGTATCTATTCATGGAAGGAATTTAGATATTTTTTTAAATCCTAAAGCTAAAAATGATTAAATAGGACTATTCCCTTATTTTATTACTGGTTTATACTAATTAAGTTATCCGTTAGAGCAGCTAAAAAGTGGAAGTTCTTCAGGTGAGAGAACTATAGAGTTCCTCGGCTACGCTTTGAAATACATGTTTCGGATAATATTCAGTAAGGTCTTTCGACGTTAGAAATCAGGAGTTTGTCTCTGTGCAATGTGCATAGAGGCTGGGTATTGAATGTTCTCTGATATATTCTGTGCCTATATTTATATTATATTTTTTTATTTTTTCTCAACCGGAATAATGTAAGCAGACACAAATGTCACATTGCCCAAGAGCCTGAGGAACGGCTTCAGATGATGAAATGATGCAGAGGAACTGAGCTTGCCTACACTGAGCCACCCTGTACATGAGCAGTCCCACTCCCTTCTGCACACATTGCCCATATATACTTTGTATATGATCAGTTCTCTGTAAGGTTACACACCACCAGCAAGCTGCATTTACCAACACCTTCTGCACTCCTTTTCATCAATACCATGTGCATGTTGTTCAATGTAAAATAAACCTGTTGCTTTTTGCTGCATCTTGTCTGTTTGTCATGTGTAAGACCTGAAACTACCACTACAAATACATTACTGGGGTGGAGGGGGGCACTCCAGTAACCAAAGTAGGAAAATGGCTGTGTAATAGTTGTAATTGTTGTTTTATCACACACTTGCAAAAAAAAAATCCTAAAAGGGCAATATAATTACATTATCCTGACATAAATGCGGTGTTATTTTTGTTTGTTTTTTCTGTGCTAAATCATTTTAATCTTGTGTGTAGGCGACCTGCCATCATTAGGTCTATACAGATCAGGAGTGAGCAAGTTCGGTCCTGGAGAGCCACACACAATCCTGGATTTAAAGATATCCTTTCTGTGCAATCAGGATGACTGAGGAATAGTGATGTCGCAAACATAAAATTTTCGGTTGGCGAACCGCCGCAAATGTTCGCGAACCGCCATAGACTTCAATGGGCAGGCGGATTTTAAAACCCACAGGGACTCTTTCTGGCCACAATAGTGATGAAAAAGTTGTTTTAAGGGGACTAACACCTGGACTGTGGCATGCCGGAGGGGGATTCATGTCAAAACTCCCACGGAAAATTACATAGTTGATCCAGATTCAGGTTATTTATGCCCTTTATGGATTAAAACCAAACATCCCCCTCCCTCATCATCTTCCGCTGTGTCTTTCCCGCCTCCCTCATCATCCTCCCCTGTGTCTCTTCCCCCCTCCCTCATCATCCTCCCCCTCCCTTGATGATTAGGGGGGGAGGAGACACAGGGATAAGTGTGAGGGGTTTAAGTGTGAGGGGTTTAAGTGTGAGGGGTTTAAGTGTGAGGGGTTTAAGTGTGAGGGGTTTAAGTGTGAGGGGTTTAAGTGTGAGGGAAGGATGATAAGGGGGGGAGTGGAGAGACCAGGTGTGTCCTTGCAGCAGATATCAAAAGAGTCCTTCAGGACTGTATTGCACACTGTGTACAGTAGCCTAGCTATGGTTTTCCCTATTGATGCAGTATCGCCTACACTCAGCCTCCTCTCAGTAAGACTGCAAGTTGGTTATGATTCCAAAATGGCTGCTGTCCATGAGGTAGAAGGCTCTGGAAGGGAGTGTATGCTGCTGATTGGCTGGAATGTGTCTGCTGACTGTGACATGCAGGGTCAAAGTTTGCTCAATGATAAAGTATAGGGGGCAGGTCGAACATCGCATATGTTCGCAGTTCGCCGCGAACATGCTATGTTCGCCGGCAACAGTCCGCCGGCGAACTATTCGCGACATCTCTACTGTGGAAGTGACTGAATTGCCTGCGTGCAGGGATATCCTCAGATCCATGTATGTGGCCCTACAGGACGGAACCCTTGGTATAGATGCATTATAAATGGATTACTGGACAGGTAGAGACAGTCCCAGGCCCAGGTAGTCCGATTGTAAGTCACCTCATACAGAAGGCACTCCATGGTCTATTTCACTGGCAAAAGTCCATTACCCATCTTAAACTTTCTGATTCCTTCCATGGATTCAACAGCATGACCTCTGTAACGGAACCCATCAATGTTTTACCCTGTTTATGGTTATTTAATTCTTGGTTAAAATATGATCCTAGTAATATACTGTATGTATATTGGTTTATGCTCTGCAGAATATTGGCCCCAGGCTAGTGCAGACCTTGGCAGGAGAGATAATCCTGTTACAGATAAGGACGTTTATTCATTCTCAAACATAAGAACAAAGACGGCTGATTTAATCATTGTCTGATTATATCAAGGAGCCTCAGGGAGGGGTGACCACACCTATTGTTCTTATGTGTATTGTGTGGCCAAATATGGGCATGTGTATTGCCTGTGGGAAGAGATGTGTATAAATATTTCTGCACAACAAAATAAAGTCAGTTCTGCGCCTGAAACTGTGTGTCGTCCAGTCATTGGGTTTGCGGTTGGGATATTGTTATTATTTTACCTGTTGGAAACCTTGCCTGTGGATTTACCATTTACTTGTTCCTGAGCCTCACTGGGATTATAAGCGGAGATAACCTGGGGAATATAGCCTCTCCGCTACAACCTCCATGTTCTCCAAGCCTTTGTAAGCTGCTCCGAGATCATCTGCTGGAGCAAGCTCTGCTTTTATTGCCCACTTTGGCTACATGTGGACTTCCTGTAAATCAATCTACAGCTTTATGAAATACACGCCAAAGCTTATCCTGAAATATTGAATGCATTTATTTAGAAAGTCAGATCCACAACCACCCTATTTAATAAAATTTACTTAAAAGAACTAAATTAGAAGCAAAAGCACAGGTGCTCCATCCGAGCATAAACCATTCTGAATCCGGTATTCTACAACCTACTTGGAGAGCGGCACTCTCTCCCCCTTTGATGAGGCTTGATTCCTCATATTTGACACAAGGGGGTAATACTGCAAGAGCTCCATCTGAGGGCTCATGAATAAAATACTATGGTATAAAGGAATCTATTAGGAAACCGTGAAATACGCAGCAGTATTAATCCTCTTTTAGTTTTGCTTTAAAGCACTAGATTTCTTTTACAAAGAAAAAAAGTAAAAACGAAATGGTTCAATCCAGTCAGAAGCACTCGTGACCAAAAGATTATTTAATATACTGTGAGTTCCAACATGCCTTTTGGTTTTATTTTTTGGGTGGCTGGGAATACGCAGCTAGTAAGATTATATACTAAACACATTTTGCGGTGCAGATCTATGGCATTATGTCCTGCATTGCTGCTGTGCTAAACCATATGTAGGATGTACACCTAGACCAGACATATGAGTATAGCAGAGCATATTGGGAAAATAAAAGAAGGCTATATAAATCCTTTTAAAGAGGTTCTTAATAAATATCCTAGTGGTCTTAAACTCATAGGTGTATTTAGATTCAAACATATTAGAGAGGAGAAGATGCCACAAAGAGATTATCCCACAGAGAAGGGGTAATTATCTTTTTTCTCGATAGTATGGCGCCCATTGGCTTAAATGTAGATTTGTTTCATTAGATGAACTTGTATTGAATAATGATGAGCTATAATAGCACATTAAAGATTGATATTTTTGTGACACTAGATGGCAGTATATACCCTTTTGATTTCATGAATTAATTATATTATAGTAACTGTAACGTTATTTATTTACTACCATGTGAACAACTCCAGGGAAAAAGAGGTTAATTAAACAAATGACTAAGACATTTAAAATATAAAGAGATTTATTGTCAAAGACCATGTTAAAGTATATTTTAGGTTCCAGCGCAGGATGGGTTAACTTAAGACTGCAAAATTGCAAGAAGTTGGGAAATTAAGGAAGCACGCGATCTTAACATCTTTCACTCCCCGCAAATGATTTTCTGATGACATCAATCATGACATCATCTGTAACATTGGGTGACATAATTCATGATATCATGTATCATATAAATGACATCAGCTATAGCACTCATGACATTACACATAATATAAAAAATGGCATCATCCATGAAATTACTGATGACATCACACTAGACCCCTATGATATCACTTAAAGATAATACTATTCTTACATGTTATTTTAAAAATGTTAAAAATATTGATATTTGAAACTAGTGATTATGTACATGTCTGAAAATAAATGTTATAAATAAATATAATAGTGCTTCCTCTTAGGTGAGGGCTGGTGCTGTGTCAGCCATGGAACAAACTCATGACCCTGGCAAGATCCAATGGTCTTTAGAATAAATAAACACACTGAAACAGCATTTCTTGGGAAAATTACGGGCCACAGCTTTATTAAAGCAACCATAAACCAATAACCAATTAACATAATTAACATTGTTAAATCACAGCTCAAATAACATCCCGGAGGAGGAGCCTGGCCCGGTCAGTAACCTCACGCCCTGGGCCTGAGCCCAGAGCCTCCCAGTGCTTTCCTAAGCACGCCCATGAGGAGTGGGCTGGGTGCCTCACCTCCCGCCACAGAGCAGGCGATGGATACCTCCTGAGGCTGTGATCCCCCCTCTTGCTCTCTTAATAAAGCCAAGGCCTGGCTAACCCCATCCTTAAGCTCCAAGATAAACAGCTCTAATCCTATCTCCGTTAGATGGACCTTATCTGGGCTAAAGAAGTCATCGGCGCCTACACCTTCAAATTCTTGGTGTCTAATGGTAATGAAACCCAAATTCCTTACAAAATTAGCCATCTGTTTGTCTATCTTTTGCCTTGTTCTATCCACTGAAACCGGATCCCTTGCGTTCCACCAAGATCTCCTTTTGATCATTTTGGACCACACTATGAACAAGCCTGGGGACCATTCTAGCCAACACTTCACATCCCTCTTCATCTCTTTTAACATTTTTCTCCTAGGCATTACAACCAAATCGTTGCACCCCAGCGTGTATAATTAAAATGTGTGGGCTACCGTGATGCTGAGCGCTGCTCTCCAACAGGCCATTCACCTGTGTCCATCTCAAGCCGCCGAACCCAAATTATCTTACTTGCATGCTCGTCTCCAGAAAGCCCAGTTGGACCTTGTCGCCAGTGACTGCGGCTAACCGGTGAGCCCAATACATGTAGGAATGGCCAACGATCCACAGCCGTTTAACTTCTGCAACACAAAAAACAAATTCCAATTAGATAACCCTTTCTGGCCGTATGTATGACCTAAAGCGATGTGACTCCCATCTCCCAATCCTTTTAACCATACTCTCGGGGAGACCTAGCCTTGCCTCCTCCGTAGTGGCTCCGATCCGAATGTGTGCCGAAGTCCGCCGGGTCCAAGCCTAACTGCTTTAAGGACTTCTTCAGCATCCTTTCAAATTGAAATCGTGACAAGGCCTTACCATTGGCATGCAAAAGCAGTGTGCCTGGCCCCGTTGGACTTTTTTCCAAGTACAACCTCACACTTGCCTGGGGTCAACACTCCCTTCCAGTTTTGTATATGACCACTTCCCTTCCTTTTCCGGCCTGATCCGTTTTTGACCTCCTCAGCCATACCAACAATCTGCCCCCCCAGACAGATGTCCTCCGCCAGCAGCCCCCTGAACCGTGCCTGTTTTCCGAGACCAGTTCCCCAATCCTGAAAGCACCAAAGAACGCTAAGGAAAAGGCTGTATGGAAAAGCAGGGATTCGAAGGAGTCCCTGCATAGCACACCCAATGCCTCCCCCAGGCGTAGTAACAGAGAGAAAGTGATCGGGGGCCTCCTGTCCGTCCGGTGCTTCCCTTTGAACATGCCTTTTACCACCTGGCAAACCACAAACTCCTTTGTTAGGTCCTTCCGTCCTGCCAACCTGTACATAAATGCCAGGGCCGTCAATTGCCGAGCTACCGTTGCCCTGGAAGCACCTCTCTCTGCGCTCCGAAGCAAAAACCACAGCAGAATTCCTATGGCTTTCTCTTCTGAACCCTCACCACCGGCCTCCTCAACCATATCGCTCCACATGTTCCACACCTTCCTGTAGGCCACCCACGTCTTTGGCGCTACCGACTGCCTGATGTAACCAGCTACCGCACCACTCCAAGCTCCCAGAGTTCTGAAGGTATGTCCTGTCCTTGATCCTTCGCCGCCGGTGCCAGTGTGCAGAACCGGGTTCCCTGTAACCGAGAAAGGGCATCAATCACCCCTACGTTAAGGCCAGGAATACACTCCGCCCTCACCCAGATATTTGGCCGCAGGCAACAAAGAACCAAGTGCCGTATGACCCGTATCAACGGCCCAGATGCAGCCGTCAAGCTATTGACTACCCGGACCGTTTTCGGGCTGCTTGATTGAAAAAGGACCTGCCGGTTCCTGAAGCCCCTGCCCCACAGATGAACCACCGTGGTGATGGCGAACGTCTCCAGAACCGTAGGATCTTCTGTAAGCCTTCCTCTGACCCATGATTCGGGCCATGGTGCTGCGCACCATGCACCTCTAAAATAGGCTTCCATTCCGACCACACTTGAACCCGCATAGAGGTCTAGCTGCCCAATCGTCACCCTTCTCGGCTGGATCAAGGTGCTCCCGTTAAAGTTTCATAGAAACGCCGTCCACACTCGTGCATCTTCCCTCATGGTCCCGGACATCTTTATAAAATGATGCGGCTGAGATATCCCGGCTGTAGCCAACGACATTCTTCTGCTGAATATACGGCCCATGGGAACGATCCTGCACGCAAAATTTAGCTTTCCCAAGATGGATTGCATCCGCCGCAGTGACAGGTCCAACACCTTCTCCATCAGCAGGCTGCATTCCATCTTGTCCAAATTGATCTAAATCCCCTGGAAAGTCAGATCCGTGGTTGGTCCTTCTGTCTTCTGGCTACCCCCGCCAGTGGAACCCCGAAATCTTGACATATCCTTGAGAAGGTCCGTAGTATGAAGTTGCATGTGGCTATCCCCGCCGGTCCCACAAAAAGGAAATCATTGAGGTAATAGGTAATCCCTTGCCAGCCCGACTCGGTGTGAGCAACCCATTGCAAGAACGTACTGAAGGATTCGAAGTTGGAACAAGAAATAGAACATCCCATGAGGAGACACAGATACACAAAGTACTGTCCGTCTACGAAGCAACCAAGGAACCGATGACTCTGAGGATGCACCGGGAGCAAACAAAATGCAGATTCGATATCCACCTTCGCCATCTGAGCCCCGACGCCTGCCCGCCTTACCAGGTCCGTGGCCCGATCGAAAGGGGCGTACGACAATGACGAGTACTGTTTATCAATCCAGTCATTGACCGAACCACCTGGAGGATAGGATTAATGCTGGATGAGGCAGAATTTTCCTGCTTCCTTCTTCGGCACTACGCCCAGAGGGGAAATTACCAGACCCTGGAAGGGGATAGAGGGAAAAGGCCCCGCCATCCTACCCAGTTCTACCTCAGTCAGGATTTTTTCCGCCGCTACCCTGGGAAACTCCTTTACCGACTTCAGGTTTCTTAGACGTGACTCGAGCGTCTTTTGTCTGGTGCATCTTGAGGCCGCGTGATCTCCTCCACAACTTGTACAGACGTGCTTGAAACGGCAATTTGGTGACCCTCTTGCAGTTGCCCTCGTTGAATGAGTGACAGACGCCTCGACCGGCTGTGCTTGCAGCGGCAGGGCCTCTGGCCCCGCCTGGGTTCCCGCGAAAGGGCGGCACTGCCCGCATTGGTGTCACTATGTTCAGCCAATAGGCCACCGCCTTATCGCTCCATGCCATCTCCGGACGGGAGGACATGTATTGCCGGAATTCCTCGTCATATCGCCACCATGCCATTCCACCATAAGTCCGGGAAGCGTTCCTGATTTCCTCCATACACGAACAGCCCGGAGCATTGTTCCGGGTGTCTTTCTCCCATGACACAGGCCATGATGGCAAACGCCTGTAACCAGTTGTCGAACGTTCTTGGCACACGCCTGAAAGTGTGCCTCCGGTCATCTCCTTCCCTGTGAAACCTCTCTGGATTGTCGTTTATCCGTGACATTGGCAACAAGGAAATTATCTCTATGTACTCCCGTCACCAAATTTTTTCTTTGACGTCCAAGGCTAAATGCGCCCCCAGATTGTACTGGGCGCAAACGATGGACGGCCTTGCAGCCGCATCCCGTACTTTTCCTCTGCACCTGTCCTGTTCCGCCCCTCTGGAGTGCGGTGCCATACTCGTCATGTGTGAAGTGGTGTTGGTAAGCTCCACTAGGGGAGACCGAGCCAGAAAGGATGGCTCCACCCACGCCTTACCAGCCAACCCCCCACCCATGCCCAACTTCCGCATCGGAGACAGCAATGTTATGGGTTTCTATAAGGGCTTTTAGGGACAACAAGAATTGAGATTCCCTGGGAGAGGCTCCATGTACTGCCACCCCCGTCTCCCTGAAATTTGCCAGCTTCTCACCTGATTCTCCTTACCCGGGGGCGGCTACCTTCCAGGTGTCAACCTGCCGGTCTGGACGAGCGGGCGTCCCTGCACATCTCGACCACTGTGGGCTCCTTTCGCCCCCTATTGCGCAAGCAAAGCTGAAGCCGCAAGACCGTCTGCTCCGAGACCTGGATCTCCCTCTGGCTCTGGGGAAGCATCAAGAACAATCACTAGCTCTCCTGTGTCTATCCCTCGTTAGGGAACACGCGGTCCACTCCCCCCTAAAGTGGCTACCCTCGGGCGTAAGCATTCCCTCCGGCTCGGCGGCCTATGTCGGTCAATGCTATCACTACCAAGGTCCTGACCCTGAATCACTATCGGCATCCCTGTATCCGTAATGAAGTCAGGGATGGGTGAATTGCGCTGTGGCCTAGCTCTCCTGTCAGGGGATTTCTGTCTCTTGGCTGGTGTCGAGGTGAAAATCAAGGGACTGTACCTGTTCATTGACTTCAGGACCCTGGTGGGGCGCGTCTGCTGTGCCACCTTGGCCGCTACCAGAACTTCGGCATGCCTGGGCTGCCTCCGAGCTGGCCAATGTATGTAATGGAGTTGTTACATATTAATGGCTAGCTGTATCAATCATTGAAAGGCGTCATCTTTATCAAACAATTTGCTGTCTTTTGACTTACAGTTTGAAGGCTATATAATAAAAACCTTATAATGCTAAACACATGAGTTTCCCATAACCAAAGATAAAAAGATGTGATAATGTTTACTTGTTTCTCATACAATGTAGAAGAAATAAACATGATGTTAACCTTCTAACTTGAGAGCAGTAATTCACAGCCCTCTACTCAAGGCCCTCCAGACATGACATAATTTAGGTTTGACACCGTATCAATGAAAATTAGAAAAACACAGGTTCCACAGCCTGCTTAATATTAATTGTTTCACTTATATTGATTCAGTGTTAAACCTAAATCTTGGCCTTTCAGGTGACCTTTGAGAAGAGATTTTGGAACCACCACTACAGAGAATGCACTAACTGTATACATCATACCACAATTGTACAACATTATTTTATTCTTTAATGGAATATTAGCTGTTGTGAAGTTTGGAACAATAAAAAAAATAAAACTTTAAGTAATGTGTTTTAGACAAGCAGATATATAAACTTTTATTGCTGATAAGTTTAAGATAAATATTTGTAGCCATATCTATTTAAATAATCATCTTCATTTGGAAAATATGAAACAGTTAACAATTCAACTATGTGTACAATTATAAATGCATTAAGTGACATCATAGGTGTCTAATGTGATGTCACCAGTAATATCATGGATGCTGTATTTTTGATATTATATGTAATGTCATGAGGGTGTCATAGTTGATGTCACTTATATTATATGTGATGTCATGAATGATGTCATATAATGTCACAGTTGATTTCATGTAAGGATACAGATGATGTCATGGATGATGTCAACAGAAAAATCTTTGTAGGGGGAGGGAGGGATTTTAAGGTTGGGTGCTAACCAATTGTGTGAGTTTTTTCAGTCTTAAGATGCTCCATCCTGCGCTGGAACCCTAACAAGACTTCAACACACTTTTGGCCAATATATTTCCAGTATTTTTCTAATTTTCAATGTAATTACATATTTTTATGTAACCAGCTTTATTCTCTTTGTAATGTATAACATTAATAGTCTGTATCAATGTATTTTCTTTTATTTAAAGTCAAAATAAAATATAAAACAACTTTTACTAAACAACAGACATACAGTATCAACATACATGCTTACAAATATACGCCAACACTTTTGAAGGTCCTATAAGGTCAGTACAAACACAGACATAACACCATGTATATAACAACAGTATATTTGCTCTCTTTAACAAAATCAAGTTATTTGTGCAAAGTATCCTTACTAGGAATGTTCAAATGTAACAAAAGTATCATACTGTGAAAAGGGAATTGTGTCAATGTACTGTATGTATGAAGTAATATGCATTGTTTTACAAGTGAAATGTGTTGTTTAATTGATTGGTGGTGATTGCTGTCTAATGAATGTGTATATTTTGTTTAACATACAGTGCCTTGCAAAAGTATTCACCCCCTTGGCATTTTTCGTGTTTTGTTGCCTCACAACCTGGAATTAACATGGATTGTTTGAGGATTTGCATCATTTAATTTACAGAACATGCCCACAACTTTGAAGATTTTTTTTATTGTGAAGCAAACAACAAATAGGACAAAATAACAGAAAAAGTCAATGTGCATACCTATTCACCCCCCTAAAGCCAATAGTTTGTAGATACACCTTTTGCTGCAATCACAGCTCCAAGTCGCTTTGGATAAGTCTCAATGAGCTTGCCACATCTTAACACTGAGATGTTTGCCCATTCCTTCTTGCAAAACTGCTCCAGTTCCTTCAAGTTGGATGGTTTGAGCTTGTGAACAGCAATCTTTAAGTCTGACCACAGATTTTCTATTGGATTGAGTTCTGGGCTGTGACTAGGCCATTCCAACACATTTACATGTTTCCCCTTAAACCTTCAAGTGTTGCTTTAGCAGTGCGTTTGGGGTCATTGTCCTGCTGGAAGGGGAACCTCCGTCCTAGACTCAAATCAAGCACAGAGTGGTCCAGGTTTTGCTTAAGAATATCCCTGTATTTAGCACCATCCATCTTTCCCTCAAGTCTGACCAGTTTCCCAGTCCCGGCTGCTAAAAAAACATCCCCATAGCATGATGCTGCCACCACCATGTTTCACTGTGGGATGGTGTTCTTTGAGTGATGTGATGTGTTGGGTTTGAGCCAGACATAGCGTTTTCTTTGATGGCCGAAAAGATCAATTTTAATCTCATCAGACCAGGGCACCTTGCTCCATAAATTTTGGGAGTCTCCCACATGCCTTTTCGCAGACTCAAAATGTGCCATTTTGTTTTTTGCCGAAAGTAATGGCTTTCTTCTGGCCACTCTGCCATAAAGCCCAACTCTATGGAGCGTACAGCTTATTCTCGTCCTATGTACAGATACTCCAGTCTCTGCTGTGGAACACTGCAGCTCCTCCACGGTTACCTTAGGTCTCTGTGCTGCCTCTCTAATTAATGCCCTCCTTGCCCGGTCCGTGAATTTTGGTTGGTGGCCCACTCTTGGCAGGTTTGCTGTTATGCCATGTTCTTTCCATTTGGTTATGATAGATTTGATGGTGCTCCTGGGGATTATCAGAGATTTGGATATTTTTTTATAACCTAACCCTGACTTGTACTTCTCAACAACATTGTCCCTTACTTGTTTAAAGAGTTCCTTGGTCTTCATGACAGTGTTTTGTTAGTGGTGCTTCTTGCTTAGGTGTTGCAGCCTCTGGGGCCTTTCAAAAAAGGTGTGTATATGTAATGACAGATCATGTGACACTTATATTGCATATAGGTGGATATCATTTCACTAATTATGTGACTTCTGAAGGTAATTGGTTGCACCAGAGCTTTTTATGGGCTTCATAACAAAGGGTGTAAATACATACGCACATGCCAATTTTCTGTTTTCTATTTCTAAAAAATAGTTTTATGTATATATTTTTCTCATTTCACTTCATCAACTTAGACTATTGTGTTCTGATCCATCACATAATATTCAGATTAACAAAACATTGAACTTAAGGCTTTAATGTAACAAAATAGGTAAAAAGTCAAGGGGGTGAATACTTTTGCAAGGCACTGTATGTTCAATCTTAAAGGAAAACCCCAAGTATACTTGTATCCACGCTTTGTAATCACACATAAATAGGGTATCAGGAGCTTCCTTTTGTATAAGGTAGTGGGTGACAAGTCCGAGAAGATAACTGGTTGGCCTCCTTCAATTTCAGGAACACTATATCTAGCTGCTTTCATGAATGAGACTTTTGTGGTAAAATAATGGAATCTGATGATCACATCTCTTGGTTTCTCATTGGAGGATTGCAGCGCTTTTAGGACTCTATGCATCCTGTCCATTTTAAGTTCTTTATTTAGATCTGTTAAGAGCTTTGGCACACATGTACAGAGGTAGGTCTTGTACATGACTTCAGTAAATTATGTATGCAAAAGTTTGGTAAACGAGATCTATTTTCTAGATCCTCCTGTATGATTTTAAGTTGTTTTTGTACTTCTTTAAGACCAATCAGATCCTTTTCCAATTCTGTGTGTGACTTAAGAAGGTTATCATATTTGCCCTCCAATTCAAGAACTTTGGTGTTCAATGCTTTTATTTCTGCTGTTAATTCCAGAGGGAATCTATGAATCTCAGCTGTGATTTCTGATCTGAAAGAGGAGATCAATACACCCAAATCTTTAATATCAGCTTTAGTGTTGGGCTCAGAAGTCTTTCCATTGTTCGGTAATTGTTTATCTGGGGTTGCAAGGTGTTGGGAAGAACGCACATTTAGTTTTATACAAGACATGATCCTTTTTCGAGGAATGTCTTGCTGCCATCTTTTTTGTGTGCAGATGTTATAATTTCAGGTAGCATCTAGATGGCAATAGAGTACACAGTAGCTTACACAGACAGTTGTAAACAAAGTATTTTTTTTTTTATTGTGGTGGCTTATTTCAATAAGAAAAAGTTATTTCAGTTCCAAATGAATTGTGTAGTTATAGCCTTATAAATCATTGTAGTCTGTATTCATGTTTCACAGTCTCCCACATAAAAGGAATATATTATACTAGCGACTTGCCCGTCAAAAAATGACGGTCAATAAAATTTAAATGTTGTGAAATTTGTTTGCATCTCCAAATGAGTCAGCTACATTTGTCCCTTTTTTTTTCTAAAAATAAAAACACATAATTATTTTTAACTTTTTATTTTTTTAACTTTCAACTTATATTTCCCAAACATTAAACTTTGTAACATGCAACTTGTATATGAAACATTTGTGCAACATTTTGTTACCAATACTAACACTTTTCAATACATATTTATCACTGAGTAACTGCAGATTATATTAACTTAGAGTAATTAAATTGTTTTAACAATAACATACTTTTTCTCATTTGTAACATATTTGTTAAACTGTTGTTAAACTAAATTAGCATTGAATCCAGAGGAAGGCAAACAATAAAAAACCCCTATTGAAACTTGTCCAATTGTATCAAAGAGGGAAAAAAATTAATTCCTTCCTGACCCCATTAACTGGCGATCGGATTTCTCCCTGAATCAATACTTTGTCTTTAAATAATACATTTTAAATTCTTACTAAATACTTAAACTTTATAGTAACAATACATATTTGACTATACAACATATATATTTACCCAACTTTTGTAAACATTCCAAAAACACATATTTAACATTTTAAATTGTAACTTCAAACAATAAAATTTAACTTTTGTAAATTATGGAAAAATCAGTGAATTGTTTTTGTGGGGCCAATCATGTAAATATAAAACTTTGAACCCATTCCAATCTGTTTCAGGATATTTTACTGTTGTTTTTTTTTTTCATTTAGTCCATTCTGCAAATATCAGATATATTTTCATAATTGAAATAGTGGTCCCCTGTTTAAAGAGTCCCAGAGTACTTTAATTTAGTACTGGAAGTCAAACCACTGTTCTCTATCTTTTTTTGTCCATTCTTTAGATGTTTTACTTGAAATATTGTTTTTGTGCAATCATATTGAGTCCCATAAAATGTTGGCAGTAAAATGAAACCATTGTCCACTATCTTTCCAACACCTCATAGTAGACAATGTTTTTGGTGTAAACACATCCATCGTCCAATAAATGACCTTGAGTTTCGTTTTCTTCAACATGCACTTTAATTTCTTTTGGATTAGTGCACCTTGAAAAAGCCACATAGAGTTGTCCATGTGCAAAAACTGGTTCCTTTAAAAAAATCCCAACTGACTTAAAAGTTTGTCCTTGGGATTTATTAATGGTCATAGCAAATGCCATGATAACTGGAAATTGTCTCCGTTGAAGGACAAAGGGCAAACCACTCTCACTTGGAGCTAAATCAATTCTTGGTATAAAAACTCGTTCACCTTTATGGGTCCCAGTTATAATTTCTGCATGTATAAAATGATCTTTTAACTCATGCACAATTAATCGGGTCCCATTACAAAGTCCTTTTTTTGGATTCATATTTCGCAATAACATAACAATTGCACCTTTTTTCAATTGTAAAATATGTGGGGGCATTCCAGATGGTGTTAACGAATTAATAAATTCGATATTAAAATTCGATTCACTGTCTTTATCATCTGACAGAATCGAATCTGCACTGTAATAATTCTTTTGTGGTGCATTGATGTATTTTAAAATTTCGTTATTTACATTCAAGGCATCGATATTTTTTGATGTTAATATTACTTTGTTTGCAATGTCTGTGTAATCCTCATTATTAAGAGTGTTTAGGAATATGGCTGATATGAGTGATTCATTGCAAACCATTTCTGATGGAATTTCAATGGTATCATTTGGTAAATGCTGTATTTCTGGATGTTTTCCATCTCCGATTTTAATGAGCCAGTCATTGAATTCCTTTTGGCCTTCAGATCTCATATTTAATTCTAATTTGAGATGTGTAAATATTTGCCACAGTTTACTGGTCTTGATACATGTTTCAATGATCTCTGTTCTATTTCCGTGTGGCACAACAGGTAATGTTTGCCTAAAATCACCTCCTAACAGCATCACCTTTCCACCAAATGGCAACTTATTATCCATCACTTCTTTTAAGAATCTGTCAATACATTGCAGTGCATGACATGACATCATTGTTGCCTCGTCTATGATAATTAGTTTAGTTAGTTTGAATTTTTTTGCTTGTATGGAATTGAGTCGAATATCTGAGACTGATGTTTCCAAAATGGGAACTGGCAGCTTAAATCCACTATGCACAGTTCTACCACCATCTAACAAAAGTGCAGCAATTCCAGTTGTTGCAAATGGCAAAGCTATCTGATCCTGTGATCGAATATAACTCATCAAACAATTGTACAGATACGTTTTTCCTGATCCACCTGGTCCGTCTAGATAGAAATACCGGTCTTTGACCATTTCATCATCTGTAGCATTTGTGATGGCATGAAATGCTTCTAACTGTAAATTATTTAAAGTTGCCAGTTTTTCTTGGGTTTTTTGTTTTTGAAGCTCAGTGTCATAATCATCAAAATTGATGTCATCTATAAGTCCTGGATCTGGTAAATTAAAACTTGCACAATTTAATCCATGAGCCAACAATATTTCTTGGATTTCCAACAATGTTTTTAACAGAGCTATTGGTTCTCTGTAACGTTTCAAGAAATCTTCTGACATGTTTAATTTAAATGTTTCCCACAAAGTGAAAGCATCAGGTACATTGCAAAATATACAAATGAATGCAAATTGTTGTCTCATTTGCTTAGGCATTTGACATAGTGCTGCTTCTTCCAGACACCTCTCCCATTCTGTATCATCAGCTATGAAATTTTGATGTCTTGCAGCTAATAGGAATGTCTCATAAACTATGTCATTCACTGTACGTAAATGCTCAAAACTCTGTGCACCGGGAACATGTAACAGAAGTAATCTTAAGCTGAAACGTTCAATGTCCCTTGGACTGACGGTATAAATTCGTGGTATGATTTTATGGGTATCTCTTTTTCGTAGTCGCCATAGACCATTTACAAATACATAGTGATATGGTATCTCTATGTATAAAAATTGTCTGGCATGCGTATCCTGACAGTTTAATTTAAACCACGCAGTAAGCGTAGTATCTCTGTCTTCACTTTGATATAATGCAGTTCTTTCATTTCCTTCAGTAAAGCAAACCATCTGACTTTGAGGCAAATGTACAGCTAAACGATAGATAGCATGTGATCGATCATGCATCTCAAATTTCAAAAGGCGCCACATTGCTTCCGGAGCACTCACATACCGAGCATCTAAATAATTTGAAAGTTCATCATGTAAAATTGGATTTTC
Source organism: Discoglossus pictus (assembly GCA_027410445.1). Classification (NCBI taxonomy): domain Eukaryota; kingdom Metazoa; phylum Chordata; class Amphibia; order Anura; family Alytidae; genus Discoglossus; species Discoglossus pictus. The sequence continues at coordinate 129,669,490 of CM050171.1, forward strand.
GTTTTCATTTCCAGCACCTTGTACAACAACAGTAGCTGCATCATATCCTTTGTATATATATTTATACACATACTTAATTGATTTAATCGAAGTGCAAGCTTCCACATTGATGTGTGCATTGTACTTCATGAGCAAATGTGGATTGTATGGAACGACAAATCTATTATCAACCTTTTGGCCCCGGATAATAGCTGTTTGTCCTTGTGTTCTTTTATACAAAGGATATCCATCACAATTTGCATAAGTTTGCATTTGAAATTGTTTTGGAAATTCTTTAGTACATTTTTTATTTTCCATACATGGTGAATTCGGATTCATCTCTCCACATGGGCCATGAATCATTCTATGTGTAACAATCTCCCAAAGTTTTGTATATATTTCTTGGTCTGGCAATTGTGCCGAAATTACTGAATCCACTCTCTCTGCAGTTTTTAACTTGTCTTTTTCCTGCAGTATTAAAAGTATGTGAGCATGTGGCAATCCTCTTTTTTGAAATTCAATGGTGTAAACAAAAGCCACACATTGTCCAAATAAATGTGCTTTAGTGATGTCATGAATTAATGAATTGAGTTTGATTTTAAATACTCTTGCCACTAAATCTGGTCGGTCAGAAGTAGTTTGTGCCAAATTCAAATTCTCCTTTATCTCTGGCCATTGTGGATTACAGGTGAATGTAATAAATAAATCTGGTTTTCCAAATTTAGTAACAATAGCCATGGCATCATTATACCTTTCTCGCATATTGCGAGGAGATCCTTGGAAAGAGGATGGCAAAATAATTGCTCTTCCAGCTGGAATGTCTCTGTTGGCAGCTAAATCTGCCACATAATCCATTAATCCACAATACTGTTCTACTCGTAATTTATTTTGTTGATATTTAATAAAATTTAGATTATTGGCTTCAACTTGTAAATATGAATCAATAATCCATTGTTGAGTGAGTTTTCCTCCATGTAAAATTGGATTAAAACAATCACGGATAGCAGTTTGTGCCACTTTATATTCCAGCATGGAAATATTAGATCGAATACGAAGTTTAGTATTGGGATAACTTTCCAATTTTAATTTTGGTTCCCATCCTGGTTCCCCATTTGGAAAGAAAATGGGATATGTCATTGGATCTAAATTACAGCTTAATATATTGATATTAATAAATGGTTGTTCTTCATTGCGTGGATATATTCTAATATCCCGCTGAAAAGGTGGTTCACCATCTTCATTTTTAAACACCATGGCAACCTCATTTACAGTAGGTAAATTATATCTTCTCTGATCAGTGTTGCGATCTCTTTTTAACACCATATTGACTCTTGGTGTAGGCAATTGATGTCTTTGAGCATGTTCCTGTTGTTCTTTTTCAAGCTGTGCTAATTGTTTGTATGCTTGACTATATGGGTTTTTTTTCATAATTTTATCCAGCTGTTCAAAGACTATGCGCAAACACTGTCTATTTTCTGGAAGTGTCATTCTTTGTTCCACAGCTTCCATCGTATCTAAGACATATAACTGTGCAAATTTCCTTTGCTGTCCTTCTTGTGGGTGTAAATGTGAAGTTCTGTGGTATATTTGACCTTGAACTCTGAAACAATAAGGACCATGTCCTGGTACATTTTCTGCTAATGTTGCACCCATTGAAGCAAATGAAATTGCACTGTTATAAGACCTTATGTTTTGTTTAAAATTATTATAATTTGGAAATGTTGGATCACTCATAATGCATTCTAAATAATATGGAAATGGGTGTCTTACTGGAAGTTTGACCTTTCCTTTCTGACAGCAACTAATGAAATTTCCGTCATAAGGTCTTTCCTTTATAAAATGATAGGCCCCACAAAACTGACAAACCACATTAAGTAATCCACAATAATGAGTATCTACTTCTACTGCAGTAGTAAACACATTATCATGCATTTCTTCAACATAAATATCAGACCCACATTCTATATGTACATTTTTTTCTTGTGTGTCTACATTCAAGTCATTCTGCAAAATAGAATCATTGCACAATGGTTCAGAGAGATGTTTTTCTTTACTTTTACGTTTCTTGGAAGCCCCAACACACTCACTTGCGGCTTTCTTACTCATCTTTCTTTTATTTAAAAGTCTCTGTCGATCTTCTTCTCGCAAGCGTTGTGAAGTCTCCGGTGTCTGAGCATCTCTCCACCTTTGCTTCCTTTCCCTTGCCATTTTTCTTTTGCGTTCAACTTTGTCTTCTCCATTGTCCGCCATGTTAATCTGTAATTGTAAATAGAAATGCAATTATTGTTTATTCTTTGTTTTGTCTACATTTTTTTTCCTTTTTGTACTGTTCGATGAAAGTAGATAAATAAACTAATAAAACATTTTCAATTGTTGCACTTTAGACTGAAAGAAATGAAACCATTTTTTAAAGTATTTTATTGACATATATGAAATCGGAAATAGCTGCACATATCTATCTTTATATTATTAATCCTTCAATGACATTCCTTCTTGATTGAATTCACAGCATACCATCAATTTATTTTTTTTGCAAGTGTTGTAAGCTTCTTATTTTCTTTAAATATTATTATTAATTAGTATTGTCTTTTCATGATTTTTCATTTTTTGAGTAAATATCATACATTAAATGACTCAATAAGTACTCTCTATTTTCCACAAATTTAAATTTACACCAAATATATAATAATAGCCTTCTTGTATGCATCACTACAAAATTAAATGTTATACCTGTGAGGATGATGTTGATGTTGTTCCAAGGCTGCAAACGTCACGCTGTCTGTTTATTCCCTTGCAGATCTGAATAAACTGTAAAATCAAATAGATAATATTTGTAAACTTTTGCTTCATCAATATCATTAAATGAACATATATTCGGCTACATTAAAAACCTCATAATTTAATTTCTGTACCTGTCCAAATGATCCTTATGCTGTTCAATGTGTTGAAACGTCACTATCTCTGGTCATTCACGTAGATTTCCCTGCAATTATACAAAATAGTAATTGATGTATAATATGTTACTTAATCAATGAGGCTTAACATAACTATTTTTGCATACATTAAAAACCTGAAAAAAAATATATCAATAAATCAGCATGAACACACATATGTAAGCATAGATTCTAAACTCAATCTTACTGTTATTTTTTCAATAGGAATCAATGAATATATCTTAATCTTAAATTAATGTCTGACTAAATATAACCTCAACACATCAGCATGTAGGCTTTTTTTTTTACTGTTATTTTAAAATGAGTATGTTACAAATGACTTCTTAAAAAAATGTACATTACTAATGAACTAATAATCAATTAATGTTCATTAATATTCAACTAATGTGTGACTCAATCTAACATTAACATCTAAGCATGAGTATATCGGCTTTATTTTTTATTTTTGGTTTATTTTATACAAAATATTGCACATTCTTAACCTTTGTTCAAATTAATGATTATTAATGATAGATTATGAAAGTTAATTACAATTCTTACCCACAGGTAATCACGACATAACACAAAATAGTTCTTAAATTAATGTACATTAATAATTAATGAATTAATGTGTTCCTAATTAATTAATGTACATTATGAATGTTATTAACAATTGTTTCACACAGGTAATCATGACATATAACCAAATAATTGTAAAATTAATGTACATTAATAATTAATTACTAAAAAAATTTTTATTGATCTTCTTAATTTTGATATTAATAATTAATTATTAATTAATAATGTACATTATAAATGTTATTAACAATTCTTTCACACAGGTAAGCACAATATTATTTTTCTATTAATTACTACCAATTTACTAATTAATAATTATAAATAGGCACACTAATATTTTTCTATGACTTAAATTTCTTCTCTATTATTTATTAATTAAGTACCAATTTATTAATTACTAATTATAAATAATAGGCACAATATTATTTTTATATTAATTAACTTTATTATCTATTATTTATTAAGTAATTATCAATTTATTAATTAATAATTAGAAATAATACATTTACCTTTTTTAATATAACAATGCTGAAGCAGTATACTGAAGAGCTAACAATCTATTGCGATTTCCCCGCATCCGAAAACATCCAGTCAGACTGTCATCACCTGAGGAGAAAGTGTCAGTCCTGTGTGAAATGTGCCCTATATATAGGCTTTGTGACCAATGTTTTAGGCGGGAAATCCGCAGTTGCGCGAGCCAAATGCGTTGTTTTCGGCGGGAAATTCTATGTGGCGCGAGCCAAAGGCGGGAAATCTGTGTTAATGCGTAAATCGGTAATCTCGTTTTCGTAAAATATACTCGTTACTGTCTTTTTACTCATTGTGCGGTTAATCCGCATCCTTTATCTCGTTGTTTTTCTAACACATACGTCTGTGGCGGTGTTTTACGCAGTTCGTAGTAGTATAGCCTCGTTTTCATTTTTTTTGTCGGCCATTTTTTTCTCGCTTAGCCGATTTTCAATCTTTTTAACTCGGCTAAATCGATCTAAATTGCAGTTCCAACTCACTTCCAGACCTCCTGCCTGGTTCCCCATGCTGTAAGTGACCTTTATTTATTTTTTTTGTGTGTATTTAGTGGGGTTTTTTTGTGTTTTTCTTCCGCCGCTTATCTCGTAATTTTTTTCACCTCGTATTTTTTTTTCTAATTGCTACGATGTAACGGCTCGCCTCGCTACGCGAGGCTCGCCTGCAATGAGCGCCTGCGGCGCTCATTGCCAAAGTGCTACGATGTAACGATGCTACGATATAACGGCTCGCCTCGCTACGCGAGGTTTGCCTGCAATGAGCGCCTGCGGCGCTCATTGCCAAAGTGCTACGATTTAACGGCTCGCCTCGCTGTGCGAGGCTCGCCGGGCGATGAGCGCCTGCGGCGCTCATCGCAAAGTCATACGCACTACGCAACAGAGCGGTTTAACGGCTCGCCTCGCTGCGCGAGGCTCGCCGGGCGATGAGCGCCTGCGGCGCTCATCGCAAAGTCGTACGCACTGCGCAACGCAAAGTCATACGCACTACGCAACAGAGCGGTTTAACGGCTCGCCTCGCTGCGCGAGGCTCGCCGGGCGATGAGCGCCTGCGGCGCTCATCGCAAAGTCGTACGCACTGCGCAACGCAGCGTGACGACGTCTCGCAGTTAGACAATTATAATATGTGATCGTTGAGAGATAAGCTGCTGGGTCTTCTATTAAAGAAATCCACAATTATACAGCTTATTGTGTTCTATATCTTCAAATTATTACACAGACTAGATCTCCAGTAGTGTAAGGCATCTAGATTAGAACTGGATAGGTTTGAAACAGACAGGCAGTATGAGTCTTTACCAACCTTAAGTATGGATGGTGTTTATCAGTGTTTCAGAGTATACTTTGTTCTGGTTCAACAGCTAATCTCAGGAAAAAAAGTTGCCACACTTGATTTTTAAAGCCATCTGTGTCCTCCTGTGTGCAATCCTGGTCATATGTGTCGATTTGGTGATAGATAATTCACTTTATATGTGATTTTATATGTTTTTTAAGCAGAGCTCATAGATCCCACATCCTCTCTCCCTGAATGTTAGCTCCTCCAGTTTAATATCTTTACTTTTACTAGCTTGTCCCTAGAAGCAAACATATTTTAATCTGTCACTGCCTCCACCTATTCCCTGCCTATTTAGCAGGAACTATGATTGTTGTTTGCCATGATCTTCTTTTTAAACTGAGCAGCAGGCCAACTTTTGCACTCTCCTATTTTACCCTTATCTGTAAGTCCTTTAGTTCCTCCTCACTTTCAGCCATCAGAGTGGTATCATCGGGGTATCTGAGGTTGTTGATATTCCTTCCAGCAATATTGATTCAAGCTTTGGACTCATCAAGTCCAGCCTTACGCATGATGTACTCTGCATATAAGTTGAATAAAAAAGGTGACAATATACAACCTTGTCGCACTCCTTTTCCGATCTTGAACTATTCTGTTGTCCGGCTTGCACAGTATTAAGCATCTCTGACAAAAACTGCCGCTACTGCTTAAAAAAAAAAATAAAGCTTCCCTTGAAGAGCCTTTTTCAAAGGATTTATTCCAACCCCAGAAAACTTCAGGGGATTGGAGGCTAATAATAGATTGAAAAGTTCCTGAACAATCATCTATTTGTATAAAGCATCAAGATGCATCACATATAATAGTTGTCAAACTACGAATCGTCGTCACGCTCCAATGTTGGCTGCAAAGAGACGAAGGGTCATTGCAGGCCGCAAATGCAGACCCTCGCAAAGCAAGGTGCCGCATTTGCAGAGGTGGAGGCTCAAAGGCGCCTCACACGCGGTTACAAACACCCACACAAGCAGCGCTATTACGACTTCGCAAACAGCACGCACCTACAAACAGTCAAAACACAATAAATACCCACTAAAAATACATAAAAAGCTTACCCACAGCAAGGGGGGGGGGGCACCCAGGACCTCTGCAAGTGAAGTTACACCTCCATTTAAGTCCAAATTCCTGAGTTCAGACACATGAAAATCCCCTAAGCGAGAGAAAAAATGGCCGCCAAAAAGACCTTAACGGCCGTAGCGAGCGCACCTACAAACAGTCAAAACACACTAAATACCCACAAAAAATACATAAAAAGCTTACCAATAGCAAGGGGGGGCACCCAGGACCTCTGAAAGTGAAGTTACACCTCCATTTAAGTCCAAATTCTTGAGTTCAGACTCACAAAATCCCCTAAGCGAGAGAAAAAATGGGCACCGAAAAAAACGAAAATGAGTCTCAAAGACCCAGGACCGCCCAGCCACGCACAACTTAGCCAAGAAGGGATCCGAGATAAGGTCTGAGACCTGCATTAACCCCACGGGATCCGAGATAAGCTCGGAGACCCGCATTAACCCCACATTAACCATCGCAGTGGGGGTCCCGATTGTAAAATTAGTGTGTTACAATGTGTTGAATATGCATACAACTTAAATGTATCAATAGAAATCAGAAACCAAGTTCATAAAATATACTGGAGTGCAATAAAATGGTATAAAGTACAAACATAATGATCAAAATAACAATAAAGATAATAATAATAATAATAATAATAATAATAATAATAATAAAAATACCAGTATCAATAATTGTAGAATTGCACCACATGTATGCTTAGAACAGTAACAAATTGTAATTCGAAATTTAAAACTTTGAGTAAAAATTGTGTAAGTTACTCTATTAATGAGCACAAAAAATATATATATATATATTTTTTTAAAAAGGTTACTCATGGGCATTATAGTGTGTTGGATATAGGCAGTCATCTTATTAATACTGGAGTTGTTAGCTCCAATATAATGTGTATGTAAAAGGCCAACAGAACAGTTTGCCTGGTATGTCATTGGTGCTCTAAGTGGGGTCCCACCACTGTATATAATGCAAATGCTTTGTGTCTCACATCTCCATGTATGACAAAGAGGGGCTATTCTTACCTTAATGCTGCTCAGTTAGGAAGCGCTGTGTGCTCCTAATTACAGCGCTATGAAAATGGCGCTATTAGCCTGGACTCTCTTATAGTGGCTTCTGTGATTACCTCGTTAGTGACAGCTGGCGCGCACATGAGAGTTTTTGCATGAAGAAAAATCCCCAAATAAGCATTAATAAACTTACCCTGAGTTTAGCAAAATGTCTTCTATTTTCTGCAAGTTTAATTTGAGAGTAAACACCGCCTAAATTAGCACAAAATTCATAATTCGTTTCAGCCATATCCATGTGCATTTCCATGTAAGTCTCTCTCTCTGCAGCACATTCCTCCTCAAGTCTCTGCAGCTCAAATAATACCTTAGAGACTCATTGAATTAAGGAATTGTAAGTTACTGGAGCCTGTAAGTTATTTTGTTATTCAACTTGCGTTTTTTTGCGAGCCGCAAACGGCCTACGTGTTACAGGCTTGAAATCCTTGTGGTTGTTAAACCCGTAACTTGCAGCTTATCGAAGCCTTTGATTTTTCACGTCTGCAAGAGTTCCGATGACTAAAATCACAAATTTCTATTCAATTGCTACAATCCTGCAAACGCAGTCAAGCCCGCAAATGGCAACCAGAATCTTAGAGGTTCCAAATAGGACCTAAAAAGGGTTTACAGACTAGTTTGTAACACTGCAAAACCCTATAAAAACACACCAATGGTCTTTACCATATGGGCAAAGCAATGGAAGACATTACAATTTCCAATTAACAAATAGCTTAAAAAAAAAATATATTTTTTCATATGTTGTAATGGTCATGCCAATATGAAAAGTCATGCTGAAAGATGCTGGAAGCTATTAAAAACACACTACCTGATTAAATTGCAACACAAATACATGAAAATGGCTGCCATATTAACCGTTTCTCATTCTCAAAGGTTCTAATGTGGACCCTAAAAATACAAAGATCCATCTACTCATCACATCTAAATTGGGAAAACAAATAGTGGCCAAATTACACCACCACATCACATATATCAAGTACCAGGGGAACATTTTACATTTGGTGGTTCAGCCCTCAGTTGTGTTTGACTCTCTGTGACCCTATGTACTGCAGCACATTTAGCTATGTCTCTGCCTGTGCTTTTCCACAAGGTTTGCATGCCAAAGATACTGGAGTGGGTTGCCAGTTCCTTCTCTAGTGGACTGTGAGTTTTCTGACTTCTCTACTATCACCTGCCCACCTACAGTGCCCCTACATGGTATAGCTCACAGCTTCATTGAGGTTCACAAGCCCCTTAACCACCACCAGTTAGCAATCCAGAAGGGGACCAGAGGAACATACACCACACTAATCTACTTTAACTCATCAGGAGGGGTCACATGGGCAGAGGCATGTGGAGCAACAGCTAACTCAACTCCATCAGGGATAATCTCCTCTGTGCCCATCCTGGAAAGTCCCACGCCATTATTGGTGGCCACGTGCCAAGATGTATACTCATTATCATTTGGTGACATCCCATTAAGTGTTTTGCTATTAGTCAATTCACATTATCACCTGTCATATTGTTATAAGGCCTTCAGAAGAATGTTAATACTCCACAGTATCACTAATTGGACTTTGCATGTGCTATTAACCCTTTATTTCAATATATGATATATCATAACATGATATCTTATGATATTATTATTATTTTATGTCTTAATATATTGCATAGTAACTAAGGCTCATTAGTTTACATATATAGGAATGTGACACAAATGTGATGTACGTGGATGTCCCAAAACCCCAACCATTGAAAACACACTTACATGGTTAGAACGGTATAACATAGCTTTATTTCAGAAACGGATAAGACTGTACATAAATGGATAAGACTGTACATAAATGGATAAGACTGTGCATTAATATCATAGATTTGATGTGGGCGGGAGAGTAAGAGACTTGTGGTAAAAAGGGGATACCTACAGGGGTAATGTCATATTCTAGAATAAGCATGATGCATAGCACCTACCAGGTTCACATGTGGTCACTACACCACTGCAACTGGAATCTGATGGAAAAAAAAACAATCCCTTTAATTGAAGAAACCATTAATGTGCATAGCACTTACACCTTGTCTAGATCTGCTCAATGAATCAGATGATTCAACCTCTGGGCTGTGTAATCCAATCCAGATTCACACATACAGTGTGGCGACAAAAAAAAAAATCTGAAAAAAAGTGGTCACAAAAAAATAACCGTCGGAGGAGGATCACAAATAGACAAACATGCATGTACCGTACAGTGCTAAATACTGTAACTGTAACAATATACCAACTCACCTGATTCCCATCTGCAAGCATTATTAACCAGGACAACTCACTGGCCATGACCATTAATAATGATGTGTCATCTCACAATAAATGATTAGCTGTGACCAGCATCAGTGATCAAGGTGTACTATCACCTTTGCAATATGATATTGTTCATTAACATTGATATTGCATCCATCAGCTATACAGGTGTTAGCGCATGTTAAAGGATACTCGTTATATCAGCAATAGTGGAAAATACCCATTAATTTGGACAGGACACAAAGGTCAGCAGCCAGAATCCCTGTCACTTACATCATACCCAAGGATCTGTTCTCAGTCTGATATTGAGGTCAGGATCACATGCTTCACTAGTGAATATATTAATGCTGGCTGTCATTAACATGCCATTGTGAGACTTTGCAAGTCCACCGCCATAGTGGTATTAGTCTACATTTAAGCTAACAACAATCATGTCTTAAATATCTGGGTATATGATAGATTTAGGATTGTGGGAGCTATATATTAAGGGGGGTTGTCATTGAAGTAATGCCTACCTAAGAGGCACTGTGAAAACCTTACACCTTACACATTTACTCCACAATGCTTGCAGATGCAGAAGATGCCTTCATATACCTGAATTGTACCTAAAACAAACAAAAAAAAAACTTAGAAAATAAGGCCTGTAAAAACAGAGGGACTGCAGCATCTCTTCTCAACAGCATTCCTCAGTGAGTGAGTTGGGGTACCAACAGTCCACATTTAAAAAAACAATAATTTTATTATCTTAAATCTAAGTGCGTTTGCCTGACCGCCAATCAATGTTCATTTGCCTGACCGCTAGCCAGTGTTTGTGTCAGGCTTACAAGTACTGTGCCAAGTTCAACCAATCCAATCTATTTGGGGTACCAGCAGTCCACATTTAAAAAAACAATAATTTTATTTTCCTCAATCTAAGTGCATTTGCCTGACCGCCAATCAAAGTTAATTTGCCTGACCACTAGCCAGTTTGTGTGTCTGGCTTACAAGTACTGTGCCAAGTTCAACCAATCCAATCTATTTGGGGTACCAACAGTCCACATTTAAAAAAACAATAATTTTATTTTCTTAAATCTAAGTGCATTTGCCTGACTGCCAATCAAAGTTCATTTGCCTGACCGCTAGCCAGTGTGTGTGTCAGGCTTACAAGTATTGTGCCAACTTCAACCAATCCAATCTAGTTGGGGTATCAGCAGTTTACATGTAAAAAAACAATAATTTTTTTTCTTAAATCTAAGTGCATTTGCCTGACCGCCAATCAAAGTTCATTTGCCTGACCGCTAGCCAGTGTGTGTGTCAGGCTTACATGTATTGTGCCAAGTTCAACCAATCCAATCTAGTTGGGGTATCAGCAGTTACATGTAAAAAAACAAAAATGTTATTTTCTTAAATCTAAGTGCATTTGACTGACCGCAAATCAAAGTTCATTTGCCTGACCGCTAGCCAGTGTGTGTGTCAGGCTTACAAGTATTGTGCCAAGTTCAACCAATCCAATCTAGTTGGAGTATCAGCAGTTTACATGTAAAAAAAACAATATTTTTTTTTCTTAAATCTAAGTGCATTTGCCTGACCGCCAATCAAAGTTCATTTGCCTGACTGCTAGCCAGTGTGTGTTTCAGGCTTACATGTATTGTGCCAAGTTCAACAAATCCAATCTATTTGGGGTACCAACAGTTTACATGTAAAAAAACAATAATTTTATTTTCTTAAATCTAAGTGCATTTGACTGACTGCAAATCAAAGTTCATTTGCCTGACCGCTATCCAGTGTGTGTGTCAGGCTTACAAGTATTGTGCCAAGTTCAACCAATCCAATCTAGTTGGGGTATCAGCAGTTTACATGTAAAGAAACAATAATTTTATTTTCTTAAATCTAAGTGCATTTGCCTGACCGCCAATCAAAGTTCATTTGCCTGACCGCTAGCCAGTGTGTGTGTCAGGATTACAAGTACTGTGCCAAGTACAACCAATCCAATCTATTTGGGGTACCAGCAGTCCACCTTAAAAAAACAATTATTTTATTTTATTAAATCTAAGTGCATTTGCCTGACCGCCAATCAAAGTTAATTTGCCTGACCGCTAGCCAGTGTGTGTGTCAGGCTTACAAGTACTGTGCCAAGTTCAACCAATCCAATCTATTTGGGGTACCAACAGTCCACTTTAAAAAAACAATTATTTTATTTTCTTAAATCTAAGTGCATTTGCCTGACCGCCATTTAAACTTCATTTGCCTGACCGCTAGCCAGTGTGTGTGTCAGGCTTACAAGTATTGTGCCAAGGTCAAACAATCCAATCTATTTGGGGTATCAGCAGTTTACATGTAAAAAAACAATAATTTTATTTTCTTAAATCTAAGTGCATTTGCCTGACCGCCAATCAAAGTTCATTTGCCTGACCGCTAACCAGAGTGTGTGTCAGGCTTACAAGTATTGTGCCAAGTTCAACCAATCCATTCTAGTTGGGGTATCAGCAGTTTACATGTAAAAAAACAATAATTGTATTTTCTTAAATCTAAGTGCATTTGCCTGACCGCCAATCAAAGTTAATTTGCCTGACCGCCAGCCAGTGTGTGTGTCAGGCTTACAAGTAATGTGCCAAGTTCAACCAATCCAATCTATTTGGGGTACCAACAGTCCACATTTAAAAAAACAATAATTTTATTTTCTTAAATCTAAGTGCATTTGCCTGACCGCCAATCAAAGTTCATTTGCCTGACCGCTAGCCAGTGTGTGTGTCAGGCTTACAAGTATTGTGCCAAGTTACATAGTTACATAGTTACATAGTAATTAAGGTTGAAAAAAGACTTTCAGTCCATCAAGTTCAACCTGTTAAGATCTCCTCTGATCTGCAATATGCGGATTAGTTATTAATTAAATTATTGATTAAATAATTATTAATAGTATAGTATTGGAGAATGAATAAAGAGTTAGTCCATCAAGTTCAACCTTTTTAGATCTCTATTGATCTTTTTAATTTGGACTATTTATTATTATTGTTAATTGTTAATTATTGTTAATTGATCCAGAGGAAGGCAAACATAAAAAAAACCCCATTGAAACTTTGCCAATTGTCTCATAAGGGGGAAAAAAAGCAAAATTCCTTCCTGACCCCAGAAACTGGCGATCAAATTTCTCCCTGGATCAATATTCCTTCGCTAGTTATCTAGGATAGCCTTGAATGCCCTCTTTATTCAGAAATATATCTAACCCCTTTTTGAAGTTGTCTATCGAATTCGCTGTCACCACCTCCTTTGGTAGAGAATTCCACAGTTTAACCACCCTAACTGTGAAGAACCCTTTTCTTTGTTTAAGGTGAAATCTTTTTTCCTCTAACCTCAACGGATGTCCTCTTGTCAGTTGAAAATCTCTTGCTACAAAAAGCTCACTTGACAAAGCCTTATATGGACCCTGGATGTATTTAAATAACGTAATCATATCTCCTCTTAGACGCCTTTTTTCTAGCGAAAATAAGTTTAATTTTGCTAGTCTTTCTTCATAACTTAGCCCCTCCATTCCCCTTATTAGTTTTGTAGCCCTTCTCTGTACTTTTTCCAGCTCTAAGATGTCTTTTTTGTGAGGTGGTGCCCAAAATTGTACTCCATATTCCAAATGAGGGCGTACTAGAGATTTGTATAGTGGCAGAATTATATCTTCTTCCCTGGCTTCTATACCCTTCCTAATACATGCTAATATTTTATTTGCCTTTGCAGCCGCTGCTTGGCTTTGAGCGCTGTTACCTAGGTGGTTGTCCACTAGTACTCCCAAATCCCTTTCAATATCTGATACCCCTAGATTTGCTCCATTAAGATTATAGATTGCTTGGCTATTTTTCCTTCCCAAATGCATAACCTTACATTTATTTGTATTAAATCTCATCTGCCATTTAGCCGCCCATTTCTCTAATTTATGCAAATCCTTTTGTAGGGAAAGTACATCATTATCTGATTTTATTACCTTGCACAACTTAGTGTCATCAGCAAAAATGGAGACACTACATTCGAGTCCTACTTCAATGTCATTAATAAATATGTTAAAAAGGAGAGGACCCAATACTGAGCCCTGAGGAACCCCACTTATCACATTAGACCAATCGGAGTATGTTCCATTTACAACAACCCTTTGCTTCCTGTCTTTTAGCCAGCTCTCGATCCATGAGCAGATATTTACTGCAATTCCTGTATCCCTTAGTTTGCTCACTAGTCTTCCATGTGGCACTGTATCAAATGCCTTTGAAAAATCTAAAAAGACTACATCCACTGAGTTGCCCTGATCCAAGTTCCTACTAACCTCCTCATAAAAACTAATTAGATTGGTCTGACACGACCTTTCCTTCATAAATCCATGTTGACTGCTACCTATGATCCTGTTCAAATAGACATATTCTTGTATTCTGTCCCTTATTAACCCTTCTAAAAGCTTCCCAACTACAGAAGTGAGGCTCACTGGTCTATAATTCCCCGGATTTGCTCTAGATCCCTTCTTAAATATAGGTATCACCTCTGCTTTTCTCCAGTCATCTGGTAGAGACCCTGTAGTGAGCGAGTCTTTAAAGATTAGATATAATGGTTTGGCTATTACAGAACCCAGCTCCCTCAGTACCCTTGGATGTATTCCATCAGGACCTGGGGCTTTATTAACATTTATTTTCTCCAACCTCTTTTGTATTTCTTCCTGCGTTAACCAATTATTTAGTGAAGGTAGTGTAGCCCCATTATGTTGCAGTGTCCCAACCACTGGTACCTCCCTTGTGTAAACCGAAGAAAAGAACCTATTTAGCTCATCTGCCTTTTCCTGGTCACTAATTATCAGATGGCCTGTGTCACATTGTAATGGTCCTATCGATTCCTTCCTGGCCTTCTTCCCATTAATATATTTATAAAATATTTTAGGGTTAGTCTTACTTTCCATTGCAACTGACTTCTCATTTTCCTCTCAAGTTCAAGCAATCCAATCTAGTTGGGGTATCAGCAGTTTACATGTAAAAAAACAATAATTTTATTTTCTTAAATCTAAGTTCATTTGCCTGACCGCCAATCTAAGTTCATTTGCCTGACCGCTAGCCAGTGTGTGTGTCAGGCTTACAAGTATTGTGCCAAGTTCAAACAATCCAATCACAGTAGCTTGCACGCATAGTACCACTAATCGGAAAAAAAATGACAGGCAGAGGCAGGACACCCCGCAGGGGCCGTCGTGGTCGTGGTGCTGTGATTCTCTTTGGCCCTACATTAATGCCCAGTGTTTAGAGGCCAGTTACTCTTAACTTGAAAAGTTCAGAGGACGTAGTTGACTGGCTAACACAGGACACCCAATCTTCTACAGCTTCCGCTTGGAACATTGACGCACCATCCTCCAGCTTAGCTTCGGGCACCTCTCAAGTTACCACTCGCCTGCCTGCCGCCACCACCAACACTAGTACCACATCCGATTCAATTGATCAGTCAGAAAAGTTATTTACACATCAGTTTGAAGAAATGAGTGATGCACAACCATTATTGCAAGAGGATGTAGATAACAGGGATATGTCTCAGTCAGGCAGCAGTACACACATGTACGTACGATGTGATGATGTTGATGTGCCCGCTGCTGCTTCCTTTGTTCAGTTGTCAGATACAAGTGAGGCGGGTGATGATGATGACGATGCGTCCGTGGATGTCACATGGGTGCCTGCTAGAAGAGAAGAAGAACAGGGGGAAAGTTCAGATGGGGAGACAGAGAGGAGGAGGAGACGAGTTGGAAGCAGAGGGAGGTCATCGCAACGAGCTAGTGGCACAGTCAGACAGCATGCATCAGCACCCGGGGTCAGCCAGACAGCACGCCAATCAACGCATGCTGTTGCCACCATCAGAATGCCGTCACCACAGAGCTCAGCAGTGTGGCATTTTTTTTGTGTGTCTGCCTCTGACAACAGCGATGCCATTTGCAACCTGTGTCAAAAGAAACTGAGTCGTGGGAAGTCCAACACCCACCTAGGTACAACTGCTTTAGAAAGGCACATGATGTAACATCACAAATGCCAATGGGATCAACACATGAGTACAAGCAGCACACAAACTCAAAGCCGCCATCCTCCTCCTGGTCCAGCATCTTCATCCACGTCAACCACTGCTTTCCTCCTTGCCCCCTCTCAACCATCCGCCACTCCATCTCTCGCCTCTTGGTTTCCTGCTCATCTCCCCACAGTCAGGTGTCTGTCAAGGGCATGTAAGAAGCTAATGCCACAAAGTCACCCCCTTGCCCGGCGTCTGACAGCTGGCTTGTCTGAACTCTTAGCCCGCCAGCTTCGCCACACAAGCTGGTGGAGTCTGAGGCGTTCAAAAAATTTTTTAGCGATTGGGATACCACAGTGGAAGGTACCCGGACGAAATTTCTTTGCCCAAAAGGCAATCCCCAACCTGTACTCGATTGTGCAAAAGGAATGAATGGCATCTCTGGCACACAGTGTTGGGGCAAGGGTCCATCTGACCACTGATACCTGGTCTGCAACGCATGGTCAGGGCAGGTATATCACCTACACTGCGCATTGGGTAAACCTGCTGATGCCTGCCAAGCATGGAATGCGTGGCTCTGCAGAGGAGTTGGTGACACCGCCACGACTTGCAGGCAGGCCTGCTGCCACCTCCTCTACACCTCCTACTCCATCCTCTTCCATAACCTTCTCAGCTGAGTCCTCTTCTGCTGCTGCGTCTTGCTCCTCATCAACGGCACCCCCCCAGCTCCCCAGATACTATTCCACATCCCGGATACGGCAGTGTTATGCCGTCTTGGGGTGGACTTGCCTCAAAGCAGAGAGTCACACCGGGCCAGCACTCCTGTCTGCCCGGAACGCACAGGTGGATCAATGGCTGACTCCGCACCAACTGGAGATTGGCAAAGTGGTTTGTGATAACGGAAGAAATTTGTTGGCGGGATTGAATTTGGGCAAGTTGACGCATGTACCGTGCATGGCACATGTGTGTAATCTGATCGTACAACGCTTTGTCCATAAGTATCCAGGCTTACAGGACGTCCTGAAGCAGGCCAGAAAGGTGTGTGGCCATTTCAGGCATTCCTACACGGCCATGGCGCACTTTTCAGATATCCAGCGGCGAAACAACATGCCAGTGAGGCTCTTGATTTGTGACAGCCCCACACGTTGGAATTCAACACTCCTAATGTTCGACCGCCTGCTCCAACAAGAAAAAGCCATTAACGAGTATTTGTATGACCGGTGTGCTAGGACAGCCTCTGCGGAGCTGGGGATTTTTTTGCCACGTTACTGGACGCTCATGTGCAATGCCTTTAGGCTCATGCTTCCTTTTGAGGAGGTGACAAACTTTGTCAGTCGCACCGAAGGCACCATCAGCGACATTATACCATTTGTTTTATTCCTGGAGCGTGCCCTGAGAAGAGTGCTGGATCAGGCCGTAGATGAGTGTGACGAGGAAGAGGAAGAGTTATGGTCACCATCACCACCAGAAACAGCCTTATCAGCATCGCTTGCTGGATCTGCGGCAACGCTGGAAGAGGATTGTGAGGAAGAGGAGTCAGAGGAGGAATGTGGCTTTGAGGGGGAGGAGGAAGACCAATCACAACAGGCATCCCAGGGTGCTCGTTGTCACCTATCTGGTACCCGTGGTGTTGTACGTGGCTGGGGGGAAGAACATATCTTCAGCGAGATCACTGAGGACGAGGAACGGGACATGGGTAGCTCGGCATCAAACCTTGTGCAAATGGGGTCTTTTATGCTGTCGTGCCTGTCGCAGGACCCTCGTATAAAAAGGCTGAAGGAGAACGACCTGTACTGGGTGTGCACGCTACTAGACCCCCGGTATAAGCAGAAAGTGCCTGAATTGTTACCAAATTACCGCAAGTCAGAAAGGTTACAGCAGGTCCAAAACAAATTAACAAGTATGCTTTACACAGCATATAAGGGTGATGTCACAGCAAAAGGGCAATATAACAGGGGAAGAGGTGAAAGTAATCCTCCTCCCACGACCACGCCGGCAAGTACAGGACGTTTAAAAGACGTGTTGTTGATGGAGGACATGTAGAGCTTTTTCAGTCCTACGCATCGCCACAGCCCTTCGGGATCCACCCTCAGAGAATGACTCGACCGACAGGTGGCAGACTACCTCGCTTTAACTGCAGATATCGACACTCTGAGGAGCGATGAACCCCTTGACTACTGGGTGTGCAGGCTTGACCTGTGGCCTGAGCTGTCCCAATTTGCCATAGAACTTCTGTCCTGCCCCGCTTTCAGTTTCCTGTCAGAAAGGACCTTCAGTGAAGCAGGAGGTATTGTCACTGAAAAGTGAAGTTGCTTAGTGAGAAGTCATTAGTGACTTTTGTAAGGGCTGTTTCTGTAGAGTGTTGGACCCGGAAACCAGATTGGAAGGGGTCAAGTAGGGAATTGGAGGTAATAAATTGAGTGATGCGATTGAAGAACTGTAGTACCATTCCTAAAGTGCAATACACGTCCTCCACTAGAAGTGATGTTTCTACTACCAGCACTGGATGATCTGCACAATCAGCTGTCTTTGTGCTCCAATATGAAAACCTTCCAGTGGGGCGGACATAACAGGGAAATACAAACAGAATTGATGCACATGAAAGTAGTAAAGACACCACAGTTATACACAGAGCAATCATTTCTTCCGCTCCTGGGTACAGCGAGGACAAAACCATTTCCCTTTAGGTTTTGTGGTGAGATCCACACAAGCAAAATGAAACCATTCAATTGGGAAATCTGGGTTGTCACAGCCAATCATTTCTCCTTAGGACACTTGGTAACACAGGCAGTATGTAGGCTCATTAGGATCCACTGGCATATCCAGGACGTCTGAAGGATGGACAGACAGTACTGCCTCTGAAAAGACCGGCCCTCCTTTTAGTTTCTTTTTCTTCACAGTGTCTTCTTCAGATACCCTGCGGCCCCGAGATCCTCGCTTTTCTTTCTGACCACGATTCTTTTTTATTCCACGTCCTGTTGGGCTGTCAAACTCTGTTCCCTCAAGCTTATCCTTCAGGTCACCTTCAAAACGAGCAAGATCTGCATCCAGCCTCCGGATGTGCTTATCCACCATCTCATAGGTCTGCATGGCCAGCTGCACATTATCATCACTGTATTCTTTGCGCTTGCTGTAGGCATTCTGTATTCACTGAAGGTGCTACACTCTCTGCTCAGGTGAGAGGTCACGTACAGTGGCAATGTACTCAGCAGCTAACGTATCTATTTCTTTCTTTTTATCTTCTGTTCTTTGATCCAAGTCACTCATAAGCTGAAAGTTTCTTTGAAGCTCACACAGCAGGTTTTCTATACTGTCCAGATAATGCTCCAGATACATTGCGGTGGCCTTGTTTGCACGGTGGTAACGTTTCCTCACTAGCTGCGCTCTGTCGATTGCCGGAGTCAACAATACCTAATTTTTTTATTTTTTATAATTAACTTTTTTATTGAAAGAATAAACAAATATAACATCGTAAGTTCAGCAAATCATATAACAAATCTCTCAAGTATCAAAAAGATATATCAAAAAGTTTCTTTCAAAGTTTTTCTTTTTTGGTTAGAATAACACATGACCATGTAAAACATATATATATAAAGTCACACAAGGTCTTGAACATATATACATTCCTCAAAGCAGACATGTGTCCAGGAGGTACAGTAAGGTGATCAAACATCAGGTCAACCCATAAAAGTAGTTCACACGAACCTTATTGTGGACCTTGTAGAGTCCATAAGTCCCAGCAGGAGGCCCATCGACGGTATCTTTCATCAATTTCAGTTGAAAGTGAGCTCATAGCCCAAATTAACCTGATTTTGTGAAGTACTTCAGTGTGAGTAGTGGAGGTAAGTTTCCAGTGTTTAGCATCACGTGGCCAAAAGTATCTGTGTTGTTAAACATTGTTCTGATTTGAATAGCCCCGTATTTGGAAGGCCTAGCAAAGCATCCTCAGGCTTTTGTGTTACTGTTGTCCCCAAAAGTGTTTCTAATAGGTCGTATATTGCTGTCCATATGGGTCTTATTTTCGGACACTCCCACAGCATGTAAATCAGTGAACCAGTGGCTGTGCAGCCCCTAAAACATGTGTCAGGGTGTGTTTTGTTCAGAAGATGGAGTCTTGCTGGTGTAAGGTACCACCTCATTATTGTCTTAAAAGAGTTTACTTTTAGTGTCACGTTTAGTGAAGAGGAAACAATACCTAATTTTTGATAAGTGCACGCATCCCGGGGAGTCAGCGCTCGTCGGCATGTCTCAGCTCTCTAATTCCGACAGTTATCAAAGTAACAGATGGAGCGATCAAAGGAACCAGTCTATAACTGATTAAATGAGCAATTCGCAGTTTCACTGTACCGGCTGTGTGTATTTAAACGTGCATGGCTTAATCTTTGAGGCAGGATCAACCAGGTAGCCCGACGAGGGGGCGCCCCCCGGCCCTGTGACAGTAGGAGGACCGACCCAGCATCTTTTTCCATCTCCTGGTTCTAAAAATCCAGGCCTTATACACGCCCCCTGATAGGTGACGTAACAAGTATTAAACTGATAAGAGTAGTACTTACAAACACGCCACTCCTATCTGGTGGCACCTTTGATTGCACGTGCCGTACCCCAAAATTGAAGTGATACGACCAACAAAGCATCTTTTTCCAACTCCTGGTTCTAAAAATCCAGGCCTTATACACGCCCCCCGATAGGTGACGTAACAAGTATTAAACTGATAAGAGTAGTACTTACAAACACGCCACTCCCATCTGGTGGCACCTTTGATTACACGTGCCGTGCCTCAAAATTGAAGTGATACGACCAACAAAGCATCTTTTTCCATCTCCTGGTTCTAAAAATCCAGGCCTTATACACGCCCCCTGATAGGTGCTGTAACAGGTATTAAACTGATAAGAGTAGTACTTACAAAACACGCCACTGCTATCTGGTGGCACCTTTGATTGCACGTGCCGTGCCCCAAAATTAAAGTGATACGACCAACAAAGCATCTTTTTCCATCTCCCGGTACTAAAAATCCAGGCCTTATACACGCCCCCTGATAGGTGCTGTAGCAGGTATTAAACTGATAAGAGTAGTACTTACAAACACGCCACTCCTATCTGGTGGCACCTTTGAT
Source organism: Discoglossus pictus (assembly GCA_027410445.1). Taxonomy (NCBI): domain Eukaryota; kingdom Metazoa; phylum Chordata; class Amphibia; order Anura; family Alytidae; genus Discoglossus; species Discoglossus pictus. Next base: position 129,690,322 of record CM050171.1, read on the forward strand.
TGCATATGCCGTGCCCCAAAATTGAAGTGATACGACCAACAAAGCATCTTTTTCCATCTTCCGGTTCTAAAAATCCAGGCCTTATACATGCCCCCTGATAGGTGACGTAACAAGTATTAAACTGATAAGAGTAGTACTTACAAACACGCCACTCCTATCTGGTGGCACCTTTGATTGCATATGCCGTGCCCCAAAATTGAAGTGATACGACCAACAAAGCATCTTTTTCCATCTCCTGGTTCTAAAAATCCAGGCCTTATACACGCCCCCTGATATGTGCTGTAACAGGTATTAAACTGATAAGAGTAGTACTACTTAACACACCTTATAATAATGCAGAGAGAGGCAACGCAGTGAGAGGAGTCTGAAGAAGAGGAGTCAGAGGAGGAAGGTGGCTTTGAGGAGGTGGAAGACCAAACACAGCAGGCGTCCCAGGGGGCTTGTTGTCACCTTTCTGGGACCCTTGGTGGCTGGGTGGAGGAAGAGACCTTCAATGACATCAGTGAGGACCATGGCTAGCTTGGTATCCAACCTTGTGCAAATGGGGAGTTTGCGGTTGTGCAAATGGACTGTTTGTGGTTGTTTGCGGTGTGTTAAACGGGGAGTTTGGTCTGTCACTGTGAAGCGGGCCTAACCCTTACACTACCTGATCGATACAACATCATACCTGATGTTTTAAAGCACGTAATTCCAAACAATTTAGGAATGTTAGGTAATTTATGCCCTTTATGGCTTAAAACCAGACTCTGCATCAACTATGTAATTTTCCGTGGGAGTTTTGCCATGGATCCCCCTCTGGCATGCCACAGTCCAGGTGTTAGTCCCGTTGAAACAACTTTCCCATCACTATTGTGGCCAGAAAGAGTGCCTGTGGGTTTTAAAATTCGCCAGCCCATTGAAGTCTATGGCGGTTCACCGGGTTCGCCGGTTCGAGAACATTTGCGGAGGTCATATAGCCGTCATAGCCAATTTTCTCTGTAGAAAGCTCATTAGCATCGGGGACATCCGCGAGTGCGGATCTTTGTTATTTTTCTTTTCTATTTTTTATTCTACAGCGCGGATTGTTCCAGAGCCCATACGGGGCAGAAGGCGAGGAGGCCGGGGACATAGCAGGGAGGTAAGTACAATGTATATTATGTTTTTTTTACTTTGCTTTATGTTTATGTATGTGTATTAATGTTATGTTTTTTTTTAACAGGGGCCACGCCGGAGAATAGGAAGAGAAGAAGGGCGGGGACATGCTGGAAAGGTGAGTAGAATATTTAGAATATGTACTATTTTTTATTTTATTTTATGTAATTGTGTTGTAGTAATTTTCTTTATCATTTTTACCCTGGGTTGTTGATCTGAAGGGACAAGTGGTCTTAATTATTTTATTTTAGCTTAGAATTAGGGTTTCTATATAGAGATAGCATGTATTGTATATTAGATAGATTGGGGGATGTATATTACATAGATAGGATGTATTGTATATTGGATAGATAGGGGGATGTATATTACATAGATAGTATTTATTCTATATTAGATAGATTGGGGGATGTATATTACATAGATAGTATTTATTGTATATTACATAGATAGGGGGATGTACATTACATATATATTATTTATTGTGTATAAGATAGATAGGGGGATGTATATTACATAGATAGTATTTATTGTATATTAGATAGATAGGGGGACGTATATTACATAGATAGGATGTATTGTATATTAGATAGATAGGGGGATGTATATTACATAGATAGTATTTATTGTATATTAGATAGATTGGGGGATGTATTTTAAATACATAGGTTATATTGTATATTAGATAGATTGGGGGATGTATTTTAGATAGATAGTATGTATTGTATATTAGATAGATTGGGGGATGTACGGTATATTAGATAGATAGGATGTATTGTATATTACATAGGGGTGTATTGTATTGTTTTTCATTTTATTTGTATTGTATGTATTGTATTATATTCTATGTATTTCCTTTTCAGGTGTGTATTTATTTATTTTTTTCTGTAGTGGGGGGGTTATAATGTATTTTGTTATTTTCTGTAATGTTCCTTTTTTATTTTTTGTGACTTAGGTTTTTTTATTTTCTGTAATGTACATTTTTTATTTTTTGTGAAATAGGTTTTTTATTTTATATAATGTAGATTTTTTTATTTTTGATGACTTTAGTTTTTTTGTTTTCTGTAATTAGAGTGGTGGGGGGTTATTAGGGGGTAGGTAGGTAGTGTAGGTGTTAATAGGTTAGTGTAGAGTTTGTTTTATGTATGGATAGACCCCCATAAGTGACCAGGTTAAAATGGTGTAGTGCTTACACTTTGGGTCATGAGGGTCCTGGATGACCCTCATGGCACTTATAGTGTTATAACATGCGTTCATTAGTGTGTTAGAGGGGTCTATATAGTTGAGGCACACAGTACACTCACATTGTGTGACAAACAGCATTTCACTTTCTTTTATTGACCGTCATTTTTTGACGGGCAAGTGGCTAGTATCATGTAAGACCAACCTTACCTAAAATCATGGTGACTTATGGCAATGTCTCATTTCGATCTCTTTGTAAAGTTTATTCAGCTTAAAGGATGGCTCTAATTATATTCCATTAAATTTGTGAATTACTAAAACTGATAATGGAAAACATTTTTTTGGAAATAAAAATAAATAAGTACATAATCAAATAAATAAACAAACAAATACAATGCCACAAAACTCAACCAGCTGGACCAGCAAGAGTAAAATTCCAGCAGGTATCTGAATCACTTCACCAGGATTAAGAAAGATCTCATAAATGTTCTTTCTATCTAGAAGATACAAACAAACCAGAAGACTTTATAAAGTGTTAAATGATAGAAGATGTTAAACAGGTTTCAAACATTTACAGGAAGACAATACACAAACTCTACAAACTTTGAGCACAATATACGTATTAAATATTAACTTGTGGTGATTTAATTATTTGCCTAGGAGCCCAGAAGTCTCTTTCTTAGCTGGGTGCCTACAAGTATAGATTTGCTGGTTTAAACAGTGGACTATATTTATTTAGAACCTGTTTGGGGGGTCGGCACGAGCTGGACAATCGCAATGTTAGTGAGTAACTAAAGGATTGTCCTGAATGAAAATCAAACTACATATACAAGCTATAAGACATCTTTAACATGGCCATAATCCACAAATATAAAGCACAAAATATTATAATACAGCAAAGCGACACCCTCTATAGAATAATAAATGGTGCCACTAGTGCAGTGGATCCACAAGCCAGCGCATGGAACCTGTGGATTCATGATAGGTTGGTTTTATATGTTCCACAGTTAATGACACCCACTTTTGTACATAAAATAAGTGAGTAACAACTTTATTAAGGAAGAGCTGAGGGACACAGAATCTTGAGGTCCTGCATTAAATAACAATCAACCCCCCCCCCTTACAGAAGTCCCAAAGCTGAACAAGATCTCCCCTGGTCTTGTATGACAAAGGGCCGGTCCCCAATTTATCACCTTTGATGGGCTCCCTTCCCATGCAGTCTCCTGAGGTTGGGGGACATAGTGGTGCAATCAGCACTGAACATATGCAATGGGTGGAGCAGCTCAGATAGGAACCTTGATGGGCTTCATGCCCACACAATCTCATGGGGTTGGGTGCCAGGGTTGGAGCAATCAGCACAGATACATGTTTAAAGGATGGAGTCGCTCTGACAGTGACCCTGATGAGTTTCTGCTTGCAAAATCTCTCCCAGAAGACACATACCTACCTCTACAAGAATTTTGCTACCTGTATCTATTAGTGCTCCAGAGGTGATCCTGAGGGGTTGTCCTCCCACAATCTCCTCTTTCTGCAGAAATTGGCCATCCTCTCCAGGGGCAACCAGGTAAGCTAGTTCTGACTTGAGCTGGACTGGTAGTTGATCCTTTGCTGGCACCATCTCTGTGGACTAGCTTCCTTCAGCCTCTCTTTGACATATGGATATGGTGCCCCAAGAGCTTTCTACCTGGGTCTCATAGGGTTCCTTCTGTGCCTACCCATGTGTCCAGCTCTGGTGATCTCCTCAGCTTGCTTTCTCTGGTTGAATCACTCTGATCACTAGGTGAGTTAAGTTACGTTGGAACCAAACTGAAACCCATACCTGAGCCATCTGAGAATATGAGCCATACTTCTCTTCAGGCAACTCTTTAATGAAGGCTATCATCAACTTGGCATGATCCTTTCCCATCAGGTTAGTCCTTCTTTTTCCTTCTCTTGGCTCAGACATATGCTGATGATGATTATTATTATTACTAGCGACTTGCCCCTCAAAAATAACGGGGCAATAAAAAAGTGTTGAAATGCTGTTTATCACACAATGGGAGTCTACTGTGTGCCTCAACTGCTCGCCTCGCTTTTCATGGCTTGCAGTGCAATGAGTGCCTTCGGAGGAGCTCATTGCACCCTAAGTCCTGTGTGTCGCCTCGCTTTGTGAAGCTCACAGATGCGGCCCTATGTGCCGGCAACAACGGTTACTCCATGCCTCAACTGCTCGCCTTGCTTCACACCCAAAGAACACCATCCCCACAGTAAACATGGTGGTGGCAGCATCATGCTGTGGGGATGTTTTCAGCAGCCGGGACTTGGAAACTGGTCAGAGTTGAGGGAAAGATGGATGTGCTAAATACAGGGATATTCTTGAGCAAAACCTGTACCACTCTTTGCGTGATCTGAGGCTAGGACAGAGGTTCACCTTCCAGAAGGACAACGAGTGTGAGTGTTTTTTAATATTTATTGTGTTTTGTTAAAATTTTTGGTGTTCTTCAATTTGCGCTGATCAGTCGTTAACTGCGTCTTATTGAAACCTGTTTTTTTTTTCTAAGTCCTGCGGCTCATATTTTTTTTTTCTAAGTGCTGCGTCCTTCAACTGCTTGCAGCCTAATGCAATCCTGTGATTCCTAAGTGCTTGTAGCCTAAGTCCCGCGTGCTTCAATGACTCAACTGCTCCCCGCATCTTGCAAGGTTCGCAGGAGCGCCTTTGGCGCTCATTTCGGCTAAGTCCCATGTTTTTCAATGCCTCAACTGCTTGCCTCGCTTTGTGAGGCTCGCAGGCATTGAGCTCCTTTGGCGCTCATCGCCTAAGTGCTGCGAGTTTCAATGCCTCAACTTTTCACCTCGCTAAGCGAGGCTCGCAGGAAATGAGCGCCTTCGGCACTCATCGCATAAGTCGTGCGAGGTCGGAAGACTTCTGTGCCTCAGCGGTTCGCCTCGCTCTTCGGGCCACAAACAGCTCACCTCACTATGCGAGGCTTGCAATCGTGACGTTGAATCGCAGTTTGACAATTATAATATGTGATTATTACTAGAAACTTGCCTGTCAAAAATGACGGGAATAACATTTTAAGGATAGCAATGCTGTTTGCCACACAATGTGAGGCTTTTGCTCCTCTGAGCACCTTCGGCACTCATCGCGAGCCCCTCACTGAACACCTTTGGCGCTCATTGCAAGCGCCCCTCCCCGTGCACTTCAACTTTCCTGCTTTGCAATGATCACCTTCAGCGATCATCACAAGCCCCGCGATGTGCGCCTTCAGTGCTCATTGCAAAACCTTTCCTTCCACCTACTGTACGGGTCGCTCATTGCAGGTTTCGTTACCCTGCAAGTTTTGTGCTTGGGAATGCCATGTGTCTCTTTCCAGCATCTCCGCCCTGTCCCTTCCCTGTGTGTTTCTCCTCTTCGTGTCTGCTGAATGTTTGAGTGGCGCGCGATGACTGCCACTTGATTTATTTTCAATGTCCCACGTGCCTGGAGTGGTTTGTGCGTGTTTCTGCCTTTATCGCTGTGTATTTTCGAAGTCCTGCATGCCAGGCATTGGTGAGCCTTGTTTTCATCCTCTTTGACAAAAAATTGCAAATATGGCTCAAAATTGCTTGCAACCTTACTCACAGACTCCCTGGCTCTCACCCTATGCTGTGTGTGAGTGTTTTTTTATTTATTTTTTATTATTTTGCTTTTTTGCGGGATGTCTCAAGTTTCGCGCTGGAACTAAGTTTGACTGTTAAATTAGCAAATTGCTTTCCTCGCGGTCAGCGGCAAAGTGCTACGTGCTTTACAGTGCTCATTTCAGGCTAAGTCCTGCATGCTTCAACTGCTTGCCTCGCTTCGCTCACTCATTGCAGCCTCCTGCGTGCGCGGTCGATGGCTCCTCTCGCTTTGCTAGGCTCACAAACTATATATGTGATTATTATTACTCTTTATTTATAAAGCGCCAAAGTAGAATGGAGTAAAGGCTTCTTTGCAATTCATTTGAGCACCTTCCCCCATGTGTCCTGTCAAGGACCTTCATTTGTATTGTACAGGTTTTCCAAAAGGGCCACTGCACTTTCCCTTCAAATTTTTTTTAGTACAAACATCTGAACAGAGAATATTTGTGACAAAACACAAGATAATAATTTACGTTGCTTCCATATCGTGTCCCAGATGTCACTGTGTTTTGTTCACTGTCAGCGCTACTCTTTTTCAGTTCAGTAATATTTTTTGAACACTGCACATAACAGTGAGCAAAAACAGATCCTGGCGAGAACAAACAGCTCAGCGCTATTACTGACTAGGAAATTGCCAGTCAAAAATGACGGGATTAAAATTGTAGGCCATGGCAATGCTATTTGCTTTTGGTCCTCTGAGCACCTTTGGTGCTCATTGCGAGCTTTCCTCTCGCCTGCACTCATTGCAAGCCTTTCACGCTCACGGTGCTCACGCCTTTTCTTTCACCTACTGTACAGTTCATTACCCTGCACGTTTAGTGCTTGGGAACGCCATGTGTCTCTTCCATCATCTCCCCCTGTCCCTTCCCTGTGTCTTTCTCCTCTGTGTGTGTGCTGAATGTTTGCGTGGTGCGCTGTGACTGCTGTTGGTTTTATTTTCAAAGTCCCGCATGCCTGGCGTTGTTGTTGTAAGTGTTACTGTCTTCAGAGTCGTGTATTTTGTATGTTTTGCACGCCTGGCGTTTCTGAGCCTCGTTTTCATGCTGTTTCTAAAAATTTTGCGTTTTTCGTCCACCATTTTTGTCCTCGCTTAGCAGATTTTTGAAAAAGTGCTGAGCGGCTTCTTTGCCTCGCTTCTCGAGGTTCGTATGTGTGATGCCGCTCCTGGCTCTCCTTGCTTTGCAAGGCTCGCGGTTGTGCCCTCACTTTGCAAGGGCACAACTGCGTGACCAACATCGCAAACTTTACATATACTGACAACTGTATATGTGATACTAAACTAAAATAACAGCACAAATAGATTTCTTTACAAACCTTTGCAGCCTTATTAAATCGCGATTCGGTCAATTTAAAAGGGCTCTATTTAAGCACACAGCATATTTTTTTTACAGAAGTTTTTAGTTAGTGTATTTATATCCAAAAGCAAGGTCTTCACTAACATTAAAACTTCTGTGACTGCCTGTGACTGTATGACTGGCTGCCGTGTGGAAGTGTGACTGCCCATGAGTGTATGACTGCCTGCCGGAGTGTAAGTGTGACTGCCCATGAGTGTATGACTGGCTGCCGGAGTGTAAATGTGACTGCCGGTGACTGTATGACTGGCTGCCGCAGTGTAAGTGTGACTGCCCATGAGTGTATGACTGCCTGCCGGAGTGTAAGTGTGACTGCCCATGAGTGTATGACTGCCTGCCGGAGTGCAAGTGTGACTGACTGAGTGTATGACTGGCTGACGCAGTGCAAGTGTGACTGCCTGTGAGTGTATGACTGGCTGCCGGAGTGTAAGTGTGACTGCCTGTGATTGTATGACTGTCTGCTGGAGTGCAAGTGTTACTGCCTGTATGCGTATGACTGGCTGCCGCAGGGTAAGTGGGACTGCCTGTGAGTGTATGACTGGCTGCCGCAGTGTAAGTGTGACTGCCTGTGACTCTATGACTGGCTGACGCAGTGCAAGTGTGACTGCCCATGAGTGTATGACTGGCTCCGCAGTGTAAGAGTGACTGCCTGTGACTGTATGACTGGCTGCCGCAGCGCAAGTGTGACTGCCTGTGACTGTATGACTGGCTGCCGCAGTGTAAGTGTGACTGCCTGTGAGTGTATGACTGACTGCCGCAGTGTAAGTGTGACTGCCTGTGATTTTATGACTGTCTGCTGGAGTGCAAGTGTTACTGCCTGTATGCGTATGACTGACTGCCGCAGGGTAAGTGTGACTGCCTGTGAGTGTATGACTGGTTGCCGCAGTGTAAGTGTGACTGCCTGTGACTCTATGACTGGCTGACGCAGTGCAAGTGTGACTGCCCATGAGTGTATGACTGGCTCCGCAGTGTAAGTGTGACTGCCTGTGACTGTATGACTGGCTGCCGCAGTGTAAGTGTGACTGCCTGTGAGTGTATGACCGCCTGCCACAGTGTAAGTGTGACTGCCTGTGAGTGTATGACTGGCTGCCGGAGTATAATTGTGACTGCCCATGAGTGGATGACTGCCTGCCAGAGTGTAAGTGTGACTGCCTGTGAGTGTATGACTGGCTGCCGTAGTGTAAGTGTGACTGCCCATGAGTGTATGACTGGCTGCCGGAGTGTAAGTGTGACTGCATGCGAGTGTATGACTGCCTGCCAGAGTGTAAGTGTGACTGCCCATGAGTGTATGACTGTCTGACGGAGAGTAAGTGTGACTGCCTGTGAGTGTATGACTGGCTGCCCTAGTGTAAGTGTGACTGCCTGTGAGTGTATGACTGACTGTCGCAGTGTAAGTGTGACTGCCTGTGAGTGTATGACTGTCTGCTGGAGTGCAAGTGTTACTGCCTGTGAGTGTATGACTGGCTGCCGGAGTGTAAGTGTGACTGCATGCGAGTGTATGACTGCCTGCCAGAGTGTAAGTGTGACTGCCCATGAGTGTATGACTGTCTGACGGAGAGTAAGTGTGACTGCCCATGAGTGTAGGACTGTCTGACGGAGAGTAAGTGTGACTGCCTGTGAGTGTATGACTGGCTGCCGCAGTGTAAGTGTGACTGCCCATGAGTGTATGACTGCCTGCCGGAGGGCAAGTGTGACTGCCTGTGACTGTATGACTGGCTGCCGCAGTGTAAGTGTGACTGCCTGTGAGTGTATGACTGACTGCCGCAGTGTAAGTGTGACTGCCTGTGAGTGTATGACTGTCTGCTGGAGTGCAAGTGTTACTGCCTGTGAGCGTATGACTGGCTGCCGCAGTGTAAGTGTGACTGCCTGTGAGTGTATGACTGGCTGCCGCAGTGTAAGTGTGACTGCCTGTGACTCTATGACTGGCTGACGCAGTGCAAGTGTGACTGCCTGTGACTGTATGACTGGCTGCCGCAGTGTAAGTGTGACTGCCTGTGAGTGTATGACTGACTGCCGCAGTGTAAGTGTGACTGCCCATGAGTGTATGACTGCCTGCCGGAGAGTAAGTGTGACTGCCTGTGAGTGTATGACTGGCTGCCGCAGTGTAAGTGTGACTGCCCATGAGTGTATGACTGCCTGCTGGAGGGCAACTGTGACTGCCTGTGACTGTATGACTGGCTGCCGCAGTGTAAGTGTGACTGCCTGTGAGTGTATGACTGACTGCCGCAGTGTAAGTGTGACTGCCTGTGAGTGTATGACTGTCTGCTGGAGTGTAAGTGTGACTGCCTGTGACTGTATGACTGGCTGCCGCAGTGTAAGTGTGACTGCCTGTGAGTGTATGACTGGCTGCCGCAGTGTAAGTGTGACTGCCTGTGAGTGTATGACTGGCTGACGCAGTGCAAGTGTGACTGCCTGTGACTGTATGACTGGCTGCCGCAGTGTAAGTGTGACTGCCTGTGAGTGTATGACTGCCTGCCGCAGTGTAAGTGTGACTGCCCATGAGTGTATGACTGCCTGCCGGAGAGTAAGTGTGACTGCCTGTGAGTGTATGACTGGCTGCCGCAGTGTAAGTGTGACTGCCCATGAGTGTATGACTGCCTGCTGGAGGGCAACTGTGACTGCCTGTGACTGTATGACTGGCTGCCGCAGTGTAAGTGTGACTGCCTGTGAGTGTATGACTGACTGCCGCAGTGTAAGTGTGACTGCCTGTGAGTGTATGACTGTCTGCTGGAGTGCAAGTGTTACTGCCTGTGAGCGTATGACTGGCTGCCGCAGTGTAAGTGTGACTGCTTGTGAGTGTATGACTGGCTGCCGCAGTGTAAGTGTGACTGCCTGTGACTCTATGACTGGCTGACGCAGTGCAAGTGTGACTGCCCATGAGTGTATGACTGGCTCTGCAGTGTAAGTGTGACTGCCTGTGACTGTATGACTGGCTGCCGCAGTGTAAGTGTGACTGCCTGTGAGTGTATGACCGCCTGCCACAGTGTAAGTGTGACTGCCCATGAGTGTATGACTGCCTGCCGGAGTGTAAGTGTGACTGCCCATGAGTGTATGACTGCCTGCCAGAGTGTAAATGTGACTGCCCATGACTGTATGACTGGCTGACGCAGTGCAAGTGTGACTGCCTGTGAGTGTATGACTGGCTGCCGCAGTGTAAGTGTGACTGCCTGTGAGTGTATGACTGGCTGCCGCAGTGTAAGTGTTACTGCCTGTGAGTGTATGACTGCCTGCCGGAATGCAAGTGTGACTGCCCCTGAGTATATGACTGGCTGCCGGAGTAAGTATGACTGCCTGTGAGTGTATGACTGCCTGTGAGTGTATGACTGGCTGACGCAGTGCAAGTGTGACTACCTGTGAGTGTATGACTGCCTGCTGGAGTAAGTATGACTGCCTGTGAGTGTATGACTGGCTGCCACAGTGTAAGTGTGACTGCCTGTGACTGTATGACTGGCTGACGCAGTGCAAGTATGACTGCCTGTGAGTGTATGACTGCCTGTGAGTGTATGACTGGCTGACGCAGTGCAAGTCTGACTGCCTGTGAGTGTATGACTGCCTGCTGGAGTAAGTAGGACTGCCTTTGAGTGTATGACTGCCTGCCGCAATGTAAGTGTGACTGCCTGTGAGTTTATGTGATATGAATGCCTCCAATTTAAGGTGATTATAAGAGCTTCCCAATCTAAGTTGATAAACACTTAGGCCCTCATTCAATTGTAATTTGGCCAATTGAATAGGGCTCTAAATAAGCACATAACATATTTTTTTAAAGAAGTTTTTAGTTAGTAAACATATATCCAAAAGCAAGGTTTTCACTAACTAAAAACTAATTAAAAAAAAAAAATGTTATGTGCTTATTTAGAGCCCTATTCAATTGGCCAAATCGCAATTGAATGAGGGCCTTAAAATGGTGATACAGAAAGGTGCAAATATTAAACACTATGCGCCTCATTCAATTGTGATTTGGCCAATTGAATAGAGCTCTATATAAGCACAGAGCATATTTCTTTACAGAAGTTTTTAGTTAGTGAACTTCTATCCAAAAGCAAGGTCTTCACTAACTAAAAACTTCTGTAAAAGAAAATATGCTGTGTGCTTATATAGAGCTCTATTCAATTGCCAAATCACAATTGAATGAGCCCCTATATAAGATCATAATTGTAGAGAGCAAAATGTTTTATGCAACTTAAAAATTAAAGTGAGAGTGAAGATTTTATTTTATTAACTTTATAGAATAGTAATTTTGCAAGAATCTTAATGATAGAATAAGTTAAAGAAATAAGAACTTAAAAGGACATGATGCATACATTACTGAATTAATTAATACATAACATAATGATTAGCTTAGATTAAGAAATAAGGTAAATAGCAGTTTATATGTTGAAGTTGAAAAAATACATTTACAGCCACATTTAATTCCAGGCCCGTAAGTGCAAAATGAAGCCAACGATGGATGCGGGCTTGAAATCTGGCCAAGTTACAGAGCTATTGAATTTGAGCAGGGCGTGAGCTACGTGCTTGAGATGCGAGCCCGTAAATCCTTTCCGCGCATGCAAGCTGTTAAGGGCACGGATGAGCCTTGCTCGCCCGTAAACCTCCAATAGCGGAATAACGCAATGAGACACAGAAGCAGTCTAGGGGCCTCATTCAATTGCAATTTTGCCCAATTGAATTGGACCCTAAATAAGCACATAACATATATTTTTTAAAGAATGTTTTAGTTATTGAAAACCTTTCTTTTGAATAGATGCTTGCTAACAAAAAACTTATTTAAAAAATATATGTAATGTGGTTATTTAGGGCCCTATTCAATTGTTAAAATTGCAATTGAATGAGAGCCTTGACAAATATGATTGACAGGGGAAGCTTATAAATTTGAGTTCTACACGCCCATTTGTTGTAAATTGCATTGGAAGTAGAACGCAGGTCCTGGAGTTGGAGGATACGTTTTTGGTTGTGAGAGTAGGAGCAAGAGGAGAGAGGTAGATTGCGTTTTTTGTTGATTTATATTTTATTACATCCGAAGTTTACACTTAAGACTTATACATCTTTACAGATTACACATATTTGCTATACACATAGGTTAAAGAACACACATAGAGACATATATAGAGTTAGGTCACACCGCAACACCACAACACTTATTAAACACACATAGCATATACATTTTTTTAACAACCCATATAACAGGTAAACTTTTTTTGATTTAGCCTTATTTTATTACTAGCGACTTGCCCGTCAAAAAATGACGGTCAATAAAAGAAAGTGTTGAAATGCTGTTTGTCACACAATGTGAGTGTACTGTGTGCCTCAACTATATAGACCCCCCTAACACACTAATGAACGCATGTAATAACACTATAAGTGCCATGAGGGTCATCCAGGACCCTCATGACCCAAAGTGTAAGCACTACATCATTTTAACCCAGTCACTTATGGGGGTCTATCCAGAGCCTCATAACCCTCTATTTAACCCCATCAGTCCCAATAGGGTATATTATGAACATTATGGGCCTGTTACAACCCAACATTAACCTCGAGGACCATCATGACACTAAGTATAAACACTACCCTGCACTATACCCCCAATAAAACATTAAATATCAACTAAACACCCTCTACACTAACCTATTAACACCTACACTACCTACCTACCTATCCCCTAATAACCCCCTCCCCAACCCTGTAATTACAGAAATCAAAAAAACTAAAGTCAACAAAAATAAAAAATCTACATTACAGAAAATAAAAAAACTTAAGTCACAAAAAAAAAAAGGAACATTACAGAAAAAAAGAAACATTACAAGCCCCCCCCATACAGAAAAAAAAAATTACACACCTGAAAAGGAAATACATATAATACATACAATACAATACAACTAAATACAATACAATACATACTATATAATACAATACAATTAAATACAATACACCCCTATCTAATATACATCCCCCTATCTAATATACATCCCCATATCTAATATACAATACTATCTATCTAATATACATCCCCCTATCTATCTAATATACAATAAATACTATCTATGTACTATACATCCCCCTATCTATCTAATATACAATACATGCTATCATTATATAGCAACCCTAATTCTAAGCTAAAATAAAATAAGACCACTTACCTTTGAGATGTTTCTTCAGATCACCAACCTAGTGTAATAAAGATTTTAAAAAATTACTACAAAACGTTTACATGAAATAAATAAACATTCTAAACATTCTAAATATTCTACTCACCTTTCCAGCATGTCCCGTCCTCCTTCATCTTTGCTTCTCCAGCTCGGCCCCTGTTAAAAAAAAAACATTACATTAGCACTCATACATAAACATAAAACCAAGTAAAATCAACACAATCTACATTGTACTTACCTCCCCGCGATGTCTCTGGCCTCCTGGTGTTCTGCCCCGGATGGGCCCTGGAAGCATCCACGCTCTCTTAAAAAAAAAACACACATCCGCCCTGGCGGATGTCCCCGACGCTTATGAGCTTCCTACGGAGTGTTCCAGAATAAAATTGGCAATGGCGGCTTCTAATTGACTGAAAACGCTGTCTATCAAATTCAGCCAATGAGATACACCCCAAAATCCCACGCTGATTGAATAACGCACCTGTTAATCTTTATTTGAACCAATCAGAAGGCTTTTATTGCCATCAGCGAATCACAATGGGATACACCCCCACGCGGTTATTAGCTGCAGACATATGCGCCTTCCCGTTAGCTGTAATACTGATTGACAATAGACAATGAGAAGGCGCAAATGCCTTCACCAATCAGTAAATGGGGGTGTATTCCATTGTGATTGGCTATTATCAGTGTAACCAATCAGAATGCGCAGATGCCTCCAGCCAATCACCCTGTGGGGGTGTATTCCATTGTGATTGGCTGAAGGCATCTGCGCTTTGTGATTGGTTTAAATAAAGCATGACAGGTGCATTATCCAATCAGAGTGGGATTTTAGGGTGTATCCCTTTCTGATTGGCTTACACATTGGCGCCTCCTGATTGGGTGAATTTGATAGACAGCGTTTCAACCAATCAGAAGGCGCCATTGCCTATTTTCTTCAGGAAAAGTCTCCGGGAGCCTCATTAGCGTTGGGGATGTCCGTGAGTGCGGATGTGAGTTCTTTTTTTTTTTTTAGAGCGTTTTTCAATGGCGGGGCAGTAGAGGAGGAGGCCGGACACCTCGCGGGGAGGTAAGTACAATGTAGATTATGTTTATTTTCTTTTGTTTTTATGTTTATGTATGTGTATTAATGTTATGCATTTTTTAACAGGTGCTGCGCCGGAGAAGAGTAAAAGAATAGGGACGGGACATGCTGGAAAGGTGAGTAGAATATTTAGAATGTTTAGAATGTTTATTTATTTACTGTAAATGTGTTGCACTAATTTATTTTGTTTTTTTCCCTAGGTGGCTGATCTGAATGGACATCTGCAAAGGTAAGTGGTCTTAATTATTTTATTTTAGCTTAGAATAAGATTATTTTATATATAGATAGCATTTATTGTATGTTAGCTAGGGGTATGTGTTTTATATAGATAGCATAGCATGTATTGTATATTAGATTGTGTTATTCATTTAGATAGATTGGTGGATGTGTATTAGATAGATAGGATGTATATTAGATCATGGTATTTATTTAGATAGATTGGGGGATGTATATTAGATAGATAGGATGTATTGTATATTAGATAGGGGTGTATTGTATTGTATTGTATTTAATTGTTTTGTTTTGTATTGTATTGTATTATATTGTATTGTATTTAATTGTATTATATTGTATGTATTGTATTGTATGTATTATATGTATTGCCTTTTCAGGTGTGATTTTTTTTTTCTGTAGTCGGGGGGGGGGGGGTTGTAATGTGTTTTTTTTATTTTCTGTAATGTTCCTTTTTTATTTTTTGTGACTTTAGGCTTTTTTATTTTCTGTAATTAGAGTGGTGGGGTTTGTTAGGGGGTAGGTAGGTAGGTAGTGTAGGTGTTAATAGGTTAGTGTATAGGGTGTTTAGTTTATATTTAATGTTTTATTGGGAGGGTATAGTGCAGTGTAGTGTTTATACTTAGTGTCATGATGGTCCTTGAGGAACGTCATGACACTTTTGTGATTAATGTTGGATTGTAAAAGGCCAATAATGGTCATAATATACCCTTATGGGACTGATGGGGTGAAATAGAGGCTTACGAGGGTCTGTATGGACCCCCATGAGTGACAGGGTTAATTAGCGGTTTATGGGGGTCTGTATTGACCCTCCTGAGTGACAGGGTTAATTAAGGGTTTATGGGGGTCTGTATTAAACCCCATGAGTGAGGGGGTTAATTAAGTGCTTATGGGGTTCTGTATTGACCCCCATGAGTGACAGGGTTAATGAAGGGCTTATGGGGTCTATATTGACCCCCATCAGTGACAGGGTTAATTAGGGGTTTATGGGGGTCTGTATTGACCCCCATGAGTGAGGGGGTTAATTAAGTGCTTATGGGGGTCTGTATTGACCCCCATGAGTGACAGAGTTAATGAACGGCTTATGGGGGTCTATATTGACCCCCATTAGTGAGGGGGTTAATGAAGGGCTTATAGGTGTCTATATTGACCCCCATGAGTGACAGGGTTAATTAGGGGTTTATGGGGGGCTGTATTGACCCCCATGAGTGAGGGGGTTAATTAAGTTATTATGGGGGTCTGTATTGACCCCCATGAGTGACAGAGTTAATGAAGGGCTTATGGGGGTCTATATTGACCCCCATTAGTGAGAAGGTTAATGAAGGGCTTATGGGGGTCTATATTGACCCCCATGAGTGACAGGGTTAATAAATGGGCCTTTGGGGTCTGTTATGACCCCCATGAGTGAGGGGGTTAATTAGGGGTTATGGGGGTCTGTATTGACCCCCATGAGCGAGGGAGTTAACAAATGGCTAATGGGGGCCTGTATTGACCAACCATGAATGACAGAGTTAATGAAGGGCTTATGGGGGTCTATATTGACCCCCATGAATTACAGGGTTAATTAGGGGTTTATGGGGGTCTGTATTGACCCCATGAGTGACAGGGTTAATTAGTGGTTTATGGGGGTCTGTATTGACCCTCCTAAGTGACAGGGATAATTAAGGGTTTATGGGGGTCTGTATTAAACCCCATGAGTGAGGGGGTTAATTAAGTGCTTATGGGGGTCTGTATTGACCCCCATGAGTGACAGGGTTAATGAAGGGCTTATGGGGGTCTATATTGACCCCCATCAGTGACAGCGTTAATGAAGGGCTTATGTGGGTCTATATTGACCCCCATCAGTGACAGGGTTAATGAAGGGCTTATGTGGGTCTATATTGACCTCCTTGAGTGACAGGGTTAATTTGGGGTTTATGGGGGTCTGTATTGACCCCCATGAGTGAGGGGGTTAATTAAGTGCTTATGGGGGTCTGAGATGGTTAATGTGGGGTTAATGCAGGTCTCCGAGCTTATCTCAGATCCCTTGGGCTTAATGCAGGTTTCCGAGCTTATCTCGGATCCCTTCTTGGGTAAGTTGTACGTGGCTGGGCTTTGAGCCTCATTTTCGTTTTTTCGGCGGCCATTTTTTCTCTCGATTAGGGGATTTTCGTGTGTCTGAACTCGTGAATTTGGACTTAAATGGAGGTGTAACCTCACTTTCAGAGGTCCTGGATGCCCCCGCCCCCCTTCCTATTGGTAAGCTTTTTATGTATTTCTTGTGAGTATTTGGTGTGTTTTGACTGTTTTTATGTGCGTGCGGTTCGGCCGTTATGGTCGTATTTTTCGTGCGTGTGAGTGTTTGTTCCATTAAGGTTGGTTCCGAGGTCCGTCTGTATTGACCCCCATGAGTGACAGGGTTAATGAAGGGCTTATGGGGGTCTATATTGACCCCCATGAGTGAAAGGGTTAATGAAGGACTTATGGGGTCTTTATTGACCCCCATGAGGGACAGGGTTAATTAATGGTTGATGGGGCTTTGTATAGAGTCCCATGCGTGATAGTGTATATATTTTTTTTAATAATGGGTCCTTTAAGGCTGTTACGGTCCTTTAAGGACCCATAATGCGTGAATTTTGAATTTTCATTGCAGCGGGGGTCCCCGAACGCGTGCGATCGGGACCCCCACTGCGATGATTAATGTGGGGTTAATGCCGGTCTCCGAGCTTATCTCAGATCCCGTGGGGTTAATGCAGGTTTCCGAGCTTATCTCTGACCCCTTCTTGGGTAAGTTGTACGTGGCTTGGCTTTGAGCCTCGTTTTTGTTTTTTCGGCGGCCATTTCTTCTCTAGCTTAGGGGATTTTCGTGTGTCTGAACTCGTGAATTTGGACTTAAATGGAGTTGTAACTTCACTTTCAGAGGTCCTGGATGCCCCCCCCCCCCCCCCCTTTGCTATTGGTAAGCTTTTTATGTATTTTTTTGTGAGTATTTGGTGTGTTTTTGACTGTTTTTAGGAGCGCGCTATCACGACCCACTCTCTGGCTGGGGTCTGTTGACCGGATTTGGATGACTCTGGACTTAGGTAGCTTTGATTACAGGAACATCATGTCTCAGCCTTGGGTTAGACTGAGCAATATTGACAGTAAGTCTGACAAATCTTACTGCAAGCATGTGTCTCCGGGTAAATAATACATCTACACGCCACGTCTTGATGAAAATTATGAACAACATTTTATTTTGGAACAATATATTTAAAACATTTCACACACACACAGTGGAGGGAGTGGCTTCCGTGGATCAACCTTTCCCCTTTCTCTGGCCAATAGGGTAACCTCCAGAGTAACCTAATTACCTCTGTCCAATGTAACAGAGGTAGGCTATGGGAACCACCAGCCCCCTCCCATGGGCCAACCCCAGGCGTGGCCACCAAGCTCATTCTGACCCAGGCTCTCCCAGTGGAAACTTCCTGTTTGAGCTCCTATCTGGGTGCCTGGCTGTCTGGCAAATCTCTTTGTTCTGCTATCTGCTTTGTTTACACTAAGGACCATATAGCCAACTCCTGACTGAGAGTTTATACAATGGGGAAGGGTTGACTAATTAAAACATAGCTATCACTCCATAATACAATATACAATATAATACTAACATATTATAACCCTTAACACAATATACAGTGGGTCTCCTAAACCCAGAACTCTTAATCTCCATATGGCACCAACTGTGGATGCTATACCAGCCCCAAGATGGCGGCTATTGGTATATAACAGTCCCTCCTGGTAGGCACAACTAGTGGCCAACTTGAGTTATGACACACGCGGTTCAGCAGTTAAGGTCGTATTTTTCGTGCGTGTGGGTGTTTGTTCCATTAAGGTTGGTTCTGAGGTCGTCATGCGTGTGTGTGTGGGTGGCTGGGATGTCCTGGGCTTTGAGCCTCGTTTTAGTTTTTTTCGGCTGCCATTTTTTCTCTCGCTTAGGGAATTTTCGTGTGTCTGAACTCGGGAATTTGGACTTAAATGGAGGTGTAACTTCACTTTTCAGAGGTCCTGGTTGCCCCCCCCTTGCTATGGGTAAGCTTTTTATGTATATTTTGTGAGTATTTGGTGTGTTTTGACAGTTGTTAGGTGCACAAGGTTCGGCCGTTATGTTCGCGTATGTGCCGTTAAGGTTGGTTCCGAAGTTTTTTTTCTTTCTAAGTCGTGCGTGTGTGTGTGTGTTTTTAACCGCGTGTTAGGCGTTTTTGAGCCTCCACCTCCGCAAACACAGCCGATGTAGGAGGGATGAAGTTCTTGCGAGCTCGCTTTGCGAGCTCTCAAAGCGTGACGATGATTCGTAGTTTGGCAAATATTATATGTGATTTGGTGACAATGGAGGGAGGAGAAAGGAGGGGAGAGGAGGATGGAGTTTGGGAGGAGGGGAGGAAAGCAGAGGAGGAGAGAGTGGGGAGTAGAGGTGGGGAGGAGGAGGTGAGGAGTAAGGAGGGAGAGGAGGTGGAGGAGGGAGGAGGTCAGTCCTAGTTTGCGTCGAGGCCTACAAGCACCGCACCGGACACCACAACCACCACAGACTCCACAACCGCCGTAGTTAAACTGGAGCCTCACGAATAGCAGCTAGCAGCTGAACAGGAAAAGCACCCCAAGATGCTTACACTCCTGGCAGTCAATCTGTAACAGAATACCATGAATCCCCCCAAGAACGAGACATAAGCTCTGTGTTTGAGGGTCAAGCAGTGAACTCTGCTGCTGGCACACCCAGCCTGGTTTTTATTGCAGTCAGGTACAAACAGAACACACCCAGGGAAAGGTATAAACAACCAATAACACCATAGTAACGCCCACAGTTTCCCTCCCCTCTACTTGAGAGATAATTGAGTTTATTACTGTATCTACTCAATTATCTCCCAGCTAAAAAAACATTTTTATCCATTTTTATAACTTTATGTTTTTACATAGTACATAAATAAAACTTAAATTTTTATGAACAACATAAACTGTGGAACAACATATTAAAAAATGGCATGAATCAGACCAGGGGTTCAAAAGTTAGTAAAAGTATATTTTACACATAACACACAGACATTTCACATATCCCCCATAGTTGGCCACACAACAAACAGGGATGGGTTCCGTTACACACCTCCCCCGTGACCATAAGCCGGCACACACGGTCTGATCCCAACGGATCGGCCTGGGGATGTCCGGATAAAAGTATTTGTTGGTCAATTCTCTAGTTTGACAACCCATCAGCATTACTGCAATACACATTTACTCACATTTCACATATCCCCAGATAGCTGGGATCTGAGCGCACAAAACTACCGAATAGCGCTCAGATCCTCTTCACAAAGTTCAATTGCCATGTAGCTAAAGTCTTTCCCATAGTCTTTCATTATATGAATGGGCTCCATGGCATAGCTATCTGTGGTATCATGGTTCACACAGGGCAAGTACCGAATGACCCCCCTGTATGTAAAGGGCCAGAATGAGTGACATACACTCTGGTAGGGCCGAATACTGTGTTTAAAGGGCAATATGTCCCAGGGCCATAGTCGCAGGGCAGGAGGCTGGCAAACAGTCCTCTCCAAGACAAAGTGGCGAAGGGCACTTCGTCACACCAATGAATAGATCATATCTAGCATATGATAGCTAATCTTAGTTGCAATTAGGAAAATCCTCCAGGTTCAAGCCTAGTTGTCAGACAGTTTGGAATGAACACATAACAATGTATATTTCAGCATACTAATGATATATACATTTCTCTTCTATCTTTCAGCATCCAAGAGGAGGTCTGGGTCCAGTGCCAAGCCAGAGGCGTGGTAATTGGCTCCATCAGAGTAGGAAGTGGAGGAGCAAGCCGCAGCCCAGCAATAACAAGCACAGGGGGAGGAGGAAAGAGGATCTGAGGGCCCTGGCTCAGAGGAGGGGGAGGTAATTTTGGTGGTGGGGTCACCCACCAGACACACAGCTGAGATTTGACCCCACTATCTTCCTCCTCGAGAGACTGACGATTTCACCGGGGCCCTTCAGCTTGCAAGCCGGCCAGCCACCACGTCCTTCCCCACACAGCATTGAGCTAGCCTGTACGCCAATACCTCCGGGCACATCACCACCACCAGCATCACCCCTGGCTCCAGTCGGCATCAGACCCTCCACACTCCACCCCCGCCACCTCCTCAACCGGACCTGCACCGAGGACCTCCATCACAACCACCACCAAGCCAGGCTGCACAATCAGAGATGCTGACCCTCATGCGCCAGCAAATTCTTCGGGGGTCCAGGCCAGCATGTCTGCCAATCATGCAGAGGTGATGCGCAGCCTGGCAAGGGGCTCTAGGGAGGAGAGGATGCATCATCTAATGACTGAGAACTATCTTGAAGGGCTGATCCCAAGCCCCAAAGCATCGCCAGCCCACCAGCAGCTTGGCCCCTCCTCTCCTCTCACCATGCCTCCCATGGAGCTGCTGGTAGATAGTCCTTCTATGCCAGCCCCCCTCCCTTAACATGTAGCACCCACAATCTTAAAGCTATCATATAGCCAAATATCTCATAAATGATTGTTGTTAGCTTAAATGTAGACCTATTCCTCGATGGCATGTTAATGACAGCCAGCATTGATATATCCACTAGTGAAGCATGTGATCCTGACTTCAATATCGGTCTGAGAACAGATCCTTGTTTGTGATGTAAGTAACATTGAATCTAGCTGCTGACCTTTGTGTCCTCTCCGTATTAATGGCTATTTTCCCATATTGCTGATTATCCAGAGACCTAGCTAATAGTTAGTAATGCTTGTAGATAGGAATCTGGTGAGTTGGTATATTGTTACCGTTACAGTATTTAGCACTGTACTGTATGTGCATGTTGATTCGTTTTTTTTATTCTCCTCCGCCTTTTTTTAGTTGACCACTTTTTTGTCACCACACTGTATGTGTGAAACTGGATTGGATTACACAGTCCAGAGGTTGAATCATCTGTTTAATTTAGCAGATATAGACAAGTTGTAAGTGCTATGCACATTAATGTTTTTTTCAATTAAATGGAGTGATTTGTGATAAACCTTTTTTTTCATCAGAGTCAGGTTGCAGTGGTGTAGTGACCACATGTGACCCTGGTAGGTGCTATGCATCATGCGTATGCTAGACTATGACATTACCCCATGTTGGTGTCCCCTTTTCCCCCCTAGCCTCTTGCTCTCTCTGGATCCACCCACACCACACCCATGATACTAATGCACAGTCTTGTCCATTTCTGCTGGGCTCTGTGTATGAAATAAAGCTTTGTTATACCGTTCTAACAGTGTCAGTGTGTTTTCAATGGTTGTGAATATGGGACATCCACATGCATCACATTAGTGTCACATTTCTATAGATGCAAACTAATGAGCCCTGGTTAACATGCAATAGATCAATACATGTAAAAAGGATACCAGTCATTATAGCATTAGGCATCATATAATACTGAACATCATATTTAATAATGGCAAAGGGTTAATACAGAGGCCAAGTCCTATTAGTGATACTGTGGAGTATGAACATTCTCCTGAGAGCCTAAAATGAATATGACAGATTATACTGTAGTGGGTTGCCAGGTCCTTCTCTAGTGGAGTGTGATTTGTCTGACCTCTCTGCTATGACGTGCCCACCAAGAGTGACCCTACATGGTGTAGCTCACAGCTTCATTGCAGTAGACAAGCCCCCTCACCAACACCACTTTGCAATGCTGAAGGGGACCAGGGGAACATACACCACGCTAATCTACTCTAAACTATCAGGAGGGGCCACAAAAGACATGGAGGCTTTGCACGTGGATCAACACCCAACTCATCTCCATTGGGGTAATCTCCACTACGTTGTGTTCTGTGTGCACTCCCATTGTGTTCTGCTATTCATCAATTGACATTAATATGGATTGCTAAGTGGTGGTGGTGAAGGGGCTTCTGTAGCTGAATGAAGCTGTGAGCTATACCAAGTAGGGCCAGTGTAGGTGGGCAGGTGATAGCAGAGAGGTCAGACAAATCACAGTCCACTAGAGAAGGAGCAGGCAACCCCCTCCAGTATCTTCGGCATGCAATCTTTGTAGCTAAATGTGCTGCAGACCATAGGGTGACAGGGAGTCAGACTCAACTGAAGGACTGAACAACAAATAATAAAATGTTCCCCGGATGTGATGTGACGTTAAACTATGGTCATTATTTGTGTCCCCTAATGTAGATGTAATGAGTGAGATGTATATGCAATCCTTTGAAACATTGTTGATCTTTCCTCACCCAAAAATACTGCCAGTTGAATTACTCCTCGCAAAGCAAGGGATGCAGTTGTGTCCCGCAACTGTGGCCCTCACAATGCGGCTGCTGCAAAATTGCGGCCCATAGGACTTTGGACCCAATGCACATAGATGGACTGTGGGGCTCGCAAAATTACGACTTATAACGGCTGAACCACCAAACTAGAAAGAACTGCAAAAAAATAACAAATATGCCCGAATTAACTTTCACACTCATAGCACAGGGGGAGAGCCAGGGAGCCTGTGAGTGAGGTTGCAAGTTAATTTGAGGTATATTTACCAGTTTTCATCAAAAATCGCCTAAGCGAGAAAAAAATGGCTGGCGAGTAAACGTAAACACAATGAAAACAAGGCAGAAGGACGTAAAACAAGGCTGAAGTCCTAAATACCAGCCCTAAGCACTAAAAATGAACGCAAAGCAGTAACACTTAATACAAGGCTGTAACATTTAACCCAAGGCAGCAACACTCAGCGCCGAAGGTGCTCAAGCACGAGGCCTATAATGTACACAGGGGGAGACACTTTCAATGAACGCTGAAGGAGCTCATTGCAAGCTACAAGATGAGCGCCAAAGGAGCTCATGGTGGGGCTAGCGATAAGCGCTGAAGGTGATCATTTCAAAGCAGGAAAGTTGTAGCTCGCAATGAGCTCAAAAGGCGCTCAGCGCGGTGCTCACGGTGAGCGCCAAAGGTGCTCAGAAGGGCCATAGCCTCACATAGTGTGGCAAACAGTATTGCCAGGCTTCAAATTGTATTGCCGTCGTTTTTGACAGGCAAGTCTCTAGTTAATAAATATATTAAAAAGTAGAGGACCTAATACTGAATCCTGAGGAATCCCAATTTCCACATTAGTCCAATCCGAGTATGCTCCATTTACAACAACCCTTGGCTTCCTGTGTTTTAGCCAGCTCTCAATCCATGAGTAGAAATTAACTGTGGTCCTGTGTCCCTTAGTTTACACAATAGTCTCCCACGTGGCACTGTATCAAAAACCTTTGCAAAATTCAAAAACACTACATCCACGGAGTTGCCTTGATCCAAGTTCCTACTAACTGCCTAATAGAAACTAATTATATTTTTTTGACATGCCCTATCCCTCATAAATATGTGTTGACTCCTATCTTATTCACATGGATATATTCCAGTGTATTATAATTAATTAACTTTTCTAAAAGCTTCCCCACTACAGAAGTGAGGTTTGCAGATCTATAATTCCCCTTATTTGCTCTTGCTCCCTTATTAAATATAGGTATCACCTCTCCTTTTCTTCAGTCATCTGGTAGAGACCCTGTAAGTCTTGATCAATTAGATATAATGGTTTGGCTATTACAGAGCCCAACCTCTTTTGGATTTCTTCCTGTGTTAACCAATTATTTGGTGAAAGTAGTGTAGCCTCATTATGTTGCAGTGACCCAACCACTGGTACCTCCCTTGTGTATACGGAAGAAAATAACCTATTTAGCTCATCTGCCTTTTCCTGGTCACTAATTATCAGACTGTGTCACATTGTAATGTTCCTATAGCTTCCTTCCTGACCTTCTTCCCAATACACAGAGGAAAAAACACAACGAATAACAGTTACATTCAGTCCAAATAAACATCCAGCAATGTAGTAGGATAATATTTCAGTGGAGATCCGATATTATACTTTAGAAACCTATTACTCTTTGTTATAATTCATATAGCGATCCCAAAGCTGCCATTTTAACATAATGTTTTTAGAAATCATGGTATTTCTAGATCTCTATTTCTAGTCATTATAGAATTAACTTCTCTCCATGAAGGGACCCTTATCTGTTTCCAATTTTTAACCAGTAGCCATTTGGCCACCATTAAGCAGTGTGAACTTATCAATCTTTTCGGTAAAGAAATATTTGATTCAAAAATATGGAACAGTACCATCTTAGGGTCATTCAATAGCGCTACATCTGTCATTTTTGACAATTGTTTAATATACTGTTCCCAGAAAGCCTTAATAAGCTTGCATTCCCACCAGATATGGGCGTGGGTGCCTAAATTATTACATCCCCTCCAACACAGTGCAGAATGTTCTACATCAAATCTATTTAATTCTACAGGAACTCAGTACCATCTCTGAACCAGTTTACATTTAAGTTACCTATATGAGACACATTGAGCCACTTTTTTTCACCATTCTGAATCCTCTCCACATTTATCCTCCACCCATTCAATTTTTAATTACATTTCCCATTTATTAATTCTACCTGTTTTACCTGTATATTTGATATATCTCAAGATATCCTGACATCTATCTATTGTATGCAATATATTGACCTTAATAATCAGTTGTTCGTATTCAGACAATTCTTGCTCATAATTTAATTGGTAACTTAAGGTAGTTAGATTTTGATTTATTACATAAAAGTATAACCAGGAAAGAGTTTTTAACTGTGGAGCTTTCTGAAACAGTTCTTGCGTTAATCTTCACCCCTTATAATAAAGATCTTTAATATATTTTCAACCTATTTTTTTAAAATATGGTATACAATTCATATCTTCTGTGTCTGATAGTATCTCAATCGGTGCTGCTAAGGAAAGGAAATTTGAGTATTTCTTTCTATTTACATACTAAAATTTCAATAATGAATATATTCCCTTTGGCAAGGATTTTAATATTTTTAATTCCGCAGTGGAAAGCCATAGGTATAATTCTTTTGAGATTTTTGGAATCATATCATCTTCTATGTATGGCTAGTTAGAGGTGCAATTCGAGCTATTCCACCCCAATAAATGGGAGAGGATGATTGATTCATGTATCTTATAAATTGAGGGGAATACAATTCCTCTGTTTTCAAAATTCCTTTTTGAAATGTCTAATTTAATTCTTGTTTTGTTTTTGTAATATGTAAATGCATTAACTATTTTTTGAAAATTCTCCAAAATATATTTTGGAACTATTTGCGGGACGCACCTTAATACATGAGTAATCTTTGGTATAATTACCATATTTATTGTTGATATTCTCCCTGACAGGGATAGGTTTAATTGGTTCCAGTCTAACAATATGTTCCTAATTTGTAAATATAGTATATCCAGATTTGTATTCATATTTTTTAGGACAAATGAGAGCCTAATACCCAAATGAGTAATTTGCTTACATTTCCAATCAAGTTGATACAGCTGTTGTAGTTTTTCTATCTGTTCCCATTTGATATTATTATACATTAGATCGGATTTATGAGTGTTAACTTTAAAATATGACATTTGGTTATATTTTTCCAGAATTTTATATCATTCAAAAAGGGAATTCTCTGGGTTTGTCAGTGTTAAAACCACATCATCCACAAATAGTGATAGTTTATATGTCGCTTTGCCTATTGCTATTCCTTTGACCCAACTAGAAGTTTTCTATGGTTAGGATAAAAATTAGTGGAGACAACGGACATCATTGCCTTGTTCCATTACACTAATTATAGCAGAGGGGTTTTTATATAAAGCTTGTATTGCCTTTGCTACAACATTCTCCAAACCAAATGTATCTAATACTTCATCTAAAAAAAACTACATCACCCTGTCAATTGCCTTCTCTGCATCTAATGACAGGGTGAGCGAAGGGAGAGCTCTTTTACTAGACCAAGACATTATATTGATTATTTTCCTAATATTATCAGGGCCTTGTTTCCCCTTGATGAACCCTGCTTGATCTTCATTGATTAATGTGGGCATCAGTCTACTTAACCTATTTGCTAAAATTTCCAAATATAACTTTATATCTACATTAATTAAAGATCTATAATTTTTGCAGTCCTCTTTTTATCAGTTTTCAAAATATTTAAAGTTTTCGCCTCTGATATTTTTTGAGGAATTATGCAATGTTCTTTAATTTCATTAAACATTTTAACCAGCAGAGTTTTTAATTCTTAAGAAAACAATTTATAATAACAATTCAAGTACCATCTATCCCTCTGGCTTTATAATGTCTTATTGCTTTTATAGAATCTTCTACTTCCAGAAGGGAAATTTCAGCGTTTAAATTTATTAAATCTTCTTTTGATATTCTTGGTAATTTTATTTTATCATGAAAGTTTTTAATATCTGATTTTAAAGGTTTTACCCAATTATCCTGCTTTTCCAGATTATATAGTAATTGGTAATATTTAAAAAAAACTTTTCTGATTTCTTTTGGTTGGGAATATAATTTATTATCTTGTCCTGTTAGCCTCTTTATCTTATTTTGAATATTTTGTTTTTTCAATTTATTGGCTAAGATTTTCCTTACTTTACTATACATTGAATAAGGATTTTGTTGGAATTTCCAAATCATTTTATCCATTTGGAGTTGGATAATACTTTTTATTTTTAAAGGAATCAAGCTAATCTGTGTCTCTACTGGGTGATATCTTGTTTATTGATTGAAGCCTATCCAGGGCCATATAAAACTCTCTCAGTGATTTGCCTCTCTTTTTCCTAATGACTATAGCTCTTGATATGAAAATTCCTCGCATACACGCTTTGTGAGTACACCAACTTGTAGAACTCGATATTCATTGATCCTCATTTAAAACTAAAAAAGAGGAAATCTTTTTTTTTATCGCATCTGTTTGTTCCTTTTACTTAATCAGAGAAAGATCCAATTTCCACCTCTGTCTATTATATTTAATTCCCCGTAGTTGACTGAGATACAAATTAAGGGAAGATCGGACCATGAAATTTCATTAATTTTATCTTTTCCGACAGATGAAATTGTCTGATTATCAACCAAAAAATGGTCTATTCTCATATATGTTAAATGTATTTTGGAAAAAAGAGTATAATGTATTAATATATCACTAAACTTCTTCTCTATTTCTATAGAGTTTATGTCTGAAAACCGTTTTACTGCTGAGGATCTGTCTAGACTTGGATCCAACATCATATTGAAATCTCCACAGAGAACTATAGAACCTTTCCTAACCCTATATATCTGCTTAACTATTTTCTTTAAACATATTATTTGCTTCATATTCGGGGAATATATATTTACGATTGTATAATACGTATTATTTATTCTACCCACCCAAATGATATATCTTCCTTCAGTATCTATACATTTAAACTCTTCTTTAATGTCAAGTCTCTTGCAAAAAAGATTGAGACACCTCTTGATTTTTTAAAGGTAGGTAAAATTAAGAGGTTCCAGATATTGTTTATTATACAATTTTGGGACTTTGCCTGTATTCCAGTGAGTTTCCTGGAAGCAGGCCAAATCTACTTTTTTTTCTAATAAATTCCAAGAAGGCCGAATTACTCCTATAAAGCTATTTAACCCCTGGGGATTTTGGAGAACAAATATAATCATCCTTTCACCAAGTTATATGTATCTTTCCTTTTTTGATCTCCACTTATTATCCCAACAAACACATATTTACTACATTCATAGTTACTAACATTCATCCAACTCAGCTTTTCAAGATGTTTACCATAATCCAATATTCTCCCCTCGACTAACTTCATAGTTGAAGTGATTGGCGGTAACCTTCAAGATTTAGACCCCTATTATTTTCGGTACTTTTCTGTATATCACACAGATCATTGTCAACACATTTACTAGCAGCTGAAACGTGAAAACATGGCATATTAACTAGGGGAGGAGAAGGGAAAAAGGGGGAAAAGGAGGAAAAAAGTGGAAATTATCATTACTAACTGACTCTCTAGTAATTAAAGTGTATATAAATTACTGTATCTGGTAATTATTCTTATACTTTTCAGCATTAAGTTACTCATTATAATTAATGTATAAACCTTGATAAATTTCAACATGATTCAACATTTGCTACTATATCAATATTACTTGTAATGACTAAATCCAAGATGGCGTCATTTCTAGTGGGTTCTTGTATAACCTGGGCCAGATAATGATCCCTGAGTGTACTCAACAACCTGCTCCCCTAGATGAACTGCTGGTCTCATTTATCCAGTTTATTAGAACTTGCCCATGCTTAGCTGCATTTCCAATCTGTAATAATAATTGCTTTTCCTAACTCTCACTTATATTTGTGGGTTTACAGCATGTTCATTATTATTTCAATCAACAAGGCTTTAACTTTATTGCTAATTCCAGCAGTCTAGCCTATCAAATCATATTTCTCATTACTTGCTATTAATCCTTGCTTGCCCATTTTTGCTGGAAAGCTTCTTGCCTTAGCAAGCATACATTTTTGATTGCTATGTCTCTTCAGGTTTGAAGTACTTGCTACTCTATTTGAGTTACTTACCATGAACTTCCTGTTAACTATACTCCCCGGTGAATAGTTAAAGCATCCCTTACTCTCTCTCCACTTTCTACCCAATTACGTCTATCTAGTCCCTCCTCTTACTTACTAGTTTAAAAACTCCCCCGGTCTTTCTAGCATCCTATCCCCAGCACAGAAGCTCCCTCTTCATTAAGGTGCAAGCCATCCCGGCTATAGAGATTGTACCCAAGTGAGCTCAGTGCTCTAAAACCCCCAAACCTTCCTTCTTGCACTACATATTTAGCCATGCATTAACCTCTCTAAGCTTCTCCCTTCTCCTAGTACGTGGCACAGGTTATTTCATGGTTGTCATTGGTACCAATATATACCAAAAGCGCTGGGTCATTAACAGCCCCTCCCAATAATTTATGGACACGATCCACAACATACTGAACTGGAACACCCAGGACACAGCAAACTGTTCAGTTACAGGAAACTGGTTGACAAAGGGCCCTGTCTACTGTTCAGTTACAGGAAACTTGTTGATAAATGGCCCTGTCTACCTTCCTAATAATATCCCCCTATGGACAAAACCTGTCTGTTGCTCTGCCTTTGCTGCCCTCCCACTCTTCCAGTAGAACTGTTCCCCCTGCTTCCCATTGTAACTGTAACCTAGCTACCTCCCTAGACATCCTCACTAGTCCCAACGCCATGCTAGACCCAATTAAACTGTGCTCAGTGAGCACCAAATTCCATTTAAGATGAGCAATATGACCAAGTGCTGCAATTCTTCTCTCAAAAGCCCCAATTTCAGCTTCAAGGAAGGCAACATGTTCACATCTGTCATGAAGTAATTGACCCTGAATCAGCTGCTCAAGCAGTGCATGCATGTGGCAGGAAGTTCAGTGGGTGAGGTTGCCACTGAACTGACTCACTTTTGCAATGTACATACATACTGTATTTGTATAATGAGTATGTTCTATACCTTTTTCTGCAAAAAGTTACCTTATTTATTATATTTGTTCTGAGTCCTTTTCTTTGAAGTCCCCTTTTATTTAAACTTCCACACTTACACTATAACTGCACTTAACTAGAACTGTTCACTCTTTCCCCTATTAAAATTAGATTCTGACTACTCACCTGCGGACTGATTTCTGCACTACACAGCAAAGCAATTACAAGACACCCATACAGTTAGCCACTCACATAGACCAACTGCAAGTAAAATAATGAAGCAGGAGATAAAAAAAATGAATTGTGATTATAACCCAAAATTATATGAATAGGAAAAGATGTCTGTAAGGATAAATTGATGGATAAGATTGGAAAAATGCAATGTTAAAACTGAATATAAGAGTGATATTGATAACCCATAGAATAGAAAATGAGAACTAAGCAGGTGCTGATGGAAATGAAAATAGAAATATGAGTAAAAAATGCAGCAATGTCAAGTAACAGGTATGAATGAAAAGTGTGAAACACTATTGAATTAAACAAATAAATGTTAGTTAAAATTAAAAGAACAATCAATGTATAATGAAAATGAAAATTGCATGTAGATAATGATTAAACTTGAATACAATTAGAATTATTATATGAATTGTATATAATGAGAAAACTAATTAGTTATTATGGCTGGAACAAACCTTAGAGAAATGAATGGAATAGCAGCAACCTATGGAGCACTGCTTCTAAAGTACAACAGATAAATGACATAAAAAAATGCAAGATTGGTAAAAAGGAGTTTTTTTTTTATTCTTAGCCCATCCCACAAATACAGTCCAAAGACCTCTATATACAGTATATATATATATATATATATATAAATATATATACATATTTGTCTGGGTCATCTGGTGTCTGAAATAGATGTTAAGTGGTAAAGACTCTTTACAGAATAAGGTGTAGGAAATAAGCTGACCTGTCCTACAAACTGGTGAAGACGGAACGCCTATGGCACAATGTCCTACGACAAGGCTGTGCAATAGCCAGAACTTAAAGGCCCTGGAACAACGAGAGGAAGGAGGCCTACAAGAATCTCCCACATCACAGAGACGTGGAAGGATCTAGAAATGACTCATTGCGCTCAGGTGCAGGAGCAGATACACACCTCCCAGTCCTGCCCTGGTGCCTACTCAATATATGTGTTATGATACAGTATAGATTCACAGACCCATCCATGGATACTGTCCCTGGCCTGTCGTGAAGCACAACAGAACAGGAACCCCTCCTGACAATATACACCCAACTCAACATTGTACCATTTTTCATTATACAATAATGTGTCTCGTTTTTAGTACCTGATTTATTTTAATCACTAGCCACTTGCCCGTCAAAAATGATGGGGCAATACAATTTTAAGCCATGGCAATGCTGTTTGCCACAAAATGTAAAGGTTTTTCTACTCTGAGGACCTTTGGCGTTCATTGCGAGCCTCGTGGTGAGCACCTTCGGTGCTCAGTGAGTGGCTCGCAATGAGCATTTTCATCGTTCCTCTCCTCTCGTTTACTTTTGCTCCTCTGAGCAGTATATACTCGAGTATAAGCCGAGTTTTTCAGCCCTTTTTTAAAGGCTGAAAAGGGCCCCCTTGGCTTATACTCAAGTCACCCGTGTCTCTCCACCCCCATGTCTCTCTTTCCCCCGTGTCTCTCCACCCCAGTGTCTTTCTTTCCCCGTGTCTCTCCTCCCCTGTGTCTCTCTTCTTCCCCCACCCTGTGTCTCTCTCCACCCCCGTGGCTCTTTCCATCCCCCTCCCTTATCATCCTCCTCATCAGCAAACCCCCATCCTCATCCTCACCCCCCATCCTCATCCTCAAGCACCCTCCTCAACCCCCCTCCTCATCCTCAACCCCCTCCTCATCCTAAACCCCTCTCCTCATCCTAAACCCCCCTCCTCATCTTAAACCTCCCTCCTCATCCTCAACCCCCCTCCTCACTTTATCCCTCTAAATACCTTCCCCTCTCCCTTTCCCCTCACTTAACTTTCATCAGCAGCTGCTCCTCCACTCCTCCGCACTTCTTCCAGCTGCGTCGGGACCCGGCATATGCTGATGACGTGACGTCACATGCGCTTCACGTCATTAGCATTGGCCGGGTGCCCCACATCAGCCAGAAGGAGCGCAAAGGAGCGGAGGAGCAGCTGCTGATGGAAGGTAAGTAAGGGGTAAGGGAGAGGGGGAGGTAATGAGAGGGGTAAAGTGAAGAGGGGATTGAGGATGAGGAAGGGGTTTAGGATGAGGAGGGGAGTTGAGGATGAGGAGGGGGTTGAAGAGGGGGTTGAGGAGGGGGGGTTGATGATGGGGGGTTGAGGAGAGAGGAAGAGGAGGGGGGTTGAGGATGAGGAGGGGGGTTGAGGAGGGGAGTTGAGGTTGAGGAGGGGGGAGGAGGATGAGGAGGGGTTTAAGAGGGGTCTGAGGAGGGAGGATGAGGAGGCGGGTCGAGGAGGGCGTTGAGGATGAGGAAGGGGGTTGAGGAGGGAGGTTAAGGGGGGTGGAGGATGACGAGGGGGGTTGAGGATGAGGAGAAGGGTTGAGGAGAGAGGTTGACGAGGGGGGTTGAGGATGAGGTGGGAATTTGAGGATAGAGGTTGAGGAGGGGTTGAGGATGAGAAGGGGGGTTAAGGATGAGGAGGGGGTTTGGGATGAGAAGGAGGGGGTTGAGGATGAGGGATGAGGAGGGGGGTTGAGGAAGGGGGTTGAGGAGAGAGGATGAGGAAGGGGGTTGAGGAGAGAGGTTGAGGAGGGGGGTTGAGGATGAGGAGGGTGTTGAGGAGGGAGGTTGAGGAGAGGAGATGAGGAGGGGGGTTGAGGATGAGGAGGGGGATTAAGGATGAGGAGTGGGTTGAGGAGGGGGGTTGAAGAGAGAGGCTGAGGAGGGGGGTTGAGGAGAGAGGATAAGGAGGGAGGATGAGGTTGAGGAGGGGGTAGAAGAGAGTGGATGAGGAGGGGGGATGAGGAGAGAGGATGAGGAGGGAGGATGAGGGGGGAGGATGAGGAGGGAGGATGAGGAGGGGGTTGAGGAGGGTTGAGGAGGGGGTTGAGGAGGGTGACAAGTGACGGGGAGAGAAAGAGACATGGGGAAGGGAGAGGGTGGAAGAGACACAGGGAAGGGAGAGGGGAAAAGAGACACAGGGGAGGAAGAGGAGAGAAAGAGACACAGGGGAGGGAGAGGGGGGAGAGAAACAGGGGAGGGAGAGACACAGGGGAGGGAGAGGGGGAAGAGACACAGGGGAGAGAGAGGGGGGACACAAGAAAGGGGCACAGAGGGCACATACGAGGGGGACATAGAGGGCACAAGAGGGACACAGGGGGCAGCACATTTCCCATCCTCGGCTTATACTCGAGTCACTACGTTTTCCCAGTATTTTGTGGTAAAATAGGTGCCTCGGCTTATACTCTGGTCGGCTTATACTCGAATATATACGGTAATAAATGAATATACTTTACCTATTTGTAATTGATTTATCCAGCAATGAATAGCCTGAAGAGCTAGTTATCTGTTTTTATTTTCCTGCAGCATACAATGTACAGTTGTACTGTTGCTTCCCTGAGGAGACAGTGTCATCAATGTCCCAACTGTGCATTAGAAACATGCTGCGTGCGCGAGGTCAAACAGTTGGTTTAGTTGTGTAAAGTGCCATTTTAGATTTGTAATGTTATTAGTTGCAAGTTAGTGTTGTAAAATGGCGTTGTTTGTCTATGTGCTATGAGGGTCGTTTTGTACCTTGTACGTCCCTGGCAAAAGTCGTACGTGCCTGGTGGTGTTTTGCGCATTTCAGGGTCTTGTAGCCTTATTTTCATTTTTTTCGCACGCAATTTTTCTTCTCGCTTAGCTTATTTTCAATTTCCGAAACTCCTTAAATTCGACTTTAATTAGCGTGCAATCTCACTGGCAGATGTCGTGGCTGTCCACCCATGCTGTGTGTGTTTTTTTATGTTTTGTTTGTATTTTGTATTCTTTTTGTTGTTTTTGAATGTACGCATTTCGGCCGTTAACTTCGTATTTTTGTGACCTCGTATTGTTTTTAATATGTTTCACGGGTCGTAATTTAAAGGCGTACATCCTTGCCAGTGTTTTCTGCGCTTCGGGGTCGTGTAGCCTCGTTTACATTTTTTTCGGCCGACATTATTTTTTGCTTAGATGATTTTCAAGTGGGGAAACTCCTTAAATTCAACTTTAATTCGCGTGCAACCTCACCCCCAGACGTCCTTGCTGTCCCCCCATTCTGTGTGTGATTTTTTAAAATGTCTTTTGTTATTTTTTTAGTGGTTTTGGTGTTTTTTGATGTACTCGTTTCCACCGTTAAGTTTGTATTTTTGTGACCTTGTAATTTTTTTTGTCTAAGTCCGTATTTCCTCTTTACGCGTTATTTTATTTTTTTAAAGTCCTGCAGCGTGGTTTTTGTTTTCAAAGTCCCGCTTTTCTGGGTTGTTTTTTACCACGAGTGAGGCGCCGTAGAGCCTCCACCTCCGCAAATGCGGCCCTTCACTTTGTGAGAGTCTGCATTTGCAGCCTGCAATGAGCTTTTGGCTCATTGCAGCAGACGTTGGAGCCTCCACAAATGCGGCCCTCGCTTTGCGGCCAGAACTGTGTCCCTCGCAAAGCATGACAATGACTCACAGCTTGACAACTATTATATGTGATAACTCTCCAGATTAATTTTCATATTAGCCTTTTTCCCATTATTTTAATTTATTGAATAACTTTCATTTGCTCCTTACTTTTCCAGCTCAGCGTCCTTCTCCCACACCAATAGCACCCCCAAAATATAGTTGAGGGTGATGAATTGCAATTATTGTTGAAGATAGATAATGCAGCTAATCACGGGCAAGTTCTAATAATGGGAGATTTTAATTACCCTGAAATAAACTGGATAAATGAGACCAGCAGTTCAGCTAAGGGGAGCAGGTTCTTGAGTAAACTCAGGGATCATTATCTGGCCCAGGTTATACAAGAGCCTACTAGAAATGAGGGTATCTTGGATTTAGACATCACAAAAAATATTGATATAAAATAAATGTTAAAATAGGGCAACCTTTAGGGAACAGTGATCAAAACACAGAATCATTTGAGATTGAATTAAAAAACAGATTTGTAAGGGGCTAACGAAAACTCAACAATACAAAGTATAGACTGGGATAAAGATCTTACAGGGAAAAATACTGGCCATAAATGGACAACATTCACATTCTTATTAAATATACATACACATCGGCATATACCGTGAGAAAATAAAATGAATAGGAGTAAATCACATCCCATGTGGCTTAACAATGACTTGAAGATCATCATAAGGAAAAAACACATGCACATAAATTATACAAACAAGAGGGGACAGAGGCAGCTTTATGTGACTATAAGGAAACAAGGCTTGCAAAAGGGCTGTTAGACTGGCTAAAATAGAAAATGAGAAGTCAGTTGCAAAAAAGAGTAAGACTAACCGTAAAATATTTTTTTAATATATTATTGGGAAGAAGGCCAGGAAGGAAGCTATAGGAACATTACAATGTGACATAGGCTGTCTGATAATTAGTGACCAAGAAAAGGAAGATGAGCTAAATAGGTTCTTTCTTCGGTATTTACAAGGGAGGTACCAGTGGTTGGGACACTGCAACATAAGGGGGTTACACTACTTTCACCAAATAACTGGTTACCGCAGGAGGAAATCCAAAAGAAAAAATAAATGTTAATAAAGCCCCAGGTCCTGAATACATCCAAGGGTACTGAGGGGACTGGCGGCCCCCTGCCTGCATCCTTAACAGTCAATCACCCTATATTCTATCATCCCCTCCAGTGTGAGTTCCTGGGTGTCTAGGTCCAGCTTGGCCAAGGTGTGGGGGTAACTATAAATGGACCCTGGGGCGTTAGAGGCCTTGCTGACCATGGTCAGAACTTGTTAAGCCAAGGTTAGATGGGTTCAGGACAGGATGGATTCAGGCCATATGGGGGGGGGGGAGGTTTATGTCACTGCGGCATAGGCCCGGCCTGCGGTGACCGTTAGCCTAGGTCAGGTGGACAGGCCTCATAGCCTAGACAGGCCGGCAGAGCAGCGTGCTAACTCTGATCTGAGCAATAGGGCTAGGAGCAGCAGGGAGGGCACGGATGGAGCCTGGGCACTTCTGATTGGCTGGGGGAGGAGGAGGGACTTCCGCCCGTTTCGCTGGCTTCCTCCTCACTCCGCGCCGGCCATTGAGCTAATTCACTCCCTCCCCTTGAGTTGGTGGTTAGTTAGGAAAGTAGCAGATATCCTTATAAGGTATGTCTAGGTGGTGAGGTTGGTTGAGCGAAGTTCAGCGAGCTTAAGTTAGGTTTAAAAATAAAAATAAAAAAAGGGGTGGAAAAGAGTTGAAAGTTAAGGATTTGGGGATTTCTAGGTTAGGATGCAAGTAGGAATGTCTTTGGTTGGCGGGAGGTGAGGCACCCGGCCCACAGGCTTAAGTGAGCATTGCCCTGCCTCATGGGCGTGCTTAGTAAAGCACTGGGAGGCTATGGGCGCGGGCCCAGGGCGTGAGATGACTGACCGTGCCGGGCTCCTCCTCCGGGATGTTTATTTGAGCTGTGATGTAACAATGTTAATTATGTTAATTGGTTATTGGTTTATAGTTGCTTTAATAAAGCTGTGGCCCGTAATTTTCACAAGAAATTCTAGGTCAGTGTGTTTATTTATTCTAACGCCCAATGGATCTTGCCAGGGTCATGAGATCTGTAATAGCAAAACCATTATATCTAATTTTTCAAGACTCACTCCCCACAGGGTCTCTACCAGATGACTGGAGAAAAGCAGAGGTGATACCTATATTTAAGAAGGGAGCAAAAGCAAACCCAGTGAATTATAGATCTGTAAGCCTCACTTCTGTAGTTGGGAAGCTTTTAGAAGAATATGTCTTTTCGAACAGGATTATACATATGAGTCAACACGGATTTAAGAAAGATAAATCATGTCAGACAAATCTAATTAGTTTCTATGCGGTGTTTAGTAGGAACTTGGATCAGGGCAACTCAGTGCATGTAGTATTTTTGAATTTTGCAAATGATTTTGATACAGTGCCACATGGAAGACTATTGTGCATACTCCATACTCCAATTGGACTAATGTGGTAAGTGGGGTTCTTCAGGGATCAGTGTTTGATTCTCTCCTTTTTAACATATTTATTAATGACTGGAAAGTATTGTCTCCATTTTTGCTGATGACACTAAATTGTGCAAGGTAATTAAATCAGATAATGAAGTACTTTCCCTCCAAAGGGGTTTGCATAAATTAGAGAAATTGGCATCTAAATGGCAGATGAGATTTAATACAAATAAATGTAAAGTTATGCATTTGTGAAGGAAAGATAACCATGCAATTTTTAATCTTAATGGAATAAATCTAGGGGTATCAGATGTTGAATGGGATTCGGGAGCTTCTGAACAACCACCTTGGTAACGGTGCTCACTGCTAAGCAGCATCTGCAAAGGCAAATAAAATATTAGCATGTATTAGGAAGGGTATAGAAGCAAAGGAAGAAAATATAATTCTGTAACTATACAAATCTCTAGTACGCCCTCATTTGGAATATGGAGTACAATTTTGGGCACCATTACATAAAAAGGACATTTTAAAGCTGGAACAAGTACAGAGAAGGGCAACAAAACTAATAAGGGGAATGGAGTGGCTAAGTTATGAAGAAAGACTAACCAAATTACACTTATTTTCCAAGAAAAAAAGGTGTCTACGAGGGAGGGGATATGATTACCTTATATAAATACATCCAGGGTCAATATAAGGCTTTGTCAAGTGAACTTTTTGTGCCAAGAGGTTTTCAACTGACAAGAGGATATCCATTGAGGTTAGAGGAAAAATGATTCCACCTTAAAGAAAGAAAAGGGTTCTTCACAGTAAGGGTGGTTAAACTGTGAAATTCTCTACCAAAGGAGGTGGTGACAGCAATCTCGATAGATAACTTTAAAAGGGTATTGGATATATTTTTGAATAAAGAGGGCATTCAAGGTTATCTTATATAAATAGCTAAGGAGTATTGATCCAGGGAGAAATTCGTTCGCCAGTCTCTGGGGTCAGGAAGAAATGGTGCTTTTTCCCGCCCTTATAAGACAATTGGAAACGTTTCAATGTGTTTCGTTTTCTGTTTTCCTTCCTCTGGATCAATTAGCAATTATTAACAAATAATCCACATATTAAAAGAATCAGAAGAGATCTAAAAAGCTTGATCTGGATGGATTAAATGTCTTTATTCAACCTTGAATACAATGTAACTATGTAACGCATTCCTATGACATTACACTGTTGGTGCCATTATTTTGTCTTGTCGAGCCTGAGTAATCTTTAATTGGTTCAGAGCCTTTTCTCATTTGGTGCACATCTATTTGGGACCAACTCTCTGGAGCCATGTTTGTCATCCTTCTTTCTGCATAAGAACTATAAATAAGCCAGTTTTTGTCACAAGATCTCTCAGCCCTATCTAAACAAATCTTCAGCTTTCTTCATCCTTTTCTCATTAATACACATTTAGTTGGGTTATGTTTAATTTCAGTATATAAGGTAATATGTTTTAAACTTATTTTAGACTTTCAGATGGCCGTATAAATGTGCTATCCGTTTTCTATATAAATATATGTGCTATACAACATGTCAGGTTCCAAGTCACATTTTTAAGCCCGGAGGTTAAATAAACCTATTTTGGCACAGGGTGAGTATATTGTATATTGTTTTTTATCAAGTCAAGCAAAGCCTGAAGTGCTTTTGTAATTTAATGACCTGTCTTGGTTAGACATAAATGTAATCTTACCCACATTTATTAGCAGTGTATTTGGGAGATCCAGGGCTTTTATTAGAGACTAAACTTTCACAGATTATATTGGTTTTGGTTAAAGTAGAGAGTAACACATTTAAAAAAATATTTTTTACATAAGTATTACATTGATTTATTTATTCTTTACCCATTTTATGTACAAACAAAGTAGTAAATATTCCAGTAGAAAACTGAACTGCTGCCCAAAAAAACAAAAACAATATCTAATGTTGCGTAAGTATATACAGGGAAGCAGAAAGGAACCTAATCAGATACAAAGCAAAACATTGA
This sequence comes from Discoglossus pictus, assembly GCA_027410445.1. Taxonomy (NCBI): domain Eukaryota; kingdom Metazoa; phylum Chordata; class Amphibia; order Anura; family Alytidae; genus Discoglossus; species Discoglossus pictus. The sequence goes on from CM050171.1 coordinate 129,729,588, forward strand.
AAATATGTCAAACGAGGACAGTGTCCTGAACCCCTGGCGCGGAAAGGGCTAACACAATGTTACCATTATGATCGTGTAATAAATAAGCCAGTTCATTATTTATCTGTAAGATTACACAAGATTAAGAGGCATCTTCCACTGTGGACACCTTCAGCCGTAGTATGGTTATGTGGGGTCTCATACTGAGATCCCACATCATTACAAAATGACCCCCAAACCCGAAAAACAACGCCAAGCACATACGACTTTTACACAAATCAGTATGAGTCTCTATTTTCTGATTGCTCTGTCTTGTGTTCTCTGTATCCACTTTCCTTTTCTCTTCACTGTCTTCTCCCTCTCTTCATACTCTGAAATCTCAAAAAGTACCTCTCCTTATCTTAATGCACACCATGATACTTAATTCCCCCTCTTTCTAACACAGAAACTTGTAAGAAACATGGAGTCTGGTCTGGAGCAGTTACAAGGAGCGTTATTAGAGTGTTGTAGAAGATTTAGGGACGTCGTAAGCATTCTGCAAACCTGATGTCAGAGAGGTGAACACGTTGCAGAATGAGGGACGGGACTATGTTAGGTAAGGTGAGAACAAGCGTGGGGTAAAACCTTAGAAAGAAGGTAAACTTTTTAGCACAGTCCAGTTCTGTAGAGTGGGTCTTCAGCAGCCTAGATGATTTAAAGAGGGACAGTGTCAATTTGGGGCAAGTCACTCAGGTCCACATGTTTGTAAACTTTATCTCCCCCAGAATTGTTTCAGCTCCTACGCCCCTGAATTGCATTCTTCTAGAGCTTTTCTTTTATGACAGTACCTAACAAAAAGAAGATTATATTGGTTTTGGTAAAAGTAGAGAGTTACAAATTAAAAAAAAAAAAATTCACATAAGTATTATATTTATTTATTTATTCTTTACCAATTTTATATGCAAACAAAGTAGTAAATATTCCAGTAGAAAACTGAACTGCTGCCCAAAAAAACAAAAACAATATCTAATGTTGCATAAGTATATACAGGGAAGTGGAAAGGAACCTAATCAGATACAAAGCAAAACATTGAAAATATGTCAAACGAGGACAGTGTCCTGAACCCCTGGCACTGAAAGGGCTAACACAATGTTACCATTATGATCGTGTAATGAAAAAGCCAGTTCATTATTTATCTGTAAGATTACACAAGATTAAGAGGCATCTTCCACTGTGGACACCTTTAGCCGTAGTATGGTTATGTGGGGTCTCATACTGAGATCCCACATCATTACAAAATGGAAAATAATCCACTTTGCGAAGGCTGGATTTTAATAAAATGAATTCTCATTGCAACATCATTCAGAATATCTGTTGCTTCTGGCTGTGTATTGCCTGGGAATTATACAGAGTGTACCTTTCACAAGAGAAGTGACCTTTGCTATGAAACCTTCTTTATGTCCAATCTTTGTAGCTGGACCATTGGTCACTGGAGTCATTGCAAGTTGTCTGCACAGTGTGAAAGAGCACAGCATGTTATATTAAAATGATCTAAAATGTTTATTGTCATAAACTCTATACTGCCCAACCACTGTGGCAGGTGATATGCAGCGGGAGTGTGCGGCGCTGCTTATCAAAGGAATACTGCAGTGTCTGAGGCTCTATGGGGGAAGGCTGTGATTGATCTCTCTATCTCGCTCCTGTGACATGCTCATCTGCTAACTTACAGCCAGGGGATAGATCTTCCTGCTAAACATGCTGCTGGATTTACTTCTATGGGCTTGATTCAGGTAGAGTGCATGTAAGGAGGTTATAGCCTCTTGGGTATGATATAAATGGTCTACTGGGTGAGCATGTGCTTTCAGTCAAATAGACTTTAATGAGGGAAACGCCCCTCAACCTGATTGATTGCAGTAGACTAGCAGGACCAAGCCCATAGTCTTCAGGGCTGATGCATGTTGTTAAAAAAATCCGCTCTTATCTTCTCTCTTCCCTCTTGTCTCTCTCTTCCCCTCTTGTCTCCAACCCCTCTCCTTCTTGTCTATTCCCCCTCTCCTATTATCTCTCCCTTCTCTTTTTGTCTTCCCCCTCACTTTTTGTATTCTGCCTCCCCTCTCGCCTTCATGCCTCCCCCTCTTGTCTTCCTCCACGTAACTCTTGTCTTCATCTCTCCCATTTTGCCTTCTCCGTTCCCCCTTGTCTTCACCTCTCCCTCTCTTGTCTTCATCTATACCCCTCTTGTCTTCCATCCTGTCTTTACCTCTCCTACTCTTGTCTTCACCTCTCTCCTTCTTTCTCAGCTCCTCCTCCATCCCTACCTGTCTCCCACTTCTGTCTATCTCTTGTCTTAGTCTAACTCTCTCTCTTTCCTGTTTCTCCTCCACTTATTCTTCCTCTTTTCTCTCACCATCTTTCATAGGAAAACAGAACAGAAATGTATTTGTGTTGTAGTCATATCACTATAAAACACAGGCTTCCTCCCACCTCACTATCATATCACTCCTTAACACAGGCTTCCGCCCACCTCACTATCATATCACTGCATAACACAAGATTCCTCCCTCCTCATTATCATATCACTGTATAACACAGGTTTCCATCCTCCTCACTTCCCTCCAATTGTAATCCTCCATGATACTTTCCAAGGGGAAAATAGTGTCTGTGAGGGATCGTGGGGTATTGGTAAAGACGGCAAACAAGGGGAAGGGAAAGTGAATTAGTGAATGGTGAGAAGCAGAAGCTGACAGGGGAGGAAGAAAGTGAGAAGGGAGAAGAGACTGGGACTGGAAAAAAACAGAATAGAAATGAGTTGGAAAGATATGAATCAACCGAATATATTACAAGAGTAAAAAAAGAAAAACAAAAATCAGGTGCTGTGGTTCATAACTACATGCCTGAAACAACCTATACTAGCAGTCTGTAATTATAATGCTGTGTGCACCCTTGGGCAGATATTGTTGCTGCTACTTCTTGTCAGGTAGCATTCTGAGTCCTGTCTGCTCATTTCCTTCTCCCAAGGTTGTTAAAAGGAGTTTCAAAGCTTTCCTGGGAAAGACATGTTTCTCCATTCTGGCCAAATCCTGTAATGCATGATTAAGTTTAATTTTGTTATTTTGTGTGTCCCTTTTTCACTTAATCTGGGGTGGTGAGTGTGGGGGGGGGGGGGGTTGTCCCCCCATCCCTCCCAGTTCCTACACCCCTGCTTACTAGTATTATATGCTATAATTTATTTGGCAATCAGATGAGGCATTTCTAAAGACGTTCTCTGAGCCTCCGATGAGAAAAAAAGTGTATATATTTAGACATTGCGAACCTATGGAAGAAGCACGTCAGGCACCTCTTCAGCCACTGCCTTCTGATCTCAAGCTCATTTTCATTGCTTCAGTGGCCTCATTTATCCATCTTCGACTCCCTTCATTGTTTTTCTTCAATCTTTCAACAGCAACTTCTCTAAAGAATCCTAGTCTTCTCATGATACGGCCAATATTTCAACTTTAAACCCATGAACAAATCTTCCAGTGTCAGTTTGGCTTAATTTCCTGTAGTATTGATTAATTGGATCTTCTTGCAGTCCAAAGGACTCAAGCAGTATTCTCCAACAACTATGTGGACCTGTGTTGATAGTAATATATCTTTGCTTTTTACTAGCTTGTCCAGTCTTGCCACAGCTTTCCTCCCCAAAAGCAAACATATTTTAATATCATGGCTACATTCACCATCTGCTAAAATCTTGGAGCCCAGGAAAATAAAATCTGTTACTGCCTCCACCTCTGCCCCATCAATTTGCCAGGAACTTTCCATGATCTGTATGTAGTAACAAGTAATTTATCAGTTACATTTTATTAAAGAAAATCTACTGTAAATTTTCATTAAAGTTTAAGTTTTTACTTAACAATAGTTGTTAGTTTGGTTTTATCTCTGCCCTAAAATAATATTGTTGTTAATAACCAAGGGCTTTGCAATTATTTTTGCAGCTTAAAAGTATTACTATCATCCAGCACAGTTGGGAAAGCCTGGGCAGTGATTGGTCCACCTCAATTTGGCACGATCAGTAGATTGGAGTAAAGTTAATACTAATATGAATGCAGACAGGCTGGGTACTGATAAATTCATCATTAGAGATTGGTTACGGTGCTACTGGATCTCTGTGCATGGGAAGGTGGACCTGTCATGTTTCAGTAGCAGCTATTGTGGTGGTAAACACATATGTTATGTTTGTTATGTGGTTTAAACGATCAGTTTCCTATATACAATTATCTTTTGCTACATTGTGTAAGTATTTGTTTTAATTATTTATAAGAAGAATTAATGTACCTCAACCTAATTATATATCTGGGAAGCGACATATAGACAATAACCTGTAACCCTCGATCCACAATAAAAGAAATACAAAAAAATAAATTACAAATCCTATACAAATCAGTGTAGATGTGCATTATTACTAGGCTGAGCAGTTTATAAGGCCACATGCTCCATTCTAATATAGCACGGGGTAATAACATTATTACAAAGCAGGCAGACAAATCATTACGGGGTCTGTGAAGACCCTCTGCATCATTCCAGTGGTCCACAAAGACCCTAGTCAATGTTTAAGTGGTCCATTGAAAAAAAAGGTTGAGATTCACTAGCTCTCCATGGTCATGTTTTTTTTGTGTTCTTGATATTACACAAAGTTTACCAACCTATAGACGACACTTAAGATAACTAAACGGATGCTTGATAAGCTTTGAGAAAGTCCTTTTACTTTTCATAAATAATATTAATTTACACAGAATTTACAAAAAAATATTAAGTAAAAGTTATTGAAGTTTCCTTTAAATTAACTGAAATTGTGTGAACAGAGAATATGGAAGACTTATAATTCATCGGCAAACTAGTATGGGCTTGACAGATCAAAGGCTTTGCAGCCGCGCCCTTGTAGGGTTTTTCTGCCTGTAACCCGCAAATCGTCAGCGGCTTGCTTTACGGGGCCAATTTAAAAGCTGTAAGTCTTGCGGGTCACGCTACGGGCTACAGTTTTACATGCGGAGGTAATTTAATAGGGCTGTAAATGTAGCCGTTGCCTCTCTGATTTTAGCAGGCCCATTAACATTTTCACACCACTATTTCAGTTGTTGAAGGGTTAAAGTAAATTTTAAATTTACTTTAAAACTTTATTTTTTTTATTTGTTTTGTAAGTAAAAGTAAATTAATGTGGAATGTGGACCATAAAGAAGTCTGAGCGCTGTAGAATTGACGCCTTTGTATTGTGGTGTTAGATAAAACTGCTTAGAGTCCCTTGGACTGCAAGAAGATCCAGTCAAATCAATATTACAGAAAATTAAGCCAAACTGTTCACTAGAGGTTTGATCATGAGGCTAAAGCTCAAATATTTGGGCCATTTCATGAGAAGATAGGATTCCCTAGAAGATCCTGATGTTGGAAAAGATTGAAGACACACGAAAAAGGGCCATGGCAGAGGTTGAGATGGAGAGATGATGTAACTGGAACAATGAACATGATCTTGATTGAGGTCAGAGAGGCAGTGACTGAGAGATGTTTCTGGTGTGCTGTGATCCATAGGGTCCCGGGGATTGGGACACAACTGAATGGCTGAACACAACAACAATGGATGTGAATCTGACACGTAAGTAACTTTGATCATATGCTACACAGGTTTTAGGTGTATAGTTTTCACATGTTGGGTAACGCCATCCTGTAGGGCTGCCAGTCCAGGATTTCTGGGTCTCTCTGTTGGTTTATTGTAATTTTCTCTGCTGTGGCACATGGGAGTTACTCATTTGCAATTATTCTGATTGATTCCTCTGTGCTCAGGCAGAGAGATATTGAAATCCTGGAATGTCTCCGTCCCTCGAGTTGCTTCCAATGTACTAGGGCATCTGTCATTATAAGGTGGATCTGGTGCCGTGTGAAGCTTGCAGAAAACATGCGTGTACAGTATCGCTTTCATTTCAAGGCCACATTAACATCTAATATGATCAAGTTCATCCAGCACTTGGGCTCAAACCTAATCTCTGCATAAAAAATAGTGTTTTCCGGCAGATCCAGAAAGCTGGGGCCAGTGTAGCTCCGTACATAAACACCAGGTACAGGTGAGGAGCGCTGGGTAACTAAGGATGAGCGCAGCTTCATTTCCAAATCCCACAGGTTAAAAATAGCTCAACATGAGACATCGAACCAACGATCAATCACTGACTCAGGACAGGCAGGGACTAATATACCAGTCTTTCTTCATTTGTTCCTCACATAGAGAGGCTGGTCACATAACAATTACAGAGGGTTCTAATGCACGGTAATGGTGGTTATTACATTTGGTTAAATTAGGATCTATTTAAGCAGTTCCTTGAGATTAATTAATATTTATTTATATACTAAGAAATTGCCCGTGATAAATGACCGGAATAAAATTGTAAGGCTGGCAATGCCGGTTGTCATACAAAAAAAGTTATTACACTACACTCTGGGAAGCTGAGCATCGAAAAACTAGACCAGAGACTATTAAAACACCAAGGCCTCCATCCAGTTGAGCCAATTGTAGTTACTGGAGCCCGTAATGGAGCCCATAACATTTTTTGTGTTGCAGTTGGCCTTTTTTGGCTACCCACAAATAGAGTTGCGGGTTACAGGCTCCAAAACTCTGTGGTTGTCAAAATTGTCACTCTAACCTTTGAAGTTTCAAGCCCGTAAATGTTACAACTGCTAAAATCGCAAATCGAGATTCAGTTGCAACAATTGCAGAAGAGCGCAAGTGCCTTCAAATCCGTAAATGGGAAATTTATTAAATATTTCTATGAGTACTAGATAGGACTTGCAAGGGGGTTAAACACTATTAAAGCAAATAAAAAGCAAGCCCGCAAATCGGCAATCAAAAATTATTGTTTTTCCTGTTTTATTTCTGTGTTATATCAATCTTGGGAATCAAGGAGTTAATACATCTCAGGCCACCCACATGGACTAGAACTGTTTCTTCATTTGTTTTTTATTGATTTTGAAATCGCTGGACTGCGACTCTGATCGCATATCAGACCTCTAAATACTAATTGATTGACGTTGAAACACCTTGTTTTACTGATGTCATGGTCCACAAGCTCCAATCAAGTGCTCTATGAGCTCCATTCAGGTGGTCCACAAGCACCATTTAGATGGTCCCCAAACACCAATCAGGTGCTCTATGAGCTTCATTCAGGTGGTCCACAAGTTCTATTCAGGTGGTCCATGAGCTCCATTCAGGTGCTCCATGTGCTCCATTCAGGTGGTCCATGTGCTCCATTCAGGTGGTCCATGAGCTCCATTCAGGTGGTCCATGAGCTCTATTTAGGTGGTCCATGAGCTCTATTCAGGTGGTCCATGAGCTCCATTTAGATAGTCCACAAGCTCCATTTAGATAGTCCACAAGCTCCATTCAGGTGCTCTATAAGCTCCATTCAGGTGCTCTATAAACTCTATTTAGATGGTCCACAAGCTACATTCAGGTGCTCTATGAGCTTCATTTAGATGGTCCACAAGATCCATTCAGGTGGTCCACAAGCTCCAATCAGGTGGTCCACAAGCTCCAATCAGGTGGTCCACGAGCTCCAATCAGGTGGTCCAGGAGCTCCATTCAGATGGTCCACAAGCTCCAATGAAGTGCTCTATGAGCTCCATTCAGGTGGTCCACGAGCTCCATCCAGGTGGTCCACGAGCTCCATCCAGGTGGTCCACAAGCTCCAATCAAGTGCTCTATGAGCTCCATTCAGGTGGCCCACGAGCTCCATTTAGATGGTCCACAAGCCCCAATCAGGTGCTCTATGAGCTTCATTCAGGTGGTCCACAAGCTCTATTCAGGTGGTCCATGAGCTCCATTCAGGTGCTCCATGTGCTCCATTCAGGTGGTCAATGAGCTCTATTCAGGAGGTGGTCCATGAGCTCCATTCAGGTGCTCAATGAGCTCTATTCAGGTGCTCCATGAGCTCCATTCAGGTGCTCCATGAGCTCCATTCAGGTGGTGCATGAGCTCTATTCAGGTGGTCCATGAGCTCTATTCAGGTGGTCCATGAGCTCCATTTAGATAGTCCACAAGCTCCATTCAGGTGCTCTATGAGCTCCATTCAGGTGCTCTATGAGCTCTATTTAGATGGTCCATGTGACGAAGTGCCCTTCGCCACTTTGTCTTGGAGAGGACTGTTTGCCAGCCTCCTGCCCTGCGACTATGGCCCTGGGACATATTGCCCTGTAAACACAGTATTCGGCCATACCAGAGTGTATGTCACTCATTCTGGCCCTTTACATACAGGGGGGTCATTCGGTACTTGCCCTGTGTGAACCATGATACCACAGAAAGCTATGCCATGGAGCCCATTCATATAATGAAAGACTATGGGAAAGACTTTAGCTCCATGGCAATTGAACTGTGTGAAAAGGATCTGAGCGCTATTCGGTAGTTTTATGCGCTCAGACCCCAGCTGTAACGGAACCCATCACTGTTTTACCCTGTTTTATGATTATTTAATTCTTGGTTAAAATATGATCACATTGCTGTACTGTAGATATGTTGTTTTATGTTCTACAGAATATATTGGCTCAGAATATTAGCCAGACTTTTGCAGACCTAGGCTAATAGATAATCCTATTACAGAGATTCAAGAGATAAGAAAGTTGTAAAGGATCCTTGCATTTTCCAAAGTGTTTTCATTCTCTGATAAGAACAAAGAAGAATGATCTAATTAATGTCTGATTGTATCCAAGTTGCCAGGGAGGTGTGACTCACCTATTGTCCTATATGTGTATTGTGTGGGGGATATGTGAAATGTCTGTGTGTTATGGGTAAAAGATACTTTTACTAACTTTTGAACCCCTGGTCTGATTCATGCCATTTTTGTATATGTTGTTCCCCTGGGTGAGAGCTATTGAATGGTGCGGGACTTAAAGGTGTACCCCCTGTATTTGGGGTACATCCAGAATGTGGTTAAAATTGTGTCTGTTTTAATTGTGTTACCTGTTATATGAGGGGAGGAGACGTGGGGGTTGAACCATGTAGATAATTAGCTGTTGTGATAATTATGTGGGTGTAGCCCTTCAGAGGGCACCATTGCATAAAAGGAGATTCCCTGTCATTAAAATATAGTTCTTCTTGACCCTTCAAAACGTAGCCTCGTCTCGTTATTTGAGGGGATAGCTATATCACACTGGGGATTGCTATGCTTTTGCATACTCCCTTGAGCTGTACCAACTGAACCCTTGTTCCTGATGTACTATCCTTGGAGTCTGTGGTGGTTTTGGTGTCCGGTGCGGTGCTTGTAGGCCTCGGCGCAAACTAGGACGCGTCTATCAACGGAGGTACCCGGTCGGGGTGCCAGTAGATCCGTTACAGTCCACAAGCTCCAATAAGGTGCTCTATGAGCTTCATTCAGATGGTCCATGAGCTACATTCAGGTGCTCTATGAGCTCCATTTCGATGGTCTACAAGCTCCATTCAGGTGCTCTATGAGCTCCATTTAGATGGTCAACAAGCTCCATTCAGGTGCTCTATGAGCTTCATTCAGGTGGTCCATGAGCTCCATATAGGTGCACTACGAGCTTCATTCAGGTGGTCCATGAGCTCCATTCAGGTGCTCTATGAGCTCTATTTAGATGGTTCACAAGCTCCAATCAGGTCCTCTATGAGCTTCATTCAGGTGGTCCATGAGCTCCATTCAGGTGCTCTATGAGCTCCATTTAGATGGTCCACAAGCTCCATTCAGGTGGTCCATGAGCTCCATTAAGGTGGTCCACAGGACAATTGGGATTTCAAATTAGTTCTCAAACTAAAATATCACAAATGCATAAAAATCTGTTCAGACGTCTCGAGGTAGATGTGATTTATGTGTGCACAAAATATATTACAGCAGGACAAAACCATGACCTCTTCCTACAGTAGACACTTACCCAGATTTCCTAGAGTGTAGAGTGGATGTTATTAGCTATATAATATACTTATGTATCTGTTCACTAATTACCTAAAATCACACAAACAGTCCTGTATGGGTCTGCCCACTGCAATATATGAAGACAGTGTGCGGTCCTAGCTTATCAGGGATCACATCACAGCAGCATGTTGCAAAATGGGAGATGGTCACTGATTGGTTAGTATGAGAGACAGCACAGCAGAGTCTGTGTCTTTATGAGCTGCAGTGAGCAGATCCATACAGGGACTATTTGCTTGATTTAAGGCAGTAAAATGGAGTTATATGCATTTCATAATAAAAAAAAAAGTACCTAAAAGTAGATACACAGGAATATTATTTATCTGCTAAAATTCAGGAACCTTCCATGCTCCTTTAAACCTGCAAAGCAATCATGTGGTGCAGACAAATGATTTCCACACTCTGCCACAGTTTTTAAATGATGGGAGGAGCTCCAGCCAATGATGGGAGGGGCTCCAGTCAATGATGGGAGGGGCTCCAGCCAATATGTTAGTGATGCAGATAAAAATAAGTGGACAGAACCTTGTACATCCATGTAATCAGACCACTTCTCTGTATTAAATGCCCACAGTAACTTCCCGCACTCTGCCTCCCTCCAGTCCTAGGCACTGTACCAAAGCTTCCATCCATACCACACTTGATGGAGTGAGTGTGCACCATATTCCTGTCCTACACTTCCTAACATTAACCCAGTCCTGGGACCTTTCCTGCTATCTGTCCTCACGCACAGCTATCTGTCCTCAACTTTTTGAATTTGTTTTTAGGGTTGAGTGTTAGGGGCTAGGGTTAGGATTTAGGGTTACGGTTAGAGTTTAGGGTTAGGGGTATTGCCAGATAACAAGCTCTACATAGTAAGAGAGTTGCGCGCACAGTGGCATAAAGTGGTCAGCAGGTGACATGCCAGTGGTGAGCTAATAACAGGAAAGATCCCAGTCCGGTCAAAAACATAAAGTAACTTTAACATTAACCAACACCCATCATATACTCACCATAGCTTTACAATTAACCAATTTATTTCCTACACTTATTAATAATAATACTAATATTAACTCATTACAATCCTACACCTTAATTTGCTTTATGATTAACCTAATAATGTTCTATACCTGCCATAACTGACATTAACCCATTCCTATGCTAAAGTCCCATTGCTTTAAACAGTGGACCTATCCTCTAATGGTAGCGCAGCACAAGCAGCATGCAGGGGCGGTGAGCATCTGCTATATGGCGCTGTCAATATTCCGGTGCCATATTATACAGTCAAGGCTTAGGTAAACTGTTAGGGTTGGGGTGAGGGTTAGTTCAAGAGTTAGGCTAACATTATAAGCTTAGAACTTCTCTCACATATCGCCAGCGGGCTTGTTTAGATCCCAATCAGCTTCTTTCCTAGTATACCACAGCTTTAACATTAACCCATTTATGTCATGTAACTCATCCCTATCCTATACCTACCATAGCATCGCCATCATCATATCCCAGTCCCATAGATGCTGGAGTGCTGACATTAAACATTCCTGTCCGGGATCACTTATCTGACTCTTCCACAATGAGTATAGTTGTCCCTATCTAGTACTGGACATTACTTATTGTTCTCTTGGAATGAAATATCAGGACAGGACAAAAAAGCAACTAAAGGGGAATTCCCTGTAAATATTACAGCACTTGTTGTCACTGTCCTTGCATCACACTTCTTCCTGCAGAGCATCTAAACATGAGCCAGGGATCCATCACATACTCCCAGAATCTGCACTGACTGGGTGAGCCCACTGAGGGTCTCCTCCCATTCACAGGTGAATAAAATCAGGGAGCAGCAGCTGGAAGGTGCATTAGGAGGAAGGCGCTGTATCCAGGTGTCACAATGTACCTGACGAAGACCCTCCTGAGTGTTACCCTCCTGTGTCTCATCAAAGTGGGAAGATCAGACCCGTAAGTGATCAGGTTATAAGCACCATGAATAATGTAATATTTATATACACTCTGTTACTGTATTCTATATGTAATTTTGTATTATATGTGTGCTGCCCTGGCACTGCACAGTGGGCACTGTTTCTATTCTATGCGAGCTGCACGGTGGGCACTGTTTCTATTCTATGCACGCTGCTCTGGCACTGCACGGCGGGCACTGTTTCTATTCTATGTGAGCTGCACGGTGGGCACTGTTTCTATTCTATGCATGCTGCTCTGGCACTGCACGGTGGGCAACTTTTTCTATTCTATGCGCGCTGCTCTGGCACTGCACGGTGGGCACTGTTTCTATTCTATGCGCGCTGCACGGTGGGCACTGTTTCTATTTTATGCGTGCTGCTCTGGCACTGCAAGGTGGGCACTGTCTCCATTCTATGCACGGTGGGCACCGTTTCTATTCTATGCGCGCTGCTCTGGCACTGCAAGGTGGGCACTGTTTCTATTCTATGCACGCTGCTCTGGCACTGCAAGGTGGGCACTGTTTCTATTCTATGCATGCTGCTCTGGCACTGCACGGTGGGCATTGTTTCTATTCTATGCGCACTGCATGGTGGGCACTGTTTCTATTCTATGCGCACTGCACGGTGGGCACCGATTCTATTCTATGCGTGCTGCCCTAACACTGCACTGTGGGCACCGTTTCTATTCTATGCGCGCTGCACAGTGGGCACCACTTCTATTCTATGCGCTCTGCACGGTGGGCACCATTTCTATTCTATGCGCACTGCACGGTGGGCACCATTTCTATTTTATGCGTGCTGCCCTGGCATTGCATGGTGGGCACTGTTTCTATTCTATGCGTGCTGCCCTGGCACTGCACTGTGGGCACCGTTTCTATTCTATGCGCGCTGCACAGTGGTCACCATTTCTATTCTATGCGTGCTGCACGGTGGGCACAATTTCTATTCTATGCGCACTGCATGGTGGGCACCATTTCTATTTTATGCGTGCTCCCCTGGCACTGCATGGTGGGCACTGTTTCTATTCTATGCGTGCTGCTCTGGCACTGCACGGTGGGCACTGTTTCTATTCTATGCGTGCTGCCCTGGCACTGCATGGTGGGCACTGTTTCTATTCTATGCGCACTGCACGGTGGGCACCTTTTCTATTCTATGCGCACTGCACGGTGGGCACCATTTCTATTCTATGCATGCTGCCCTGGCACTGCACTGTGGGCACCGTTTCTATTTGTTTGCGCGCTGCACAGTGGGCACCATTTCTATTTTATGCGCACTGCACGGTGGGCACTGTTTCTATTCTATGCGTGCTGCTCTGGCACTGCACGGTGGGCACCGTTTCTATTCTATGCGTGCTGCCCTGGCACTGCATGGTAAGCACTGTTTCTATTCTATGCGCACTGCATGGTGGGCACTGTTTCTATTCTATGCGCACTGCACGGTGGGCACCATTTCTATTCTATGCGCACTGCACAGTGGGCACTATTTCTATTCTATGCGTGCTGCCCTGGCACTGCACTGTGGGCACCGTTTCTATTCTATGCGCGCTGCACAGTGGGCACCATTTCTATTCTATGCGTGCTGCACGGTGGGCACCATTTCTATTCTATGCGCACTGCACGGTGGGCACCATTTCTATTCTATGCGCACTGCACGGTGGGCACCATTTCTATTCTATGTGCACTGCATGGTGGGCACCGTTTCTATTCTATGTGTGCTGCCCTGGCACTGCACGGTGGGCACCATTTCTATTCTATGCGTGCTGCCCTGGCACTGCACAGTGGGCACTGTTTCTATTCTATGCGCGCTGCACATTGGGCACCATTTCTATTCTATGCGCACTGCACGGTGGGCACCGTTTCTATTCTATGCATGCTGCCCTGGCACTGCACGGTGGGCACCGTTTCTATTCTATGCGCGCTGCTCTGGCACTGCACGGTGGGCACTGTTTCTATTCTATGCGTGCTGCACAGCGGGCACTGTTTCTATTCTATGCGAGGTGCGCGGCGGGCACTGATTCTATTCTATGCGCGCTGCACAGTGGGCACCATTTCTATTCTATTCGCACTGCACGGTGGGCACCGTTTCTATTCTATGCATGCTGCCCTGGCACTGCACGGCGGGCACCGTTTCTATTCTATGCACGCTGCTCTGGCACTGCACGGCGGGCACTGTTTCTATTCTATGTGCACTGCACGGTGGGCACTGTTTCTATTCTATGAACATTGTTGATTATCATGCAGACAAGACAACCTTATCTCTGTGATTTCTTCCACAGAAGTGCATATATAGGTTGAATTCCTTTGGTATCAATACCACTTCCTTATGCAGATTTCTATATATAACTGTATTAGAATTCACTTCGAAATGTGTTTTGTGTTTTGCTCTGCTGTATAATATAGACCAGTAAGTATATGGCTTTGCCATTGCACAGCTCATACCATTTATATGTGAACAGTCATGGGATGACTTTAGGAAAATATATTCTTATTACCTAGTATGGGTACGGCAATATTTATATATTCCCTCTATTTATATATTTATATATTCCCCTGCACACCCTGTGGGAGGAAGACCTGTAAAACAAGTTATCTAAAAATATGTCTTATTGGATATATATATATGTGTTGGTTGTAACAATAGTACACAAAACACTTAAAATTAGAAAAAGATCAGTGAAGGAATGGTGTGTGTGTGTGTTTTTTTTTTTTGTATTCACTATTTTAACCCTACCAGAGATTGATGCTCACATTGGTTTGGTCAGTTGTACATGGCTGATAACTATAATGTTTACTAGCGACTGCCCGTCAAAAAATGACGGCAATGTGATGTATATGTTTGTCAAGTTGTTTAGTTATTAACATATATTTTTGACACTTGTAAGTATTTTAATATGAACGTGTATTTTTGTAAAATGTTGATGTAATGGTTTTTTAAAATGTAATTAGTATCTGAAGAATTGTTAACTTTAATATACATTGAATGAATAGGAAAGCAAAAAGTAAAAAGCCTTCTTTAAACGTCGCAAATTTTAACATGAAGTTTAAAATATATGTAAGCAATAACCTTCAAAGTATATATTTTTAAACTTGAACTTTATTTTTTATGTAAGTTTAGAAGTTGACAAAACATTGGTATAATTTTGAACATTATAAACAGGAACATAGTGAATACATTTTGTAACCTAATTTTTTATTAAAAGTATTAACATTTGAATGTAAAAACAATTGACCTTTAAATTAATCAGTATTAAAATTCTATTTCTATCACAATAATTGTTAACTTGAATATACATTGAATGTAGATGAAGGCATACAGTAAAACTCTTCTTAAAACGTACGTAATTAAAGTAATTTATTACTGAGCACATAAACTGGCGATAAGCATTAATGTAGGTAGTAATCTTAAGATAACAGACAATATTTACATTGTGACTTAAAAGGTGCTTGACCTCTTAACATCCACTTTGTAATCTGTTGAATGAAATAACTTGAAAATATATTTTTTAAACTTGTAACATTAGAAACATTAACATAGTGACTTAACATTTTAACATAATTTTTACTAACAATGCAAGGCAAGTATTTTGTGAGGCGAATCATTCATAAACATGACTTCCATTAATTATGACTGAATTAAACAACCAATTGTTATGTATTTTGGAATGCTTTTAAAAAATCTTGGCATCTTTAATTTGTATCCTTCAAAGTTATAGTACTTCATAGTAGACAATGTTTTTAGTAAAAATACGTCCATCTTCTAATAAATCACCTTGACTTTCATTGTTTTCAATGTAAACTTTAATAGCCTGTGGATTTTTGCACCGTGACAACGCAACGTACAATTGACCATGTGCAAAAACTGGTTCTTCCAAGAAAATACCCACAGATTTGAAAGTTTGACCTTGTGATTTATTAATGGTCATGGCAAATTCCATAATAATGGGAAATTGTCTTCTTTGAAGTATAAAAGGGAGACTACTTTCACTTGGTGCTAAATCTATTCTTGGTATGAAAACTCTCTCTCCTTTATGGGTCCCAGTTAAAATTTCAGCATCTATAAAATGGTCCTTTAATTGTTGAACAATTAATCTTGTGCCATTGCATAGGCCTTTTTTGGGGTTCATATTTCGCAGTAACATGATAATTGCACCTTTCTTTAGCTGCAAAATATGTGGTGGCATTCCAGAAGGAGTTAAAGAGTTTATGAATTCAGTTGAAAAGTTTGCCAGACTTTCATTGTCATCAGCAAGTACAGAATCAGCACTGTGATAATTTCTTTGTGGTGCATAATTTTTTTTTAAGATTTCATTATTGAGTATTAATGCATCTTTATTTTTACACGTCAGTATAACTTGGTTGGCAAGCTCGGAATATTCTTCGTTATTTATGCTCCCTTCAAATATAGCCGATATAATATCTTGTTGACAAATCATATGAGGTGGGATCTCTACAGTGTTGTCAGGTAAATATAGTATTTTTTCTGTTCTGCCTTCTCCAATTTTAATAAGCCAATCATTGAAATCAGTTTGGCCTTCTGATCTCATATTTTGTTGCAGTTGAAGATGGGTAAAATGTTTCCATACTGTACTTGACTTTATACATGTTTCGATAATGTCAGTTCGATTTCCATGTAGAACGACAGGTAATGTTTGTCTAAAATCGCTACCCAACAACATTGCCTTTCCACCAAATGGAAAAATATTATCCATGACTTCACGAAGCAAACGGTCAATACATTGGAGGGCATAGCATGACATCATTGTGGCCTCATCTATTATAATTAATTTACATTTCTTCAATTTCTTTGCTTGTAAGGATGTCATGCGAATATCTGACACAGAATTTTCTAAAATAGGCACTGGCAGTTTAAATCCACTATGAACAGTTCTTCCACCTTCTAATAAAAGTGCAGCAATTCCAGTAGTGGCAAACGCCATTGCTATTTTTCCTTGTGCTCGTACTGAACTCATTAATAAATTGTACAAATATGTTTTTCCTGATCCGCCAGGTCCATCAAGATAGAAATAACGCTCTGTCACCATGTCATCATCTATAGCATTTTTAATGGCATGAAATGCTTGCAATTGTAGTGTATTTAAAGTTGCAAGTCTTTCTTCTGTTCTTTCTGCTTGTAGTTGAATGTCATAGTCTTCAAAGTTAATGTCATCTATAAGACCTGGATCAGGCAAATTAAAACTTGCACAACTTAATCCATGAGTTAAAAAGACTTCTTGGATTTCCATTAACGCTTTTAAGTGTGCAATGGGTTCATTGTATCGTCGCATAAAGTCTTCAGTCATATTACTTTTAAAAGTCTCCCACAAAGCTAATGCATTTGGAGCATTTGAGAAGATACAAATAAAAGCAAACTGTTCTCTCATCTGTCGTGGCATTTGACATTGTGCTGCTTCTTCTAAACATCTTTCCCACTCTGTATCATCAGCGAGTAAGTTTCTATGTCTTGCAGCTAAATGGAAGGATTCATATACAATGTCATTAACAGTTCTTAAGTGTTCAAAACTTTGTGCTCCAGGAACATTTAAAAGTATTATCCGTAAGCAAAAACGTTCAACATCTCTTGGACTGACTGTGTAAATTCTTGGAATAATTTTATTGCCTCTGGTTTTTCTTGGTCTCCATAATCCATTCACAAAAACATAGTGATATGGAATTTCAATATATAAGTATTGTGTTGCTTCAGCATCAGTGGAATTTAATGCAAACCATGCAGTTAGTGTAGTGTGACGATCTTCACTTTGGGCCAATGCATTAATTTCATTTCCAGCATGGAAATAGACTAAATGTCGTTGTGGCAAATGTACTGCTAACCTATATACTGCATGTGATCTATCATGCATTTCAAATTTTAAAAGCCGCCACATAGCTTCTGGCGCACTGACATAGCGAGCATCTACATGAGATGCAAGTTCATCATGTACTAACTCACTACTTTCAGGGTTGTCTGCACTTTTGACGACTACAGTAGCTGCATCGTATCCTTTGTAAATATATTTGTAGACATATTTAATGGATTTGATGGAAGTGCAGGCTTCTACGTTGATGTGGGCGTTGTACTTCATGAGTAAATGTGAATTGTAGGGTACTACATATCTATTGTCCCCTTTTTTTCCACGAATAATGGCACTATCTCCTTCTCTTCTTTTATAAAGTGGATATCCATCACAATTGGCATAGGTTTTGTCTCTATAATCTTTTGGAAATTCTTTGGAACATTTATTATTTTCCATACATGGTGATTGTGGATTAAGGTCACCACAGGGTCCATGAATCATGCGATGAGTAACAATCTCATATAGTCTACCATATAGTTCTGGATCTGGTAGTTCAGCAACAATGACTGCATCCACTTTGTCTGAAGTATCTAATTTATCTTTTTCTTGAAGTATTATTAGAAGATGTGCATGTGGAAGGCCTCTTTTTTGAAATTCAATGGTATATACATAAGCAAGACATTTGCCAAATAGCTGATTTATAGTGAAGTCACGTATTAATTCATTTAATTTAATCTTAAAAACTCTGGCTACTAAATCTGGTCGATCTGAAGCAGTTTGTCCAAGAAGTAGATTTAGTGTAATTTCTGGCCATTGTGGATTACATGTAAATGTCACAAATAAATCGGGTTTGCCAAATTTAGTGACAATAGCCATAGCATCATTGTATCTTTCTCTCATATTCCGAGGAGATCCTTGAAAGGAAGATGGTAAAATGATGGCTTTGCCAGCTGTCATGTCTCTGCTTGTAGCCACGTCAGCAACATAGTCCATTAATCCAGAATATTGTTCTACACAGAGTTTATCTTGTTGATATTTGATAAAGTTTAAATTATTTGCCTCAACTTGCAAATATGAATCAATAATCCATTGTTGTGTTAGTTTCCCACCACATAAAATTGGATTAAATACATTGCGAATGGCAATTTGAGCTACTTTAAATTTAAGCATAGAAACATTATTTCGGATTCTGGCTTTAGCATTTGGGTAACTGGGAAGAGTTAATTTTGGTTGCCAACCTGCTTCTCCGTGTGGGAAAAAGATGGGATATGTCATTGGATCTAAATTTGGACTTAAGATACTCATATTAATAAACGGTTGCTCCTCATTTCTAGGATATATTCGAATGTCTCTTTGAAATGGTGGTTCTCCTTCATCATTCTGAAACACCATTGCAACCTCATTTGATGTTGGCAAGTTATAACGACGTTTATCAGTATGTCTGTCTCTTTTAAGCACCATATTAACCTTCGGCATTGGTAATTGATGTGTTTGTGCATGAAGTAGTTGTTCATTTTCTACTTCTGCCAATTTTTTATAAGCTTTACTGTAGGGATTGTTGTCCATAATGTTATTTAGCTCTATGAAAACAGTGGGTAAGCATTTTTTATTTTCTTCCATCTGCATACGTTGGTCAACAGCTTCCATTGTATCTAGGACATATAGTTGAGCGAATTTTCTTTGATTTCCTTCCTCTGGATGTAAATGGGAAGTGCGATGATAAATTTGTCCTTGGACTTTAAAACAGTAAGGACCATGTCCTGGTACATTAGCAGCTAATGTTGCCCCCATGGATGCAAAGGATATGGCACTATTGTAGGATCTTATGTTTGTCTTAAAATTTTTGTAGTTTGGAAAAGTAGGTTCAGTCATAATGTTTTGTAAATAGAGAGGAAATTGTTTCCTTTCTGGAAGTTTGAACTTGCCTTTTTGACAGCAACTAATAAATTGGCCATCTCTGGGTCTCTCCTGTTTAAAATAATAAGCCTCACAAAACTGACATTGAGTAGTCATGTCCCCACAACTATGAACCTCTACTGCTAAAGATTTGAGTAGAGGACAATTTGCAAAGCATATAGGATTTTGACTCATATTCATCAGGTGAAATGTCATATAATGTTTCAACAACAGGTTCTAAATGTTTAGTTTTTTTCGTTGCTTTTCTTGGTATATGTTGTATTGTTTGAGGTAAAATGTCATGTAATGTTTCATGAAACGGTTCTAAATGCTTTGTTTTCTTTGTTGCTTTTTTTGGTATCTCTTGTATTTTTTCTGGTAAAATGTAATCTGATGTTTGAGCAACAGGTTGTAAATGCTTTATTTTCTTTGTTGCTTTTTTTGACATATCTTTAATTTCTGCAAGTGACAGTCTTTTGCTTGCAATTCTTTAGCTTTCTTTTTCTCGTCGAATTTCCTTCTTCTCCGGTGTCTGCTGGCTGTCTGCTCTCTGTCGTCGTTCTCTAGCTTGGCGTCTTTTCTTTTCTTATTTACTCTCGTTATCAGCCATGTTAATCTGTAAAAATAAAATAATGTACCATTAGTTTATTTTGAGATATTAAGTTGTTTTTCATGACAAATAGTTATCAATAGTGTGTTAACATTTTATACTTAATCAATTTCAATGCGGTCAATTGAATACAAGTCTAAATAAGGCCATGAGATAATTATTTAAAGAAGTTTTTATTTATTAAACATGTATCCAAAAGCAAGTGTTTCAGTAACTAAAAAGGTATTTTCAAAAAGATGTTATGTCCTTATTTACAGCACTATTCAATTTGTCAAATGGCAATTAAATTAGGGTTTAGGACTGGAATGTTACAATGACAAATTGTATAGATTCTGTGTTTTTAGACTTTTTTGGACTATGCCAATTTATTTTTTAAGTTTACATTGAAGTTTGTATTTACTGTTAAAGATTATTGGCCCTAAAAGACAAATAAGAGATAGATGAAAAATGTGTTAGTTATATTTTTTCAACAGTTATAGTTACCGGTGGTTTATTTTAAATTTTATTTTCTGTTGACATCTATGCAAAGCTAAGATCTTTATTTTTTTTTTCTCTTTTTTTACTTTTTATACTGTACCTTGGTTGAAGTTTGATTTCAAGCAAAATTCTTTGTTGGTCCTGTGTTGAAAGCCTTCGTCCGATGGTCTGGTCCTGTGTTGAAAGTCCTCGTCCAATGGTGTAGTCCTCTGTTGAAAGTCCTCGTCCTCTGGTCTGGTCCTCAGTTCCAACTCCTGTTCCGATGTTCTTGACGCAGTATCTGTTATAAAATAAAAATGAAAATGTTATGTTATTTGAATGTCTTTGTATGAATGAAAAAATGGCATTATTTCTGTGTTTTTCTACAATCCTTTTTGGTGCGCCGCAATTTTGGTATGCTTCTGTAGGCTTTTTTCTAAGGCTTATAGGTGGTTAAACATTAAAGAAGAATATTAATTAATTTTTCTCTTTTTTTACTTGTTATACTGTACCTTGGTTGAAGTTTGATTTGAAGCAGAATCTTTGTTGGTCCTGTGTTGAAAGCCTTGGTCTGATGGTCTGGTCCTGTGTTGAAAGTCCTTGTCCAATCGTCTGGTCCTCTGTTGAAAGTCCTCGTCCGATGGTGTAGTCCTCTGTTGAAAGTCCTCGTCCAATGGTCTGGTCCTCTGTTGAAAGTCCTCGTCCGCTGGTCTGGTCCTCAGTTGAAACTCCTGGTCCGATGTTCTTGACGCAGTATCTGTTATAAAATAAAAATGAAAATGTAATTTTATTTGAATGTATTTGTATTAACTAAAAAATGACATTATTTCTGTGTTTTTCTACAATCCCGTTTGGTGCCCACCACTTTTGGTATGCTTATTTAGGCCTTTTTCTAAGGCTTATAGATTGTTAAACATAAAATAAGAATCTAAATGTAGTTTGGTATGTGTTTGTGTGAGTTTTCGTACAATCCTGTTTGGTGCGCACCACTGTTGGTATGCTTATTTAGGCTTCTTTCTAAGGCTTATAGGTTGTTAAACATAAAATAAGAATATAAATGTAGTTTGCTATGTGTTTGTGTGAGTTTTCATACAATCCTGTTTGGTGCGCACCACTGTTGGTATGCTTATTAATGTTGTTTTGTAATGCTTATAGGTTGTTAAACATAAAATAAGAATGTAAATGTAGTTTGCTATGTGTTTGTGTGAGTTTTCATACAATCCTGTTTGGTGCGCACCACGGTTGGTATGCTTATTTAGGCTTCTTTCTAAGGCTTATAGGTTGTTAAACATTAAATAAGAATTTAAATGTAGTTTGCTATGTGTTTGTGTGAGTTTTCGTACAATCCTGTTTGATGGGCACCACTTTTGTTATACTTATGTAGTGTTTTTTCTAATGGTTATAGGTTGTTAAACAAAAAGAATATGAATTTAGTTTGCTATGTGTTTGTTACAATCCTGTTTTGTGTGTACCAGTTTGTGTGTACCATATGTTGCATACTTTGGCCCTCATTCAATTGCAGTTTGGCCAATTCAATAGGGTTCTAAATGTGCTTATTTCGAGCCCTATTGAATTGTCCAAAATATCAATTGAATGAGGGCCTTTGGTTGCTGGATTTGTTATATTGTGAGGGCCTCATTGAATTTGGTTTTTCGCAATGGAATTTGGCTCAATATGAGCACAGAGCATCTTTTTTTACAGAAGTTTTTAACTAAAAACTTCTGTTCAAAAATATGCTCTGTGCTTATATAGAGCCCTATTGAAATGGGCAAATCACATTTGAATGAGGCCCTCAGCCATTAAACATATTTAGGTCCTGAATCAATTGCGTTTTGACCAATTGAATAGGGCTCTATATAAGCACATAAAATATTTTTTGACAGAAGTTTTGAGTTAGTGAAGACCTTGATTTAGTATCGAAGTTCAGTAACTAAAAATGTCTGTCTAAAAAATCTGTTATGTGCTTATATAGAGCCCTATTCAATTGGCCAACTCACAATTGAATGAGGCTCATGGTTCGGTTCTTTTTTATACTTAATACTTTACCTTGATTGAAGTGTGGAATGACAGAGGGTCCCCTCCTGCCAATCTTAATCCGCCGGTCTTCTTGTAGTGTCTGTTTGAAAAATAAAGTGAAATAGTGAATTATAGAATTTTTTATTTGTATTTAGCAAAGCATGGCCTTTTCAGCATTTAAAGTATTTTTGTATCTTACCTCTTCTTCTTTGTTGGTGTTCTTTAAAAGCGATTGTGCTTCACAATGCACGGTGCAAATTGTTGAGAGACGCTGTTGATGCAGAGTCTGTTTGAATATTAAAAAAAGTAGAAAGATTGAGCTTTAGGTGATCTATTGAATTGCAGTAAATTAATTTCATTTAAATATACTTCTGTAATTATTTTCAATTAACATTATTTTTTGGTGGGGGCTACACACATATGTCACATACATGAAGCACATTTCCATAGTTGAAAGTAATTTTTTTGTGTGCGTGTGACATATCACTATACATGAATCATATTTTAATTGTTAAATTAACCTTATTTTTATTTTTGGCCAACATACATAAATGTGTGTGTGACATGTCACTATAGATGATACACATATATGTGCGTCTCACATATCAGTATACATGACTCATATTTTAATAGTCCCAACTTATTTTTTTCTAATGTAATTTAAATGTAGTTGTTTAATTAGTTTGTTTTTAGATAATTTTGTTGCAGGGGCAATACACATAAATGTGCGTGTCACATGTCACTATACATTATACACATAAATGTGCGTGTCACATGTCACTATACATTATACGCATAAATGTGCGTGTCACATGTCAGTATACATTATACACATAAATGTGCGTGTCACATGTCAGTATACATTATACACATAAATGTGCGTGTCACATGTCAGTATACATTATACGCATATATGTGCGTGTCACATGTCAGTATACATAAACCTCTTTTTCTTATTTAATTTTTTTTTTTGATGTCCTGTCTTGATAATAAAATTTAATATATTAGAGCTTACCTCTCAGTTGTAATTTGCACAATGTAAAGCAGTAAATTAGGAAAGAATTATCTTCTCAAGTTTTAGCAGCAGTTATGTCTGAAGTCACTCTGTTCATCACCTGAGGAGAAATGTATTTTTCTCTGTCAAATAGGCAGTATTTATAAACTTGTAGAACATTCTGGAAAGTTAGACCGTTAGAACGCAATACGCATGCGCTATTTGCGTTCCAGCTAACAATTTGCGTTCCATCCGCCATTTTGTGCGTAGTAGTGGTTAAAATGGTGTTTAATATGAGTGTGATCCGTTCCGCATAGTATGTGTTTCATTATTGCGAGTAAGTGTAGTGTAGTTACGTCTGGAGCCTCGTTTTCGTTTTGTTCGGCGGCCATTTTTTCTCTCGCTTAGCCGATTTTCGGTCGTTTAAACTGTTTGTTTTCACTTAAATGGACGTGTAAATGAACTTTTGGAGGTGCCGGATGCCCCCCCGTGCTGTAAGTAAGCTTTTTATGTGTTCGTTGTGTTTATTTCTTGTGTTTGTGATGTTTTGATGCGCGGCGGTTGGAATGGGTCTTTCGCGTCCGTATTTTTTTCCGATGCGGCCGTATTTTGTTGCGATATACGCAGTTAGCTTTTACGTGTACGACGCAGTGTATTTGTTTCTGTGTTAAGAGCGTGTGAGGGGCCTTTTTTACTGTTTTTTTGTTAAGTCTTGCGTCTGTGTGTCTGGGTGTAAGCGGGTGTGAGGCGACTTTGATTTTTTTTTTGTGTGTGTATGTGTGTGTTAACACAGCCGATGTTGGGATGCTCCCACCACCGCAAATGCGGACCCTCGCTTCGCGAGGATCCGCATTTGCGGGGACGTTGTTGGGTTTTTGTTGGCTGGGCGGTTGGGTTTATTCTGTTAAAAAGTCGTGTGTGTGTATGTGTGTGTTAACACAGCCGACGTTGAGCCTCCACCTCCGCAAATGCGGACCCTCGCTTCGCGAGGATCCGCATTTGCGGGGACGTTGGGATGCTCCATCACCGCAAATGCGGGCCCTCGCTTCGCGAGGACCCGCATTTGCGGGGAACTGCGTCCCTCGCTTCGCGAGGGACGCAGTTCTTGCGGGGTCGCTACGCGAGCCCAACGACCCGTACGCTCACAACTATATATGTGATACTGCCAGAAATAGGATGAAGATTCCACCAATATCCTTTAAATACTTCATAGACTTACTGGGCATGATCTCTCCTGTCTCTGCACATTAAGCATAATCAATACTGCTTGAGACATTTTTCAGTCCTGGAACATGGCACCTCCTATAAGGAAATGCTACTAGGCAGCTTTCGACTCTGCTTAATGGTAAATCTGGCCCACGTTATTGCTACTAGTTTTTGAAGCATTGATTACAAAGTTTGTCTTGGTGCACAATATTCCAGTTTGACATTCTTGAGTGCCGGAGTAAAGGGAGGACGTGTGGAGATAAAGACTGTGGTAAAATGTAGAGATGAAGAGATACTATAAAAGTAGGGAGAAGTGAGTCTCCCATACAAATATCTTATCTTGATATAACTCTAATCGACATTTAAACAAAGTCCCATATGTCTCTTCTTTACAGGCAGTATATTCTGTCCACACCTGTCGTGCTGAAGAGTGGATTTACAGAGAAGATATGTGTGAATCTAAAGGGCCACGAAGAAGCACTTGACCTTAACGTTGTGATCCAACATAATGGAGTCAACACCACTGTCTTTGAGGAAGATGTCCCAGCTTCTGACTTCTTCCAGTGCAATGACTTCACAGTAAGTGTCTTATTCCCCGGACTGCTTTTGCTTTTTTTTTTTTTTTTTTGAGAACAGGTAAGAAGTCTAGTGTCAAATTAATTTGCAATAGCCATCCTACTATGTCCTGCAAATATTGGTAGTTTCAGTAGGTTACATGGTAGCAGCTAGGGGGAATAATAATTAACCTATCTACATGGTGGTTTATTAGTTGAGGAAGAACTTTGTTTGAAGTTCAGTTTGTGACCTCAAGATAAAAGTTGATGGTCAGAGGAAATGGACTGGTGTTTGTTATTGCTCTCCTCTTTCTATTCACAGACCTACAAGTCAAGCATAAAAATTGCCATATGAAAGTAGAGCCAGCTTTCTGTGACTGTCCACTGTCTTAAGGAGTAGGACATATGATTGTGTAAATGTATTACATCTAACATAATGTAAAGGGGCATAGGTTAAGGAGTTAAATTAGTTGGGCTGTCATTTTATAGGTCTGTGGTTCATCGTGGTCCAGATTTTAGTGGAGGAAGGTGTTTTAAGCAGGTGGTAAGGAACTTGATCCACCTTATGACATGGCTAACGCTTGTCACTCTTCCATTCAGTCTTGCATACAAGAATTGGAGGCTAACAGATTTAAAAAACTGATCCAAGGCCAATTTTGTGCCTTGCTTGTGAGATTGCAGACTAGAGGCACAATGGTACCATTTAATACAAAGGGTCCAAGTTATGGAAGTGTGATCAGATGGATTATAAGGGATAACCTGACATACTGTAGATCTGGTGTGGTCCTCCCTCCCCATCCAATCAATACCACAAAGTGATCAGATGTTATCTTGTAGTTTCCACCTTACAATTAAAATGCCACATTTGCACTGCTATATTTGTATTCTTGTCATCCTGTCCTTTTTTTTTTTTTTCTTCCAACGATTACAGCCATGTACAGTGTCACGATGGAGAAATGAAGTTCCAAATAATTCATGTACTTTTTTTTTTTTTTCCTCCTTAAGGTTCCCATTGTTAAGACATCTGATCCGGTCTTTGTGGTCCTTTCTGCAGTAGGAGGAAGTGTCCAACACTTGGACCGCAAGACCGTGGTAATTGAACCCATGAATCCAATGGACTTCATTCAAATGGACAAACCCATGTACAAGCCAGGAAATATCGGTGAGTGGAACGGCTCTAGAACAATGGCTATTCTCTCTGATGGAGAATGAAGCAAGAAGAAATCCAAATAAATTAGTCCTACCAATCTTAACTTCCGACCGCAATATAGTCTAGAGGGGTATTAACTTGTGCTTCTGAGACCAGGATATTTAGGTTGGTGTTTGAGCCTCTGATTATCAGCCCAGCTAAGTGAGCACCACAGGTCTTCTGCTTGCATAGGTGTCGCAAAATCTATCACTTTAAAAAAAAAAAAAAAGAAAAAAATTATTTAGGGGTTTGGAGTAGGTTTTGTACCTATTCCCCAAAGGTCTTAAATCCCTTTTATCAGTCATTTGTTTCAAGGAAGGCTGATGGATTGTTATCCCCAACCTCTTGGATTCACATACAAATGATCTTTCTTATAACACAACCTACACATATAAATATATACACAACTATAAAACCTTTAACACAAATTACAAATATTGTATAGTACAGTGAATCCACTAAAATATAAGCAACCCTCTCATAGCCTAAAGCATAACATGTAATCTCCCCAGTTAAATCACATTTTATCTTCATAAGTCCATGGTTAATATAGCTTACTAGGAACTTGCCCATCAAAAAGGATGGGAATAAAACATGTAAGGCTGTCAATACGGTTTGCCACACAATGTGAGGCTTTTGCGAGCAACGAAGACTCTCATAGCATGGCTCACAATGAGTGCCTTTGGCCCTCATTGCAGCTTAAGTCTTAAGTCCTGCTCACCTCGCTTTAAAAGGCTTGCAGTGCTATGAGCGCCTTTGGTGCTCATTGCAGCCTAAGTCTTGCGTGCATCAATGTCTCTCCTTGCTTCTCGAGGCTCCCAGGTTTCCCTTGCTTTGCAAGGGAAGCAAGTGCGTGACCAACATTGCAAACGTCGGGAGCCCTGCGATGAGCGCTTGGTTTGCAATGAGCGCCCATGTGTCTCTTTGCAGCATCTCCCCCAGTCCCTTTTTTTTTCTTCCCCCCGCCCCCTTTACAATAAAACTGTAAATGGGACACAATAGTTATGGGTTACAATATATTGGGCAGTATTATTTTGAAGGAAAAACATTACAAAGCTGTGAGCACATTGAGGGTTTGCTTTTGCAAAATAATTTGGATGCGATTTTATGGGATCTACTCCGTACTTTACACTCCCTCCTTACATATCACATTGACTACTTGTGTGCTCCTTCATATTTTGTTTGAACTTCTGAACGAATCTGTACTGGTCTGCAAATTGGTGGATTTCTTGGATAATGTCTCAAAGATCTCTTGGCTCCATTCTAGCCCCATCAAGCACAGAATTGTCTATGAAATCAGCCAATTGCTGGGCAGTCTCCTGCAAGCAAGGGACGTTCCACTCCTTATTTCACTAGTCATGTGACCTGCCAGAAGGAGAAAAATAAGTTGCAAAACACAAGTAATATAGAAAAATGTCTAATGCTTCTCAAATAAGTACTTAAAATATATAACTACTCTCATGGAAGGGTGGTAGATGATTGAAACTACCTTTTTTAAAGCTAGATGGTAGAAGAATACTTTAAGGGTTATATGTAAAGATGGTTCCTGAATATGGAAACATGCCAAGCGCAGGCACATTTTGGAATATTGAACCCCTCTCTGCTGCCACATCTGCTCATACAATAGTCTATGTGTGAAAGCCGTGGGCATATACTTTTTTGTTTTCTCTGTTAGTGGCGAATGAGGGACATTGAAATAGACAATGGCTCTGTATCTTATCCAGTTATTGTTACAACAACAAGTCTCTCACTGATCCAGAATCTGACACCTTGCACCACATGATGGCACAATAGCTCTCCAGAATGCCTGTCTCCTACAACTTCCACCAATGTATCATGGATCTCTCCAGGGTCCTGCATAGGCATCAAATTTTATTTTTTCGATTTAAAAACTAGACTTTCCTGCTTTAATTATTCAGACTTGGTTTTCAAACCTTTTCAGCGTGTGTGTGTGTGGTCTTTTTAATATCCCCCTCATGGAAGATGATTATTGGTACTATAGTGAAAGTGTTTTGAGTAATTGACTTAAAAGTAGTCAATAGGATCCGATGATTTTTAGGAAGAGGTAAGCACAATCTTAAGAGCCTAAATTGCACTAAACATTCCTAGTCAGATCTTGTATATAATACTGTGCCCAGTATTGGATATTACAAAAAAATGTGGTCTAAATGACAACTTCTAAACAGACTTTATGATCTGTGTGAAGATGTTTATGTCACATTCACCTCCATGTGGTCAGAATAATACAGAAGTTTTAGGGTAAACGTCTTATATCATAACCTTGCTCTTGCCTTTATTTATTTTTTTTGAAGTTGGAGTATTTAATGAAAGTGCTACTCTACAGAAAGGCTGGTAGAAAAATGGGCAAAGAAGACTGTGTGGGAAAGACCAAGGAATTGTAATCTAGCATGAGATATTAAAGACTCTGTCCTGAGAATTTATGGAGTCAAAGCTTCTTGGGTAGACAGATTTACTAGTAGATATGAACCAACAGACCCACCTACTCTGCCCAGTCTGTTTTATTACTCAACTGAAAACTGGGCTTCCAAGTTATAACTTTTTTTTGTTATATTTTGCAGTTCAATGGCGTATCATCTCTCTAACTCCAGATTTAAAACCAATTAATAACCAGGTGAGTTGACTGGGAATTTTGAAACTATGGGTTGGTGGACTTGTTTCCACAACTTTGAAGGACTAGGCATAAGTTCATAGGGCCAAATACGCAGGTGTGTACTGCTGTGTCCTTGTGACTGGATATTTCTATCATATGTTTGTTCAGTAAATTACATAGTTCTGTATCAAGATGACCGTAAAACCAATGTAGACCTATCTGAGCAAAATATTAATTATAAAGAAAAAAGCCCAGGATATTTTTTTTTTTTTTTGTGATTCTGGAATCTGGTGGGTTGGATGTAAAGTATGTTAACAGTTTATACAAATGTTGTGTTTTCTCTTTCAGTACACTGTGGCCTATGTTAAGGTAAGAAAATCCAAAAGTGACTTGCATGTGGAATGATCTCTAATCTAAGCAGTTGGTTAAAGGGGGAGGTAATACTAATGTCATTGATTTCATATTGGGTTACACAATACACTCCCCTCTGATCCTCCTTCTCTTGGCACATTCCTTCCTTCCTCATCACATTGCTGCATGTGCTCTTCCATCTCTAAAGCCCAAAAGGAGGGATATGCCTGTATTCAATCGTCACAGTAGTGAGAGGTGAAAGTTGCTATTGGTATTATCTCTTATTTATAGAACTGTAACATTATGCACATCGATAACTGCGGTAGAAATCCAACGTGGTGCAGAATGCTTCAAGCCTTGAACTTAGTCTTTGAGATGGTTTATGGCAGCTATTCATGATGGGTGCAGTTGGTCAATGTGTATATACAATATACATATAGACACACAATTACGAAATGGAACTTTTAAGATCTACCATTTTAAAAAAAGTTGCTATTGAAGACCACTCAAAGACCAGAACATATAAGTCTTTTTTTTTTTTTTTGGGAGAAGGAGGAACGGTTAGTTCCTTAGGCATTATGGTCTTATAGGTCCTTTTTGATACATATGAGGGTTGTCTAGTAAACTTGTGGGGTTATATGCATTCCAGATAAGTTACCTTTAATGGCCATAGGTTTCTTCTCCTCCTTTCTACTTAGTTACAAATTGTTACTACATTTAAAATGTATCATTGCCGTTATACTAAGAGCTTATATGTTCTGGTCTTTGAGTGGTCTCTAATAGTGGCAATTTTTATATTTATCTAAAAAGGACATTTTTTTTTTAATTGTTTATACCATGGTATCAAGCATCAGGACTTTGTCCAGAGGTTGTCTTGTATTTTGTACTCTAGAATATCTGAACACACTTTGCCACTTCTCTTCCTGCATCTTTTTGTAGAATCCATCAGGAAGTCGAATAGCTCAATGGCGAGATTTGCAATCCGTAAATGGCATTGTATCCATGGAACTCCCGCTGATTAGTGATGCTACTACAGGCTCCTACATGATCAACGTAGAGAGAGAAACAGGCTATCCTCTGAGCCAGTGGTTTACAGTGGAAGAATTTGGTATGTCTGAATTTGTTATTAAAACGATGTAACCATATAAATAATTTGGTAATTTTATTTTTATAGATCTAATACATTTATATAGGTCCTGCAATGAGCGAATCCAGAGCCTCAAACCCTATCCAGCAATATAATGTTGCAATATTTTTGGGCTTCTATTAAACTGCAGGAAGTCCTTTTTTATTTGGTTAAAATGAATGTATTTTTCATTGTATATCCCTAATAAAATATAGGTTTATACTTTTTTTTTTTTTTTTTTTTTTAAATCCCTGTGTTTTTGTATCTCTAGGATATGGAATAATGTTCATTTTTTAAAACCTATCATATCATTACCAAAGTGCTGTCAATTAAAGGTTTGCACAAACAAACATAAATATACCAGAAGGCAGATGAATGATGGAGAGCTTATTTATCTACACATAAAGCTATATAAGCAAAAAAAATAATCTAAAATTTCATATCAGTTGATGCAAAGCAAATATTAGTCAAAAAAATAATCACTAGATGTCAAGATTAGGATGGATTCGATATATATTTTTTTGCATTAATGTATATCTGTATGTATGTCTGCATCAGTCTCCGTCTATCTAGCTTTATGTTTGTTTGTGGTTTTTTTTTATTTTTATTTTTTATTAAAAGGTCAGTGTCATTTCTTTTCATGAGGATTCTAATTTAGTTCTCCATTAAAACCAAATGTGCAGAGAAAGGCTTTAGTCAGGAAAAAAAGTCATGAATTGTTGCTGTTGTACTCCCTCTCCATATCTTTGTCCTGAACCCTACCAAAAATAAGTCCAATATTTCCTCCTAGATGGCAGTTAACCCAGAACATGCTTTGTTGGTTAAGGGGACTGTGGCTAAAATTCCAAAACTCTTATCTCCTGTGAGCATGCTCCATGTTATCTGGCCTGCCTAATTACTATTATCTATGATGACATGTTTGGTTTTTCAGTAGTGCTCAGGACAGGGAACAGTGGGAAGGAACATAGCCGTGGCAATTAGTGAGGAAGACTGTTTGTTTTTTAAATTATATCTTCTGATTAAAGCTTTTCTTTCCCCCTGTTTCCACATGTATTAATGGTGAACTAAGAAATACATTTAACGTGGAAAGCACTTGCCCTGGCCCTTATGCCCTTCCTCTATAGGGGTAAAACAGTTTGAAAGTTAGACCTTTCTAAATAGGAATAATATGGAATGGAAATGTTGTTGTGTATTTTATATTTATATATATATATATATATATATATATATATATATATATATATATATATATATGACTTTCTGATTCATTCCTCTATCAATGTGGTATTTGTCCTGCTCTCCCATTCTCCAATATCTGTGACTTATTTTTTATCTTTCTTCCATATTCTCTTTGCAGTTCTGCCTAGATATACAGTTGATGTGCAGTCACCAAGGACAATAAGTGTACTGGATTTGAAGTTGTCCTTAAATGTCTCTGCCATGTACGTGAGAACCTTCATTTGTAAAACCTTCACTATGAAATGCAAATCTTTTTATAACCAAGTAATTATATTGATGATTATTATACAGAGTAGAATACTCCATATCAATCTTCTTCCTTCTCAGATATACATATGGCCAACCAGTGCCTGGCTCTGTCGCCGTTCGTTCTTGCATGATGCCAAGTTACTCTGTAGCAGTTCCGTCTTCTGCCATAAAATACAAGGATGGCTTCTGCACCAACCAAACCGGAGAAGTAAGTTTATTTAATTCCACAGTAGCTGGAGAGCATTGACATAAATGTGACAAATGTTTTTCATTGAGACTTGAACTGACAAATGATCTCCATTGTCTCTCTTCCTAATCACTCTTTAAAGCTGGGTTCTGATGGTTCTTACAAAGGGTCTGTTGACCTCCGTACATTCCCCATGGAGCTCTCTGGAACACAGAGCAACCTGAACTTGGACATTATAGTGACAGAGGAAGGCACAGGTAAAGGAAATCTACTTTACTATCTGAGGTAAAAAGTAGCAAATGTGTATTTTTGTTTCTATTTAAGCCTCCTAGTTTTTAGATTTTTTTTTTTTTTTTTTTTGTCTTTCACATTTTTTGTTACTCTGCACACTTACATGTGACAGATTTCCAAGGAACACCACATTTTCACTTGGATTTATACACTTTGGTCTCCATTCCTTTTCTACTATATATTAACACTGGTTTGCCCTCCATCTCCATGTTGAAATCTAGTGGCTTAAAGGGACACTTTTTATTGCTTACTCCATTTTATCTTTACCTAAGCGCACCGTTGGATGGAGATACCCTGCCCACCCACTGTCATAATGCTTATTCTAGGTTACAAGATTGGAGAACCTTTTCATGAAGCAAAATGCTAGAGCAGAATAATATAAAAAGCCGAACCTTCCCTGCATTTATCAAACTTCTTTATGTTGCAGGAAATCAGGTTCGGGAGACGGTTTATGTGCAGACCAGTAGCCAGCTTGCCAGTATTAATTTTGATTATACTTCCCTTAATGATCATTACAAACGAGGAATGCCTTATTTGACAAAGGTGAGTGATGATGGGCAATATTCCATGATGTCCTGCTCCTTACTATATGTAGAAGATGGCAACCGGCTCCTTTACACCAATCCTCTGGCTCTCCTCCCTCTTCTCTTGAAAGTGATCCAGCAAAGCCCCCAACTAACCGCAAAAGTGCAAAGTATAAACCAAAAAAATAAAAGTGTTCTCGAATTCAGGGCACACCTATAACCTGATCTGAGAGCATAGCTTTGCTTTAAAACATAACTTTTATTTACAATTCCGTTATTTGTTTTTTAGAGTCTGCATAGATTTTGTTTTATATATAAGGTATTAACTACACCCCAAAGTGCTTGTAACAGCCGTTAGTGCATGAGTGTCTCATAGTTCCTCATGTATTATTATTATTTATTATTATTGCCATTTTTCCCAATCCTATCAAAGTGTTTGTTCTTTAAAAATAAATAAAATAAATTCCAAGTGAAAATCACGTAATGGTATTGGGTGCCATTGCATTCTTTTATAAAGTGTCTACAGGCTCATTTGAAATATAAATATTCCTGTTATTGTTTAATATTGTAATGTCCATACCTTTGACAAAGTCCAAAGGGAATATCGAAGAGGTTTAGTGACCTTTATTACTAATAATGATGATAATTCTCCAGGTGCAGTCATAATATGTCATTCTCTTGGATTTTGTATAAAGTCACTTGTCTAGATATTTATTTCTATTTAATTACGAGTCTCCGTGTCTCAAGCTGTATACTAGACTGTATTATAACAATGATTACATACAGATATCTCCTATGTCGCGTGTCAATGTCGTCATCACCGGGCACCAAGGCCGCAATACACGCCGATTAGTACTATACAGAAGAGGGAGTCTCAAGCAATGTACTAGCTTGTATTCTAACAATGGGGTGGCAAGTTATTAAAATACAGATGAGACTCATAATTTAAAAATAAATAAATCTCTGGATAAGTGACTTTATACAAAAACAGAGAATGACATTATGACTGCACCTGGAGATGAGAATTATGATCATTAATAGTAATAATGGTCACTAAACCTCTAAGATATTCCCTTAGGACTGCGTGGAAGGTATTGACATTACAATATTAAACAATCACAGGAATATTTATATTTCAAATGGGCACGTAGACACTTTATAAAAGAAAAGCACTTTGCAATAACACCTAATACTATTAGTTAATTTCACTAGGAATGTATAGGCACCTGTGCACTGCACACACGTTATGTTTAAAGAACACTTTGATAGGATTGGGAAAAATAATAATAATATTATTATTATTATTATTATTATTATTATTATTATTATTATTATTACTACAACTTCATGAGGAACTGTGAGACACTCGTGCAGTTAGGCTTTGCCCAATAGTTTATCCACTTTACAAGCACTTTTGTGGCTCGTTAAAAACAATACAAAAATCCTAAAAGTGAATATACTGGTGCGTTAATGCTATAAAACAACAATTCTGAGTTATTGGTTTTCAACAGTCTGTATATATTTCACCATTTAGATGGAATTCTAAATAAGTTATGTTTTTAAAGCAATGCTATTATCTCATTGGAGATCAGGTTATATTTGTGCCCTAAAAAAGAGCACTTTTTCTTGCCTTGATTTTATGTAGATAAGAACTCTTCTCTTGTTGCACCTTTTTGTTAATGGTGTGTTATCTGGGGCCTTGAGTTTCCACGTTCAGTCTTGCAAGGAGAGAAAAGTATTCATATAAATGTACATAACTTTCTCAGTTTTGCGTGGACTGTTAGAACATGGTTGTTGAAGTTTTTGGGGACTTTAAGAATAATTGAATCTAAAAGGGACCTCCCTATCTAACCCTCTAACTCTCTCAAATCCGGGCTGATCAGGAAGAAAAGCACATCCAGTTGGTCTAGATAAGAATACGTCTCATTAACTATTTATCCAGCTGTATAGACCGTTTATCAGTGTGTGTGGGACTGTCCCAGATACAAGTGGCCCACTTAGTATATCTTATCAGACACAGTCTCAGTATCTGAAATATAATCCTTTTTAATAAATCCCTGACATCCAAAGCATCCTTGTCCTAGATAAATAGTGCTATTGTTCCCATTGCTCTTGTGTGCTAGCTCTGTTCATGGTATATATGTCTCACCTGTATTCCAGATTATTTTAACCGATGAGAAGGGGAATCCCATGGCTGGTGAAGAAATCCATGTGGAGGTCGATGGACAGGAAACTCAGACTGTTCTAACCAATGCAGAAGGAGTAGTAGAATATGCAATCGATACATCAAGCATGGTAGCACCAAACTTTACAGTCAAAGTGAGTATATATTGTGTAACCATGATGAGCAAAGTATTCATAAGGACTCTGTCTTGGTAAAGTAGAATGGATATATATTTCATTTTAAGCAGCCCTTCATATAAGGGCAATATACATAGAATACAAAAAGGTATGTTGATCCAAAACTGTGTGTGTCGAGCAGGAGTGGCAGGTGAGAATATATTTCTGTATGTGTTTTATACAGTAAATTTAAGTGTGTGTGTGTATAAAGATTATGATTTTCTTTTAATTAAATGCATAATGGGACATAATTCCATATTTAAATATGTGTAAAATTAAATCTAGCACCTATTAACTATGGGAGGATTTCAACCTGTTTTATTTTGTGAAAAAATAGGATATTCTTTGATTTTGTTCTTCTTTCTGAAAATGTATAATTACTATAGTGGTCTATGATTCAGAGAACATTGATACCATGCATATTCATGGTGGTCTTGGTGTACCATCTTTTTATGGCCTCCTCTTCGCTGGGAGCTCATCTTTGCACTGATCCGATGTATACAGTCTATTCCCTTTCTCTACAATTAATAAAATATGTAAATCCCTCCCACAGGCTAGTTACAGGAATTCAGATCACTATCCAACCGCAGAGCACACCGTCCAGCGTTTTTACTCGGCGAGTGGGAGCTTTCTGGAGGTGGCTCCATCCAAGGAGCAACTGAGTTGTGGCGGATCCCATACTATTAATGTGCGATACATACTCACACAAGATGGAGTTGGAAAAGAAGCTGTAAAAAACACTTTCTACTATCAGGTGAGGAGATGTGAAGAGTGCTAGAGAATAGGGATAAGGGTGAAAGATTGTTGTGAGAAGGGAAGGAAGGAGAGCTATACATGGCCTAGAATATTAGCAGGGAGATGGAAATCGAAGGATATATGATGGAGATGAGGTTAATGGTGAGGTGGAGGTTGTTGTGGTGTGTGTGTGTGGCGGGGTAAAATCCATTGACCTATACAAGCCTACCTTAAGAGGAAATACAAGGAGGAGACCAAAGCTTGCAGAGATGAAGTAACCCCCTGAGTGATTAAGTGTTATGATCAAATATTCCTTGGAGACCAGGATGAACAATGTTTACGTGGCACTAAAACCCCATTCTCTTACCAGATCATGTCAAAATCTGCAATTGTTCACTCCGGCCAGAAAGAAGTTGATCTGACAGGCTGTAAGTAGTCTTTATTAAGTATACTGATATTTTATTAACCCTGTGTTTTTGTTTGAGTTTTTAGCCTGTCTGTAATGTCTATTATGGAGTACAATTAACTTATTTTTTTCTTGCAGCTATGAATGGCTCATTTTCCTTTGACTTCTCCGTCAGCTCGGACCTTGCCCCTTCTGCAGTTTGTGTAGTATATACAATTCTGGCAGGAGATGTCATTGTGGACACTGTGCGCATGAACGTTGAACCTTCTTTTAAAAACCAGGTAGGACTAATTCTGATCTTGTTCGACTACAAAATGAAAGACCTCTCACCCAGTATGGTTAGTGTTTTGGTGAACACAACAATATATAATGTACAAAAGAAGGACTGAATGTGATTTGCGTGCTAAATAATAAACTCTGAGCAGGTAACATGTGATGCAGCGACCATATGACGTGTTTCCTAAAATCATGTAGTGGAAAGATTTTCGTGACCTGATTAGTAAAATACCTTAATATGGTATGGGACATAACTGGATTCAATTGGTCATTTTCCCACTTTGGAACCAATTTTCTTCAAGGTTGTCATTTGAACAACCTAAAGAGGTACTAAACACGAACAACTGAGCCATGTTGGACAATCATTTAAATTCCACATCTGTCTGTGTATCCTTAGGGGTTACTGTCATGGACAGTTGTTCTATACCTACATCAAATAATGAAATGGAAATGTTATAGGCAGTAGCTATTGGAGCAGCAGGTGGTGGCCCACAGCAGCATAAGGGCCAGATGCAAACCACCAGCAACCTGGGATAAAGGAGGCTCATTTTATTGGGGGAAATGCATTTGATAGAAATGGGATTTGATCACGCTAGGGGGTAATTTGATCACCTACATATCTTTATATTTTTATTGACATATGGTGAAACCTACATTGTATAGATGCTGATACTGGGGGCCCCAAATGTATCTTGCACAGGGGCTCCTCCATTTACTAGCTCAGACCTGGTAATAGGGTAAGCTCATATTGGCTTACATTGTAAAAGGCCGCTAAATCTCAGTTATACAGAAGGAGCTGTATCGTAACTTTTTTTTTTTCTTACAACTTTCTATTCTATGTTGTGACTTTTTTTATATCCACATTATAACCTTTCACACACAATTATATTGCTATTTATGGAATCTACTGGTTTGGTTTCTGCTTATTTTGAGGTGATTAGACTCTGTATAAAGACAGAGTTTGTTCTACCTGCACAGTGGAAATTGTCCTGAAAACTGGTCAGGTTAATTGAAAAGAAGTTAGAATAATTGCAAACGTTGTGTGTTGTTGGGGGATTTTTTTTTTTTGACATGGGACAGACAAAAACCTGGGTTCCCTTTGGTGATTTTGTTGTCTGTCTTAGGTGTCAATGAGTTTCTCTGAAGCACAGGGCACACCAGGCTCCAATGTTGATCTGCTCTTCTCAGCGGCTGCCCAATCCACCTGTGCAATGAGAGTAATTGATAAGAGCCTGACTATCCTCAATCCTTATGAATCCTTCACCGCTCAAAATGTAAGTATTGCCCAGAAATTGATCTTCTCTATAGTATGTGGCTAAACGGTTGCATCAGGTGACGAGTCATCCAGGAGAGAGAACACTCCACATACCAAGTGGCTGTATAGCCCAGTGATGGCTCTACTAAGAGGGCTAAATAAATGGTTACCTGTCATCCATGGATCATGGACTGACCAGCCAGTTGTATTCTGAGTGACCTTCATCCCATAAGTATCAGGCTATATGATATTTTATGTCCTTCCATGGCAGTGGTTTGTGATATTTAGACTTAGGTTAGACTTTAGAACGAGAACAAAAACTTGGTACATAAGAGAATTTATTAATATAAAGGATTTGTAATTAAACACAGTAATTATAAAAAGTGGCCGTAATGTTCTAAACATAAGATTTACAGCATATTGTGCAAAAGTATTGTTGTGGGAATATTTTTTTCCTTTAACAAATTGTTCTGTAAATGTTTTAATCCAATTGGCTCAAAGGGCTCGTTAATTGAACTTCACTGATTGGCTCAAATGATCCATATGGTGCTGGACAGGCTTTCTTTCTGTTTAGACCCACATTTAGCTCATGAGTTCCAGAACCTTGTTCCATGGACGGCATTTATCCCAATGTTTTCATATCATGGCTACTCCAAATATTTAAGCAAACTAAACTAGTTGTCCAGCATGTGCCAAATTAATTGAGGTTTCAATTTGTCTGTCTATCTAGTTACATTATTTTTGCCAGGATTCCTATACAAACCATAGTAAAATAAATATATATGTAAACTATAGACCAAGATCATTCTAGATTTCTACCGCACATGACCTAAAATAACTAGAATGGCTGACACCATTTGAAAAATTGGCTTTACAGAAAATGAATTACATTTTCTTGGCTGAATGGCCTCCTCTGCATTGTATCCACCTTTTGTAATGAGACTTGGTTATTAGATCACGGTCTGTGAAAGCTTTCTACCATATAGCGGTTTCTGTCTTACAGGTCTACTACTCCATACCATATCTTTCCTTGTATGGGTATAATGTTGGATCTCTTGATCTGGAAGATCCTGCACCCCCTTCTGATGACCCCAACAAACAAATCTTTTATAATAGAAATTACTATGTACCAGTAAGCAGCTGGGCAGAAGGAGACTCCTACAACAAACTTAAGGTGAGGGCTAGGAAATCCTGATGACAGATATGTAGACAGGGGAAATCTTGTCCATGATAAAAAAAAAAAAAAAAAATCTCCCATTACTTTATTTAGAATGAATGTCTTACAAGGTACAATCACTTTAAATATGAACAAATCTAAATCTGCAGAACTTTATTTCAGGAAACTGGACTGAGATTTCTGACCAATATAAAAATACGAAAGTCTGAGATTTGTGGCATTAAAAGGCCGGAGGTGCTTTATAAGAACAGTGGCCTTGGGTTTGGAGGTGGAGGTGGAAGTGGAGGGCCTATTCATACTGCTACTTTTGAAGGTAATTTTTGTTAGTGTTGTATGGTAAACTATCTATTGTTTTATAAAAATCTTTTATTTTTAACACACCACACTTTTTTATTTTTTAAGTACCACTTACTCGCTCTCACTTAACGGACTTCTTTAAAAGGGGTGTTGCAATCACAAATATGCTCTCTTAAATTTTAAAAAGAGAAGACTTTAAACATTACCAAATATTTGTTTTGCATTAAAAAAAAATGTATTGCTGCTTTTGTATCATGGGGACTTCCTGACTAATTTTATTTAGGGTGTGTCACAACACCAAATAAATCCGAGCTCTATGGAAACACCATCTCCTCCCTTTAGAAGGTAGACACAAACCAGCATTAGGTGGGGATACCAACTTTATACAAAAAACAGTTATTTGCCAAATTCTGGTGTTAGTCCATTTTAAAGACATTGATGTAAGACGTGTGACTGTATACCGAAAGTAAACTTTATAAAACCAAAAAGCTACATTTCCTTCTCTGATTTATTTTATGTTTTATTGATGATATTTTTTATTTTTGTGTCAGCGTCCCTCCGTGATGGCGGAGGTGCCGGTGCTATTGCAACAGTTCGGAAAAACTGGGCAGATAACTGGGTTTGGGTTTCATCCCCTACTAAGTGAGTATACTATTGGCGATGGAGGAAAATGTATCATATGGTAACTTTCTTGCTTAAATGCAGAAGAAAAAAAATTAAACTGCACTGTAAAGTTGGTCAGAATTTATTAACTTAATGTACAGTAGGAATCCAGTCCAAGTTTCTTGCTCAATGATTATTTACTGCACAATTCAAAACTTATTTTGTCTTCATTTATTACCTTTGCTACGAGGTGCATTTATGTTGTGGCATTTTGTAGACCTATCTAATAGTCACAAATTATGATAAGTCAACCTACTTTAAAATTATTTTGCATTGATAATTGGAGCACAGCTAATGGATACTGTGGTTTGTGAGTTGAAGAGTAAAGGCATTTTAGAAAATCCCCTTTTGAGTGCCCCAAAAAGTATGTATGTATTGTATTCCTAATGACCTCATTCCTTTTCTCATGGTCTGTAAATTAACCTGTTAATCGTGCAATCCTCCTTGGTCCACATTTGGTACAGGATCAGCCAAAAATGCCATAAACACATTTAATCCCTTACTTGCTAAATATACCAAAGATAACCTACTGTATGACCATAGCATTGCCACTTAATAGTTATTTGGTTTTAAATACTTATTTATGCTCTCCCATTCATAATATCCTTAACTGTAATTTGTGGATACCCCTACATGCCAGTACTTGAGGTGGAACAGAATGTCGGTATTGCAACTCATTCATTCCTGCACACTCCCATACTTACACATAGTTACTTATTGCATTCAGCCATTTTTTTGCTTGCTAGTTTCTGTTGTCCGTTGTAAGCACCTTGTTAATACATTAAAGTTAAAATCATTTTTTTCTCCTCTTCTAGCTCTGAGGGCAATGGTTCACTATCTCTGGTGGTTCCAGACGCTATAACTGACTGGTTAGGCTCCATGTGGTGTTTGTCAGAAAATAATGGATTTGGGATGGTCAGCAAACCATCTACTTTCACCTCATTCTTGCCCATTTTTTTGGAGCTCTCTACACCTTATTCCATCATCAGAGGAGAGCTCATGGAACTGAGAGCCTTTGTATCCAACTACATGGAGTATTGCACCAAGGTGATCCACTTCCTATGTGCATGTTTGTGTGCAAAAATGTTTTTCTAATGCACTGCTCTGTGTATAAGACTCCTGTCTCCTGTTATATATAATATAACCCTTGTTTATAGGCCATGTGCTTATAACTTGTTGCTCTCTTTGTGTAGATCCGTGTGGCCCTGGAAAACTCTCCAGATTTTGAAGCCAAGCTCCAGGAGGGGGAGTTGGAGACGTGTGTGTGCCCTGGAAAACGAGCATCCTACATGTGGCATCTTGATCCCAAAAAAATAGGTGCCAATCTCTACAAATATTCCCTCTGTCCTTCATGTGTTTGGTTTCCTATTCTATTATTTCATTGCCACCTTATGCTCTCTGCTCCTTTATT
Organism: Discoglossus pictus; assembly: GCA_027410445.1. NCBI lineage: Eukaryota > Metazoa > Chordata > Amphibia > Anura > Alytidae > Discoglossus > Discoglossus pictus. The sequence continues at coordinate 129,771,262 of CM050171.1, forward strand.
TTTCTCTCTCTTTCTCTCTCACTTTCTCTCTCACTTTCTCTCTCACTTTCTCTCTCACTTTCTCTCTCACTTTCTCTCTCTCTTTCTTTCTCTCTCTCTCTTTCTCTCTCTTTCTTTCTCTCTCTTTCTTTCTCTCTCTTTCTCTCTCTCTCTTTCTCTCTCTCTCTTTCTCTCTCTCTCTTTCTCTCTCTCTCTTTCTCTCTCTCTCTTTCTCTCTCTCTCTTTCTCTCTCTCTTTCTCTCTCTCTTTCTCTCTCTTTCCTTGTTTTTTCTGCGGTTTAAAATGGGACCCAGTGGTCTGATTTTACATGATCGTGCACTCATCTCTTCTGCCATAATCCTAACCTTTCTTTGAATTGAGATTTTGTAATATCCTCCATCTGATGCATTTCTTTCCATAAACCGCCAGTCACACTCTGTGTTTCTCTAGATTTCATAGATAGATAATTAAAACTCATCTCCCTCCTTTGTCCTCCAATCTCACAGGTGAAGTTAGTATTACAATGTCTGCTGAAACTCTGCTCATTGGAAACACATGTGATGGACCCAATGACTCGTCCCAGCCACCCCGCAGGGACACCATAATAAAGAACTTTAATGTAGAGGTGAGACCAATGTTTGTCTAGTACATCAATTCTGAAATTCTTTCACTGAAGAGTATCAGATGCAATAAATTAATCTGTTTATATGAAGAATATTACATAGTTACATCGTATTTAAGGTTGAAAAAAGACTTTCATTCCATCAAGTTCAACATTTTAAGATCTCTCTGATCTGCAATATGTGGATTAACTATTAATTCATTAGTTGTTAATTAATTATTAATCAATTATTTAATGTTTTTTTTTATTAATTAGATCAATACTGTCTACTTATCTATGATAACCCTGAATTTCCTTTTTAATTAGAAATAAATCTAGTCCCCTTTTTAAAGTTATCTATCGAATCCGCTGTCACCGCCTCCTCTGGTAGAGAATTCCACAGATTAACCACCCTTACTGTGAAGAACCCTTTTCTTTCTTTGAGGTGGAATCTTTTTACTTCTAACCTAAAAGGATGTCCTCTTGTCAGTTGAAAACCTCTTGGCACAAAAAGCTCCCCTGACAAATCTTTATACTGACCCTGGATGTATTTATATAAGGTAATCATATCCCGTCTTAGACGCCTTTTTTCTAGAGAAAATAAGTTTAATTTGGTTAGTCTTTCTTCATATCTTAGCCCCTCCATTCCCCTTATTAGTTTTGTTGCCCTTCTCTGTACCTTTTCCAGCTCTAAAATGTCCTTTTCATGAAGTGGTGCCCAAAATTGTACTCCATATTCCAAATGAGGGCATACTAGAGATTTGTATAGTGGCAGAATTATATTTGCTTCCCTGGCATCTATACCCTTCTTAATACATGCTAATATTTTATTTGCCTTTTGCAGCTACTGCTTGGCTTTGAGCACTGTTACCTAGGTGGTTGTCCACAAGCACTCCCAAATCCCTTTCAATATCTGATACACCTAGATTTGCTCCATTAAGATTATAAATTGCATGGCTATTTTTCCTTCCCAGATGCATAACCTTACATTTATTCGTATTAAATCTCATCTGCCATTTAGATGCCCATTCCTCAATTTTATGTAAATCCCCTTGGAGGGAAAGCACATCATTATCTGATTTAATTACCTTGCACAACTTTGTGTAGTCAGCGAAAATGGAGACCCCCACACTCCAATCCTACCTCTAAGTCATTAATAAATATGTTAAAAAGGAGAGGACCTAATACTGAACCCTGAGGAACCCCACTTACCACATTAGTCCAATCGGAGTATGTTCCATTTAAAACAACTCTTTGCTTCCTGTCTTTTAGCCAGCTCTCAATCCATGAGCAGATATTTACTGCAATTCCTGTATCCCTTAGTTTGCCCAATAGTCTCCCATGTGGCACTGTATCAAAAGCCTTTGCAAAATCCAAAAAGATGACATCCACTGAGTTGCCTTGATCCAGGTTCCTACTAACCTCCTCATAGAAACTAATTATATTTGTTTGACATGACCTATCCCTCATAAATCCACGTTGACTCCTACTTATAATCCTGTTCAAATAGACATATTCTTGTATATTATCCCTTATTAACCCTTCTAAAAGCTTCCCCACTACAGAAGTGAGGCTCACTGGTCTATAATTCCCCAGATTTGCTCTTGCTCCCTTTTTAAATATAGGTATCACCTCCGCTTTTCTCCAGTCATCTGGTATAGACCCTGTGTTGAGTGAGTCTTGAAAAATTAAATATAATGGTTTGGCTATTACAGAACCCATTTCCCTTAGTACCCTTGGATGTATTCCATCAGGAAACGGGGCTTTATTAACATTTATTTTTTAAACCTCTTTTGGATTACTTCCTGTGTTAACCAATTATTTGGCAAAGATAGTGTAGCCCCATTATGTCGCAGTGTCCCAACCACTGGTACCTCCCTTGTGTATACCGAAGAAAAGAACCTATTTAGCTCATCTGCCTTCTCCTGGTCACTAATTTTCAGACAGCCTGTTTCACATTCTAATGTTCCTATAGCTTCCTTCCTCGCCTTCTTCCCATTAATATACTTAAAAAATATTTTAGAGTTAGTCTTACACTCTTTTGCAATTTTTCATTTTCTATTTTAGCCAGTCTAATCGCGCTTTTGCAAGTCTTGTTGATTTCCTTGTATTCCTGTAAAGCCGTCTCTGTCCCCTCTTGTTTGTATAATTTAAATGCATGTTTTTACTCCGTATCTTGATCTTTAAATCATTGTTAAGCCACATTGGATGGGATTTACTCCTATTACTTTTATTCCCACACAATATATGCTGATGTGTATGTATATTTAGTAAGGATTTAAATGTTGTCCATTTGTGTTCAGTGTTTTTACCTATCAGTTCTCTGTCCCATTCTATACTTTGTATTGCTGCCCTTAGAACGTTAAAATCTGCCCTTTTAAAATTAAGAGTTTTTGTTGGCCCCTTAAAATGTTGTTTTTTTAATTCAATCTCAAATGAGATTGTGTTGTGATCACTGTTTCCCAAAGGTTGCCCTATTTCAACATTTGATACTATATCAATATTATTTGTGATGACTAAATCCAAGATGACCTCATTTCTAGTAGGCTCCTGTATAACCTGGGCCACATAATGATCCCTGAGTGTACTCAAGAACCTGCTCCCCTTAGCTGAGCTGCTGGTCTCATTTATCCAGTTTATTTCAGGGTAGTTAAAATCTCCCATTATTAGAACTTGCCCGTGCTTAGCTGCATTTCCAATCTGTAACAATAATTGTATTTCCTCACTTTCCGCTATATTTGGGGGTTTATTGCATACTCCTACTAATATTCTTTTGGAATTACATTTGTTTTATTTTTTCCTCCTTCACTCTAAGGCTGAGGGTGTCAAGAAAGAAATGACTTTCAGCAACCTTATCTGTGTTCAAGGTAAATATTATCAGGATGCATCTAGTTTCCTTGTTGGCGTTAATATTTGTTTTTAAATCTATATAGGACAGAGCAGCCTCACATATGATGTAGATAAAATGGGCTGCCACTATTGATCTGGAAAACGTAACCTTCTAAATAGTGACTGTCGGATATACAGAATAAGCCTACTAACACTTTATTTCCCACAGATACAAACTCTGAAACACCAGTCAGCTTAACCCTCGACGAGAATGTGGTGACCGACTCCCAGAATGCCTTTGTCACCATTCTGGGTAAGTGAAATGAAGTAAAAGCAGATGTTGTCCCATACAACCACAGTCTTTACTATGAAAACTGTCACACACGACATGCCATTGGGAAAATCCAGTCAATATCCTTATGTATTACAGCTTTATTTGTAAAAACAAAAAAACACAAGAAATGCCACTCATGAAGAACCATAGGTGGGGATTAGCGCAAACCCATCACTATCTTGCAACAATATTCTCATGATCTGACTGTTGCCGGTAACAGAGCCAGGAGAAAGATTGCTGCTGGGAGTAGTTGGGCCATGTAATGTCTCCACTGTGTTCCAGGAAGCTCGTATATAAAATTATTGTGCTAATAACTGGAGTGACGTGTGATTAAATCAAATTTGACAATTAATGGATGGAAACCATGCATTTGTAAGATTTGGCTACTTCCTTGTCCATCTAGTATTTATTCCTTGCTGGCAGTTATATGGATAACATTTGTGGTCAAGGTTGTAACTTGAAATGGTGAGGGTGACCTGGTTAGAATGACCATTCCGTATGTGAATCTTGGCATGCAATGTCTGTTGCGGACCTTATGGAAGAAATCCAGGAAGTAAAGTGCTTGAGCACTAATTTTTTTTTGGGGAGTTTATATTGACCTTCATTTAGCAAATATTTTGCGATCATGTAACCTTGCTTCCCTGGAATTTTGTATCTTCTATAAATATTATTGACTTCAGGGACCAAAAGTTTAAGGTGATTTAATGTCGGTTCACGCTTGGTTAATATTCTGCTTTGTTAGATACCCTCCCACATCTAAGAGGAGTGAGATGGGACCACATCTTTAGACTAAATAAATGACTTGGTAGCCTAGCAGTGTTATAGACTAGTACACATTAACATGCTATCAGTAGACCATCAACCCATGCATTCTGACCATCTTACTCTGCCCACTACAGGTGATCCTATGGGTCTTCCATTACAAAATCTCCAGAATCTTCTCGAGAGGCCTTTTGGATGTGGGGAATCAAACCTGGCACGTATGGCTCCTATTTCAGCTTTGCTGGAGTATTTAAATAATACCGGACAGCTGACTGATGAAATACTTGAGAAAGGAAAGCGATTCCTTACAGAGGGTAAGTGGAGCCTGTTACTGCCAATTACAGAGCTGCAGAAAACTCTTATTCAGTTCGTAACGGTTTTAAGGTTTGTTGTTTACAACCCCTCCATGTTTCATGACATAAATTCACCACTGCCATGACTGCTCTAGAGAAGCACCCTGAATTATGTCTGCAGACACAGGGTGTCACGCCCTGCATGTAGTACTATGATGGCATACAACCTCCTCACTCCTAATACTAGGAACTACTTGCAACTCCTAATTGTTTTGTACAGTAGCTCTAAACCTATATACTATTTCTCCTATGCTCCCATATAACCTCCATATTATAAATCATTTTTTTTTTATTTTATTTTTTTACTGTTCCATATACATTAACACCTATTACTTGGCAATAAGCCATACACCATGTTTTGCTAAATCTTTCACTCATTAGATGCTTTCTCATAAATTTTTGTTTTCTTATTTCCTGACATTTTTTCATCTTCTCCTATAATTTCAGGGTATTTACGACAGCTCTCATATCGACTTCCTGATGGATCGTATGCCCAATTTTCTGGCCGAGGGGCATTGGGAAGCTCCTTGTAAGAAAAGAATGAATGTGATCTTTCACTGCTGCAGACTGACATTGAGTGGACAGAGTGCATTTTTATATAGTTCAACAGGGAAAATTAGGTTTTTAGAACGGATTGTAATGACTAAGAGGTTATAAGATCAGGCGTAATGTGCAAAATGATTACTTTACAGAAAGTCTGGCAGATATAGTATGGAAAATGATACAGTAATAGTCTTGTGATATGCAGAAGCCTGTACTGTGGATTAATAAAGCATAATGTAGGTTGGGGAAATGGGAATCAAACCATCTACCCCTTATAGGGGCATAGAGGAATGACAATCTATTGCTCTGTACAGATTTATTTTTAAATGGATATGGACATCAATGATCGAAAAAGTTAAATTCTTACAAAAATGTACATGTCTGGTGTGTATGTAAGGTAATGGGATGAAATATGTAGGAAGGGGATATGAGTGGTGGGGTTGTGTTAGGATGTGGTGAGTATGAAATAAAGCATGGCTTGGATAAGGATGACGTAATTCCTTGGACATTTGAGAATGTGTAGTGTATAGTCTTATTTAGACTGTGATTGATGTAAGGGTCAATCACAGCCCAACGTCTGTCCGGAGGTGCATGTGTGAGCAGAACTACTAATCCATATCTGGAGCCTTACAGCTGTCTCTATTTGCAGGCTAACCGCCTATACCTACAAGACCTTCAAAGACTGCAAACCATACATTTATATTGATGATGATGTTCAGCAGCAAAGTCTGATCTGGCTGTCAAATTCTCAGAAACTGGAGAATGGCTGCTTCAAACCCACAGGGAATATGTTCGCTGCACAGGTGAGAAGGAGCAATGTTACCTGGACAGGTAATACTGTCATTGTACACCTACCAGTCCCCCTGGAAATGCAGGGTACAGACGTCAGGTGTGTGTGTGTGTGTGTGTGTGTGTGAGACCTGGTTTGTGAAAAATCCATCCGTTGCTATGTCTAAAACTGTGAAATACAGTAAGCATATGCTTTAAAGGAGCCATGTTTAAAATGGTTTGGATTGACAGAGTGATGGTGCATTATGTGGCCTCATTTGCATGTCCCCCCCAGTTCTCCCAGATTGCAGTGCATATACTGTGTTTCTGAGAAATTTGATCAACTTATTTTTAGACATTCAAGTGGAATCACTAATGTACTATTCCTACTACTGTACTTTGTACGGTGGAGGGCTTCTATCACTCTTAGCCCATCATATGTAAACTAATTGCGCTATATATATATATATATATATATATATATATATATATATATATATATATATATATATATATATACATATATACACACACACACAATATGGAGAATATGTTGTAGGGTGTCCCAGTATGATCTACATTCATTGGTTTTCATCCGAGCCTTTCATTGTTCCTATGTGAGGCCAAGCATAGTATATAATAATCCTGTAAAGAAATTATAAACCCACTTTTTATTTTTTTTAAGTTTTAAAATAAACACTTCTATTTATGATGCACCTTAATTTGGGTTGTACAGGGTTAATAACAATGTAATTCTGTATAGTACTAAGAACCTTAATATCTTATAAATTGGACAAGATGCATTAGAAGCCAAGACTTCTCCCTCTGCATGTTATATCCCAATACTACTTGCCAAAGGTGCATCTTTATCTATAGCGGAGATGTATTTATTTTTAACCCTTCCACTACATATACTTTAACCACATAACTTGTTGGCAAGATGAACTGGAGCAGAGCGAGTCCGTCTTAAGACGGGGCTTATTGATCTGAAAGTTACACACTATCACACATCTTCAGGAACACATATTTAATGAGATTTTCATTTTTTTTTTCTTTTTTACTGAAAGTCAGAGGAAAATGTCAGTGTTTATTATTTGTGACGTATCTCCTTACATGGTGTATAAGGTTCTGCAACGTTGGGCTACTGTTGGACAAGGCTAGTATACGGCTTTTAGGATCCAACTACAGCTAGCCCCTCGCGTTTGTGTACTACAGGTGTAAGAAGGCGCCATCTGAAACCAAATACTATACTTACCTGTGCTAGTGAAGGGGTGTCTATCTAGCATTCAATAAATAAGGTGTTCTTGAATACGTAGATATACCGTATATAACATTTTATGTGCAGGAAGTGACTCCAATAACATATATACTGATATTTTTTGCAGGGGGTAGAAGATGATGACACCATCTTCACAGCTTTCGTCTCCTTAGCTTTGTTGGGGCCCGAAGACAGCCTTGCAGTAAGTAAGCGGGTCACTAACACTGAATTAAATTCACATAGGGTTATTTTACCCTACCCTGGGCTAAGGGGTTTAGTGTGGGCACCCATCTGTAGTGACTGGCTAGCCGGTAATCCTGCCTAGCTTGGGGACAGCCAGGTTTTTAAATGGCTTAATTCAAAGTAAAACCTTTAAAAGTGGGTTATGGATCTGAATTGTTAGTAACTTCTTGTAGCCAAATTAAACCAACTTAAATATAAAATAGAAACCACTTTCAATCTAACCAGATTCTGTGCATGCTCTTACACTGCAACTAATATTACATTCAGATTGAAAAGCTTTAAATGACCGTACCTCTTCTGCTGACCTACAAGGGCATCCGAGATGATCTTATAATAGAGGGGTCACCATACTCTCTAACGCTGGTACTTATACGTCCATATGTCTTGTATTGCTGTGACATCTTCATCCTTGATTGTCTTTCCTTTCTTCTAGAGCAGCCTGTTGGAAGGTGCAATGACTTGTCTGCTGAACGCCTCAAACTATGAGCAGAGTACTCGGGCCCAGGCCATGTCGTTCGCTGCCTTTACAATGGCTCAGAACCAGAATGCCAGGGACAACGCCTTGAGCAAACTGAAGGCCAAGGCCATATCTAGAGGTATCATTCTGAGCTTATATGCATGTGATAGATCTGGATGTGCTGATATATATGTATGTATATGTATATGTATATATATATATTTTGTATTGCATTTGAAGCTAATATTGTTGGCATAGTAAAATCTGAGACCCCTGGGACATACCTAGTACATGTGTAAATTACACGGTCATCCCAGAGACCAGTTACGTGTCTGTAGCCTCACCCCTTAAACTAGAGGCATGAGTTCAATTAGGATGTTTTGTGATCATTTTATTAGGTGTGTGAGGCTAAGGAATTAGAAGTAACCCAAGTAAAGATTGGTACTTGTCGGACATACATGAAGACTGATTGCATTTATATTGTTTTGTGACAGAAGCACTGATTCTTCTTTATTCAGGTCACTAGATGTTCCTGACATCTTTTGTTGGCCTAAAAAAGTGAAATGTGTAAATATTAAACAATAATGCCTATACTTTATCTTTTTATGGGAGTAAGATATTACATTTCTTTATTTCAATAGGAACTGACCACCATATTTAAAACAATCTTTCAAAAAACTAGCATTAATGAAGCTAAGGGGACACTTTTCTTAACGTGAACTGCTTTCATAAAGTTACTATTATATACAATTATGCTGTACTGGAACATGCTGCTGGTTCTGCTCGCTTCTATATGTGTCTGGTCTTTAATTGATAAGGTTAATTTTCACTTGACAACACCGATCCAAAAGGCTGCATTTAGTAAAGACTAGCCCTTCAGTTAGTCGGAAATGAAATATATGCCGTTATTCCAATAACTGCATGTATCTGAGAGTAGAGTAGCATTCATTATGTTTCCAAATAATTAACCATTAAATCATCCCTTGTCCCATTTTTATTTTCTATTTACCCCAAGTTACTAATACTGTTGGTTCCGCCCCAGTTAGTTTTTGAGACTTTACATTTTTCACAGCTAGTATAACGCATGTCTAACCATGTTTTCACAGCTGGTACAATCCACTGGGAGACTGGAAAGAAAGTTGGACGTTCCGCTTTCTCACCCCCCCTCTACTCCTCTGCTGATGTGGAGACCACTGCTTATGTCTTACTTGGTCTTGCCAATGCGCCTCAAGTTTCTAATGATGACTTGACCTACATGGCTCAAATTGCATCCGGGCTCACCCAGCAGCAGAACTCCGTTGGCGGTTTCCGCTCCACACAGGTAACTAGCAGCACAAGGTTGCTGATCAAGTCATTGATGGGACTGCCATGGATCATGTCTTGGTTCCTGGGATAGTTCCAATTTGTCTGGCTTCAATCCTGTTTATACACTTGACCAAGTTATGGCTCTAGCTCAGGGAGTCTTTACCTAATGGATATAGAAAGCCACTCCTCAGAATACCCCACTGAAGTGGTCATTGCCTTATCTCCTTATCTTTCAGGATACAGTTGTGGCCCTGAATGCGCTTTCTAGTTATGCTAAGATGACCTACACGCCAGATGCCCAACACAATGTGATTGTGAAATCGGGAAATACAGCTTTGGAATACGGTTCTGAAGACCTTGCCCAGTTCAGTTTGACTTCAGAAAACAGACTGCTGGTCCATAGACAACCACTGCCAAATCTACCAGGGGAATATACTATTGGTGTAAGCGGGAGAGGATGCTGCCTGGTACAGGTAATGTTACATTCGTACAGGTGGAGATAGCGATGACACTCACTGCTACTCTTTATTGGGATACCGACCTAAGGCAACGTCGCCGTCCAAGACTGATCACCGGTTTACCAGCTGTTCTCTTCCTATCTTTAGGCAACAGCTCGTTACAACATCCCGGTGCCCAAGGAAAACTCTGCTTTCTCTCTCGCTGTATCTTCATCTCCTGAAAGTTGTGTAAATGGTGTGGCAACTAACTTCAATCTTAGCATCGATGTCAGGTACTAAAGACAAAAATCAGTCCCCACTGAACTAAACATGCCTCCTGTCTTATAGTCTAATGTGCATGTATAGCCGATTAGGCACAGGGGGTAAAAGGAGACACCCCAGTATTGTGACCATGCCCTCCTCCCATAGTATACATATTCTCAAGTTTAAGATCATTTTATTTCTGTTTGTATGTATACTTTTCCAGTCTATTAGAGGATCTACATAGTGATGGACAGCCACCCCTTGATATAAAAAATGTGGATGCTTGTCCCTTGATTCAGTTTGTGTTGTAAAATACAAGACTGCTTAAGTTGTCTTGTGTGGAGTCCATTTAATAAATCAGTAATAAATACATTCTGCATTATTAACTCTACATTTTACCCCATTTAATAAATAAACATTGCTCACTGGGATATATGCATTTACCTATGTCCCATTACATTGCTATTGCGGTGACTCTCCTATTAATAATGTAACTTTGTCCGTCTCTTCACACCTTACTTTCTGCCACAAATACTGCATCCTAAATCGTATCCGGTTTCCCATGATTCCTCTCACTTGATCTCATATTTGCTTAGACACACCTTGTTCTCATGAGTCTCCTAAAGCTATATATTCTGTACCATGAGTCTATCCACCCTGTGACCACCTTTCTATCACCATGCATCTATCTGCTTCTAACAAACATTACAGCTTCACTTTCATGGGTCTCCTAATTCTGTATTTTTTTTTTTTCAGCTATCAAGGAAGCGACGAAAAATCCAACATGGCAATTATTGATATTAAGATGCTGTCTGGATACACCGCAAGTTATCAGTCACTGCGTGAAGTAAGTAACAGATTCTGTATCCATATTATCAGATCGGGATTAATTCTACACCATTTTTTTTTCACTTTTGTGGTAATTTTTATTTTCCACACTTGTGGTGTGTGTGTATATACACACATACTTGCAAAAGTATTCACCCCCTTGGCATTCTTCGTGTTCTGTTGCCTCACAACCTGGAATCAACATGGATTGTTTGAGGATTTGTATCATTTAATTTACAAAACATGTCCACAACAAAGATTATTTTTTTCTTATTGTAAAGCAAACCACAAATAGGACAAAAAACAAAAATAGTCAATGTGCATAACTATTCACCCCCCCTAAAGTTAATACTTTGTAGAGCCATCTTTTGTGCCAGTCACAACTCCAAGTCGCTTTGGCTAAGTCTCTATGAGCTTGCCACATCTTACCACTGGGATTTTGCATTCTTGCATTCTTATTGTCCTTTTAACCCACTGCTTTCATATTTCAATGCCCTTTCAGTCATCAGAATTCAGTAATTTGTATGTTATTGTAGAAATATATGTATAATCCACATAGCTAATAATGCATATAAATGATCATAGAATGATTCAGAACATACCATCCAGTGGAGGACTCTTCCGGGTGGAGCGGACCAGGCAATGTCAACAGTTTCTCACTTCTTCCCTTTTGTTGCAGTTGGTGAGGTCTGAACTGGTTTCTAAAACTGAAGAACAGAATGGCCATGTGATTCTTTACCTGAACTCTGTGAGTCTGTCTTGGGCTTCTCCATATTCTTGAAGCTGTTTTTGTAAATAAAACAATACGTTTGTGTCCACTTCATACTACCTTTTATTAATCTCTTGGCGTATCCCTCTCTCGTTTTTTAGTAATTTCCTGATCATAAATAGGAGACCGTTGCCAGACTATTCTACCACACAAAATCATATATGTCTCTGCCCCCCTAAAGTAATCTCATCACTCATTTATTTCTTTGTCCCCTCTGCATCTTGTACCCAATCTCCTTGTGTTATTACTCCCTATCTCCATTTTCTTTCTCAGCCTTATAATTTTCTCTTACCATCTTGCACCAAAATGATGACTTCCTAAATGCTTTCTTCTTGGGCACATGTGCTGCTATCCATGGGACCTCTGTATAATCTGACTCTTTCTATTTTCTAGATACCAAGAAATATAACTAGCCTCTCCCTCAAGGTTGAGATGGGCAACCGTGTGTTGAATGTAAAGGAAGCCACTGCTATAGTTTACGACTACTATAAATCAGGTAAAGACATGTGGCCAAGTGCGAGTCAATCCAGTCGGAACATTCTTTTAAAAAATAAAGCTTTTGGTCAATTTAATGTAATTGCCCAAGGATGCGATTAACACGCAGGGTTGTGGTTTTTGTTTTAAAACATAATACAAAAAACACCATTCTATAAAGCATTTTCTAATTCTGTATATCCGAACCTCGTCTTGTGATCAGATATTTGAGAAGTATCTGTATACATCTTTTTTTAAAGGTTATTAAAGTTCAACCTTATTTAGATCCACGTTTTATGCAGATGTGAACCAAAGTACCGTATTGGTCCGAATATAAGCCGCACCCATAAAGTTCAAGGGGAAAAAATAGAAAAAAGATAGTACTCGCATAGAAGCTGCACCCGTAAAATTGGAGAGAAAAAAGACTCTCAAAGTGATCAGCCATTGCAAGAAACTGGCTTTTTTTTGCAGGTTACAGGCTTTAGAGGACGTTTGAATCCCTAAAACCGTAAATTGCTATTCAATACCGCAGTCTAAAGCACTAAAATCGTCACCCTTAACTCGCAATCGCGCATATCGGCAGTAATTTTGCATTCGCGAATAGAAGCCGCACGCGTTACAAGCAAAGTTCGCTGATCGCAATGATTTTTATACGGTCGCGAATATAAGCCGCACCCTTAACTCACAAGCTCAAAAATCGGAAAAAAGGTGCGGCTTATATTCGGACCAATACGGTAATAGAGAAAAAAAACATGAAAAATTTACAAATTTAAGGAATTTTTCCACATAAATTTGGCAATACTAATATTTCCTGGATTGTTTTCCAATGTATTTTATGTAAACTTTAATTTCAAGGAGTGTGTGTTTTTTTTTGTTGTTGTGTTTTTTTAATATATTGACCTTTCCCAATCCTTTTTTGAGCCTCGCCATGACCTTGTTTTATTTGTGGTAACTACAGATACTGCGCAAAGAACATTCAATCAAATAAGATGCTAAACATTGTGCATAATCTGATCGGTTTTTCTTTTCAGAGGAAAATGGTGCAACCACATACATCCACCCATGTGCAGCTCGGCAGTGAGGTGAGGACCAATTCTCTGGCTCTTCATTACTATCTATAGCTCCGTTTTTTTGTACACCAGAACATTCGATCAATTATTTTAATATACATATAGAATTTATACATCCTCATTCTGAAAATCTTTTCTCTCTAGGCAATAGTGGCAAAGTGTCCCATAATTCAAGTATCTATTCATGGAAGGAATTTAGACATTTTTTTAAATCCTAAAGCTAAAAATGATTAAATAGGACTATTCCCTTATTTTATTACTGGTTTACACTAATTAAGTTATCCGTTAGAGCAGCTAAAAAGTGGAAGTTCTTCAGGTGAGAGAACTATAGAGTTCCTCGGCTACGCTTTGAAATACATATTGTTTCGGATAATATTCAGTAAGGTCTTTCGACGTTAGAAATCAGGAGTTTGTCTCTGTGCAATGTGCATAGAGGCTGGGTATTGAATGTTCTCTGATATATTCTGTGCCTATATTTATATTATATTTTTTTTATTTTTTCTCAACCGGAATAATGTAAGCAGACACAAATGTCACATTGGCCAAGAGCCTGAGGAACGGCTTCAGATGATGAAATGATGCAGAGGAACTGAGCTTGCCTACACTGAGCCACCCTGTACATGAGCAGTCCCACTCCCTTCTGCACACATTGCCCATATACTTTGTATATGATCAGTTCTCTGTAAGGTTACACACCACCAGCAAGCTGCATTTACCAACACCTTCTGCACTCCTTTTCATCAATACCATGTGCATGTTGTTCAATGTAAAATAAACCTGTTGCTTTTTGCTGCATCTTGTCTGTTTGTCATGTGTAAGACCTGAAACTACCACTACCAACTACATTACTGGGGTGGAGGGGGGCACTCCAGTAACCAAAGTAGGAAAATGGCTGTGTAATAGTTGTAATTGTTGTTTTATCACACACTTGCAAAACAATAATCCTAAAAGTAGGGCAATATAATTACATTATCCTGACATAAATGCTGTGTTTTTGTTTTTTTTCTGTGCTAAATCATTTTAATCTTGTGTGTAGGAGACCTGCCATCATTAGGTCTATACAGATCAGGAGTGGGCAAGTTCGGTCCTGGAGAGCCACACACAATCCTGAAGATATACTTTCTGTGCAATCAGGATGACTGAGGAATAGTGATGTCGCGAACATAAAATTTTCGGTTTGCGAACCGCCGCAAATGTTCGCAAACCGCCATAGACTTCAATGGACAGGCGGATTTTAAAACCCACAGGGACTCTTTCTGGCCACAATAGTGATGGAAAAGTTGTTTTAAGGGGACTAACACCTGGACTGTGGCATGCCGGAGGGGGATTCATGTCAAAACTCCCACGGAAAATTACATAGTTGATGCAGAGTCTGGTTTTAATCCATAAAGGGCATAAATAACCTTACATCCCCCTCCCTCATCATCCTCCCCTGTGTCTCTTTACCCCCTCCCTCATCATCCTCCCCTGTGACTCTTTCCCTCCCCTCATCATCCTCCCCTGTGTCTCTTTTCCACCTCCCTCATCATCTTCCCCTCCCTCATCATCCTCCCCCCTCCCTTGATGATTAGGGGGGGAAGAGACACAGGGATAAGTGTGAGGGGTGTTAGGGATAGGGGTGAGGGGGTTAGGGTGAGGGATGTTAGGGATAAGGGTGAGGGGTCTTAGGGATAAGTGTGAGAATGTTAGGTGTTAGGTTGATGGGTGTTAGGGTTGGGTGCTAAGGTGAGGGGAGGATGATAAGGGGGGGGGGGGGGGAGGAGACACAGGTGTGTCCTTGCAGCAGAGATCAAAAGAGTCCTTCAGGACTGTATTGCACACTGTGTACAGTAGCCTAGCTATGGTTTTCCCTATTGATGCAGTATCACCTACACTCAGCCTCCTCTCAGTAAGACTGCAAGTTAGTTATGATTACAAAATGGCTGCTGTCCATGAGGTAGAAGGATCTGGAAGGGGGTGTATGCTGCTGATTGGCTGGAATGTGTCTGCTGACTGTGACATGCAGGGTCAAAGTTTGCTCAATGATAAAGTATAGGGGGCAGGTCGAACATCGCATATGTTCGCAGTTCGCCGCGAACATGCTATGTTCGTCGGGAACAGTCCACCGGTGAACTATTCGCGACATCTCTACTGAGGAAGTGACTTACTTGCCTGCGCGCAGGGATATTCTCAGATCCATGTATGTGGCCCTACAGGACGGAACCCTTGGTATAGATGCTGTAACAGAACCCATCACTGTTTTAAACTGTTTTATGATTATTATGGTTAAAATATGATCCTACTATATGTATGTTGGTTGATGTTCTACAGAATATATTGGCTCAGAATATTAGCTAGACTTTTGCAGACCTAGGCTAATAGATAATCCTGTTACAGAGATTCAAGAGATAAGAAAGTTGTAAAGGATCCTTGCATTTTCCAAAGTGTTTTCATTCTCTGATAAGAATGATCTAATTAATGTCTGATTGTATCAAAGTTGCCAGGGAGGTGTGACTCACCTATTGTCCTATATGTGTATTGTATGGGGGATATGTGCAATGTCTGTGTGTTATGTGTAAAAACATACTTTTACTAACTTTTGAACCCCTGGTCTGATTCATGCCATTTTTGTATATGTTGTTCCCCTGGGTGAGAGATATTGTATGGTGCGGGACTTAAAGGTGTACCCCCTGTATTTGGGGTACATCCAGAATGTGGTTAAAATTGTGTCTGTTTTAATTGTGTTACCTGTTATCTGAAGGGAGGAGACGTGGGGGTTGAACCATGTATCTAATTGGCTGTGATAATTATGTGGGGGTAGCCCTTCAGAGGGCACCATTGCATAAAAGGAGATCCCCTGTCCTAAAAGTTATAGTTCCTCTTGACCCTTCAAAACGTAGCCTCGTCTCGTTATTTGAGGGGATCGCTATCATACTGGGGATTGCTATGCTTCTGCATACTCCCTTGAGCTGTAACTACTGAACGCTTGTTCCTGTCGTACTATCCTTGGAGTCTGTGGTGGTTTTGGTGTCCGGTGCGGTGCTTGTAGGCCTCGACGCAAGCTAGGACGCATCCATCAACGGAGGTACCCGGTCGGGGTGCCAGTAGATCCGTTACATTGGTGGCAGTGGTGGGATGGCGTCCTAGTAAGAGGAAAAGCAGCACGGAGACACCGGTAACGTTTGGAGTTACAAATTGAGGGCAACGCTAGTATCCGTACAGCGCCCCTGGCTACAGCAGGATGGAACCGGCTAGTCTTCAGACAGCGTTTCATGATGAGGAGGAGGAGGCGGCCGCGGACTACAGGGATGCAGACAGAAAGGAACTCTGGTATGATGCCCTGGAAGATGCCCAATGGCGGCGAGGTGAGAGTCTCCCCAGTGATGAGCAGCAGCTACAGAAGCGTGTGGCGATGCGGATGTATCTATTGGGAGAGCAGCCCCTGGATGAGTGGGTGACAAGACTAGAGACCCTGGTATGGCGAGAGCTCTGGCTAGACAACGCATACCAGGCCCTCTGGTGGCATACCGTTCGACTTACCCCCTGGACGGCTGAACACGACTTACCAGAGGGGGATGATTATGATGGCCCAGGTTTATTATGGGATGCCTTGGAGGACGACATTGATGTTGGCAGCACGGAGGAGTCTAGGTTTTGGGACATCTACGACTATCGGATGGGCATGTATGTCTGGGATGACGAAGGCTCGGTGAGCAAAGACATGACCCACCTGGTAACGAGAGAGTGGGAGCTGGAGCAGGACTACCAACATCTGCTCAGCTTCGTGCAGCCCCAACCTACTCAACAAGCAGAACCAGACTTCATTGACTGGTCCTGGGATGACCTCCAGATGGCAGGTAGAGATGGGACCGAGGTCTCTCTACCGGCCCTACAGGGGGCAGAAGGTGTCGTCCTTCCCCCCCAGCGGCAGTGTGAACCCCAGGGGGCTGAAGGTGTCCTCCTACCCCCCCAGCGGCAGTGTGAACCCCAGGGGGCAGAAGGTGTCGTCCTTCCCCCCCAGCGGCAGTGTGAACCCCAGGGGGCAGAAGGTGTCGTCCTTCCCCCCCCAGCGGCAGTGTGAACCCCAGGGGGCAGAAGGTGTCGTCCTTCCTCCCCAGCGACAGGGTATACTCCAGGGAGCTGAAGGTGTCGTCCTTCCTCCCCAGCGACAGTGTGTACCCCAGGGAGCTGAAGGTGTCGTCCTTCCTCCCCAGCAGCAGTGTGTACCCCAGGGGGCCGAAGGTGTCGTTCTTCCCCCCCAGCGGCAGTGTGTACCCCAGGGAGCCGAAGGTGTCGTCCTTCCTCCCCAGCGGCAGTGTGTTCCCCAGGGAGCCGAAGGTGCCGTCCTTCCTCCCCAGCGGCAGTGTGTACCCCAGGGAGCTGAAGGTGTCGTCCTTCCTCCCCAGTGGCAGTGTGTACCCCAGGGAGCTGAAGGTGTCGTCCTTCCTCCCCAGCAGCATTGTGTACCCCAGGGGGCCGAAGGTGTCGTCCTTCCTCCCCAGCGGCAGTGTGTACCCCAGGGAGCAGAAGGGGCCGTCCTTCCTTCCCAGCGGCAGTGTGAACCCCAGGGGGCAGAAGGTGTCGTCCTTTCCCCCCAGCGGCAGTGTGAACCCCAGGGGGCAGAAGGTGTCGTCCTTCCCCCTCAGCGGCAGTGTGAACCCCAGGGGGCAGAAGGTGTCGTCCTTCCCCCCAAGCGGCAGTGTGTACCCCAGGGAGCAGAAGGTGTCGTCCTTCCTCCACAGCGGCAGTGGGTACCCCAGGGGGCCAAAGGTGTCGTCCTTCACAACCCCCAAGAAACAGTGTGAAACACAGGGGGCAGAAGGTGTCGTCCTTCCCCCCCAGCGACAGTTTACCCTAACCAGGGGAGACACCAATCTCCCAGACAGCGCAGATGGGACCGTGGTCTCTGCGCCCACAGCTTGTCCAGATCCCCAACTACCGTCACTGGGACCACCGGAGGAGGGGGTAAGTACAAATTCCCCTCCCCAGCTAACTTCTAATGTGGCCCCAGGGTTAACAGAGAAAATGTTAACCCCCACTGACCCCCACGTTTCCCTGGCTACTGAGCCGGAATATGTCCCAAGTACCCCAGCAGAAGAGCTGACAGCGGGGCAGAGTGCAGTCGGCCTCTGCCCTCCCTTTGTCCCTTGTACAGAGCAGGATGTCCTGCAGGTTATACCAGCAGAAGAGCTGGCATCAGGGCAGAGTGCCGCTGGCCTCTGCTCCTCAAGTCCCCTCAGCGTGTTGCCCCATCACCACAGCGAAATATCCAGGTACCTGGTTAGACTTCCCCCCAAAGGAGAGATGTGTGACGAAGTGCCCTTCGCCACTTTGGCTTGGAGAGGACTGTTTGCCAGCCTCCTGCCCTGCGACTATGGCCCTGGTACATATTGCCCTTTGGAACCAGTGTTCGGCCATACCAGAGTGTAAGTCACTCATTCTGGCCCTTTACATACAGGGGGGTCATTCTGTACTTGCCCTGTGTGAACCATGATACCCCAGATAACTGTGCCATGAAGCCCATTCATATAATGAAAGACTATGGGAAAGACTTTAGCTACATGGCAATTGAACTGTGTGAATAGGATCTGAGCGCTATTCGGTAGTTTTGTGCGCTCAGATCCCAGCTATCTGGGGATATGTGAAATGTGAGTCAATGTGAATTGCAGTAATGCTGATGGGTTGTCAAACTAGAGAATTGACCAACAAATACTTTTGTCCGTACATCCCCAGGCCGATCCGTTGGGATCAGACCGTGTATGCCGGCTTATGGTCACGGGGGAGGTGTGTAACGGAACCCATCACTGTTTTAAACTGTTTTATGATTATTATGGTTAAAATATGATCCTACTATATGCATGTTGGTTGATGTTCTACAGAATATATTGGCTCAGAATATTAGCTAGACTTTTGCAGACCTAGGCTAATAGATAATCCTGTTACAGAGATTCAAGAGATAAGAAAGTTGTAAAGGATCCTTGCATTTTCCAAAGTGTTTTCATTCTCTGATAAGAATGATCTAATTAATGTCTGATTGTATCCAAGTTGCCAGGGAGGTGTGACTCACCTATTGTCCTATATGTGTATTGTATGGGGGATATGTGCAATGTCTGTGTGTTATGTGTAAAAACATACTTTTACTAACTTTTGAACCCCTGGTCTGATTCATGCCATTTTTGTATATGTTGTTCCCCTGGGTGAGAGACATTGTATGGTGCGGGACTTAAAGGTGTACCCCCTGTATTTGGGGTACATCCAGAATGTGGTTAAAATTGTGTCTGTTTTAATTGTGTTACCTGTTATCTGAAGGGAGGAGACGTGGGGGTTGAACCATGTATCTAATTGGCTGTGATAATTATGTGGGGGTAGCCCTTCAGAGGGCACCATTGCATAAAAGGAGATCCCCTGTCATAAAAGTTATAGTTCCTCTTGACCCTTCAAAACGTAGCCCTGTCTCGTTATTTGAGGGGATCGCTATCATACTGGGGATTGCTATGCTTCTGCATACTCCCTTGAGCTGTAACTACTGAACGCTTGTTCCTGTAGTACTATCCTTGGAGTCTGTGGTGGTTTTGGTGTCCGGTGCGGTGCTTGTAGGCCTCGACGCAAGCTAGGACGCATCCATCAACGGAGGTACCCGGTCGGGGTGCCAGTAGATCCGTTACAGATGCATTATAAATGGATTACTGGACAGGTAGAGACAGTCCCAGGCCCAGGTAGTCCGATTGTAAGTCACCTCATACAGAAGGCACTCCATGGTCTATTTCACTGGCAAAAGTCCATTACCCATCTTAAACTTTCTGATTCCTTCCATAGACTCAACAGCATGACCTCCATGTTCTCCAAGCCTTTGTAAGCTGCTCCGAGATCATCTGCTGGAGCAAGCTCTGATTTTATTGCCCACTTTGGCTACATGTGGACTTCCTGTAAATCAATCTACAGCTTTATGAAATACACACCAAAGCTTATCCTGAAATATTAAATGCATTTATTTAGAAAGTCAGATCCACAACCACCCTATTTAATAAAATTTACTTAAAAGAACTAAATTATAAGCAAAAGCACAGGTGTTACATCCGAGCATAAACCATTCTGAATCCGGTATTCTACAACCTACTTGGAGAGCGGCACTCTCTCCCCCTTTTTTTTTTTTTTTTTTTTTTTTTAAGCAGTTGTCTCCCTCACTGGGAGAAACCTTATGTACTATCCGTCTGGTCTCACTCAATAGAGTGATCCAGCCCCAAAATACCAGGCTATTTTCCTCTGAATAGGAGACCGGCAAACCCCTGATGTACATTTCATCTTCATGGGTCTTGTCAGTAGGGTGTAGCTGAACATGAGCACTGCAGAATATGTTGTTACATTACAACTAAACAATAATAACTCCTTAAAAACGTGAGCAAGGAGTCCACATCTAGAGCCTCCTATCCCCCCTAAGGAGATTAAGCCCCAAGGATAATTTGCATAAGCAACAACAAAAACCAAGGTGCTCAATCTAAAAACAAACAATCCTGAAGTAGACTTGCTATATATTCTTGGTAATCTACTCCAAGAGCAGCTTGGGACTTGGTCTCCATAAGGGTGTTAGGGCACACCAGACATGTAGCCATTTTAAATTAGCTACTTGCAAATGCCTTGAACTCATAAATTTGGCTTTGGGTGTTTTTATTATAAATGCTTATATGCATTTTATTGACATAATAATTCATTAGGGACCTCCTAGTTATAGTTGGAAGCACCCCACCCTAAAACACAATGGATGAGGATTGGATTGCATGGCCCCCCAGGTATTGAGAAGGGATCTTGAGGGATACCTGGGTTCCTAGAAGGTAGCAATTGAAAGGCAAAGCTAGTAACTCCCTAGATTATTTTATTTAACCCTTCTCTACCATGCATAGTATATGGGAGGATGTTAGGGCTAGTGTAGCCGGTTAATGTTGGGTAGTGTGTAGCATCCGTAGTGTTGCTATGAAGACTACAAAGTTTCAGGCTCGGAGTCTCCTATGGGTACAATTTAGGCAGGCGCTGAGTGTACGTTAGAGCTAGAGAGATACGGCCAACACCCCCCCCCCCCCCGGTGCGAGCCCATACGTTATAGGATTTTGTTTTGTGGGAGCCATGAAATCTTGCTTGTAAGAACTTCCATAGCTCTGTATCCGCCTGCAATTAATGTTTGTTTGAGGCTTTCTCTTATGCTTATTTTGTCCGTACTAAAATGTTTACAATTCCAAGGGTATATGTTGGGAATATATGGACCCACATATTCATTGTGGATTTGTACCATTCGGTATTTTAAAGTAGTTACTCTGACACATCCACCACTTCTGCTCAGTTGGGATTAACAATAGAACCGCAAACCACTGCACAGCATTTAGGACACCCGGTTTTCTCATTTCCAGGGTAATATCACCTTTATCAGTGGTTTTCTCATCTTATCGTTATGACTGACAGATTTAAAGAAACTATGAACTCATGGACTCTGTTGGAAAACACTCCATCACTTGATATATTTAAATGTTTAATAAATACTGTGGTTTTAGATATAAAGCACTCACAGTTTACTTATCGTGAGTGTTATCTCCAGGTTTGAGAAGCGTGGGAGAAGACTGTATAGCGCATAATCTGTAGTGTATCTGTTTCGCTGGTCACCTCTAATGACTGTTGTTAATCAGTTCTGAGCTAGTGTTTCATATACTAAGTTCCAAATGCCCAATATATATTTTTGGGGGTCAGCTTGGGATAAGTATACCGAGGTGTATACGCTTATTCAGTCCTGTGTCTTGTGCTTGTCATGCGTTGGCGACCGTGGGGTCCTAAGCACAAGTATTCAAAGATGGTATCCAAAAGAATAAATCTTCATTGATAATGTATGAGTTCAATTCCAGTGGTAAAAAGCATTGATAAATACAATAAAATAAGTGACAGATGCGTTTCGCTGCTATAGTTTGCAGCTTCCTCGGTGACAAATCCTTGTTTAGGTCGAGGCCTGTTCAAACCAAAAGTGTAGGAATGGAGTCAGGTTAGTTGCACTATTTGATACATTCCATTTATTGGCAGCATGTGCTGCAAAAGGACCCTTTTCGTGAAGGGACCATAAATAATAAGCTCCCTCTAAATCAGGGGTGGGCAAGAGGGGCCACATACATTCCTGGATTTTACGTTATCCCTTCTGCGCACAGGTGAGTAAATCACTTCTTCAGTTACCCTGACTGACTCACCTGTGCACAGAAAGGAAATCGTCAAATCCCGGCATGTATGCGGCCCTCCGGGACCGAACTTGCCCAACCCTGCTTTAAATGCAAATATGTTCTCTTCACTGAAAAAATAACAACAAATGAACCAGTGGATTTTTTGTTGGTTGCACAAACCTAATGCATTTGTATTTGTGGGAAGTTTGTGACTTTTGGTATTCTTGAACCTGCGAACATAAACTCAAGTTGTGAAAATAACGAGTAAACTTCATTCATTAATCCGCTAGCTGCAATCACTTCTCATGCCATAAAAAAACTGCAAGACAAACCGGTAACGTACCTAAAATTGTACCCCACTAGTACCTGTCCCATTGATATTTCTTAAAAGGCCATCACATTGTCCCACTAAGGTTACTCGTAACTACTTCTGAGTGCTGAGATGTTTTACAAAATCAACCACACGAACAGGTACAAAAGATGCCTCTGAGAAACAAACGTGTCCAATCTGACACTATGCTCAACTTAACACCTTAATTTGACACAAGGGGGTAATACTGCCAGGACTCCATCTGAGGGCTCCTGAATAAAATACTATGGTATAAAGGAATCTATTAGGAAACCGTGAAATATGCAGCAGTATTAATCCTCTTTTAGTTTTGCTTTAAAGCACTAGATTTCTTTTACAAAGAAAAAAAGTAAAAACTAAATGGTGCAATCCAGTCAGAAGCACTCGTGACCAAAAGATTATTTAATATACTGTGAGGTTCCAACATGCCTTTTGTTTTTATTTTTTGGGTGGCTGGGAATACGCAGCTAGTAAGACTATATACTGAACACATTTTGCGGTGCAGATCTATGGCATTATGTCCTGCATTGCAGCTGTGCTAAACCATATGTAGGATGTACACCTAGACCAGACATATGAGCATAGCAGAGCATATTAGGAAAATAAAAGAAGGCTATATAAATCATTTTAAAGAGGTTCTTAATAAATATCCTAGTGGTCTTAAACTCATAGGTGTATTTAGATTCAAACATATTAGAGAGGAGAAGATGCCACAAAGAGATTATCTCACAGAGAAGGGGAAACTATCTTTTTTCTCAATAGTATGGCACCTATTGGCTTAAATGTAGATTTGTTTCATTAGATGAACTTGTATTGAATAATGATGAGCTTTAATAGCACATTAAAGATTGATATTTTTGTGACACTAGATGGCAGTATATACCCTTTTGATTTCATGAATTAATTATATTATAGTAACTGTAACGTTATTTATTTACTACCATGTGAACAACTCCAGGGAAAAAGAGGTTAATTAAACAAATGACTAAGACATTTAAAATATAAAGAGATTTATTGTCAAAGACCATGTTAAAGTATAGTTTAGGTTCCAGCGCAGGATGGGTTAACTTAAGACTGCAAAAATTGCAAGAAGTTGGGAAGTTAAGGAAGCACGCGATCTTAACATCTTTCCCTCCCCGCAAATGATTTTCTGATGACATCAATCAGGACATCATCTGTAACATTGGGTGACATAATTCATGATATCATGTATCATATAAATTACATCAGCTATAGCACTCATGACATTACACATAATATAAAAAATGGCATCATCCATGAAATTACTGATGACATCACACTAGACCCCTATGATATCACTTAAAGATAATACTATTCTTACATGTTATTTTAAAAATATTGATATTTGAAACTAGTGATTATGTACATGTCTGAAAATAAATGTTATAAATAAATATAATAGTGCTTCCTCTTAGGTGAGGGCTGGTGCTGTGTCAGCCATGGAATAAACTCATGACCCTGGCAAGATCCAATGGGCTTTAGAATAAATAAACACACTGAAACAGCATTTCTTGGGAAAATTACGGGCCACAGCTTTATTAAAGCAACCATAAACCAATAACCAATTACCATTGTAACGGAACCCATCACTGTTTTACCCTGTTTTATGATTATTATGGTTAAAATATGATCCTACTATTATACTGCATGTATGTTGGTTGATGCTCTGCAGAATATTGTCCCAGACATTTGCAGCTACTTAGCATGGGAGATAATCCTGTTACAGAGACTCTGCATAAGATAAAGGAAGTCTATTGTATACAGTGTTTTCATTCTCAGATAAGAACAAAGAAGTGTAATTGAATCAATGTCTGATTGTATCAAAGTTGCCAGGGAGCCTCGGGGAGGTGTGACCCACCTATTGTTCTCTTTATGTGTATTGTGCGGCCAAATATGGGCATGTGTATTGCCTGTGGGAAGAGATGGGTATAAATATTTCTGCACATAACAAAATAAAGTCAGTATTCATTTGACTGACAAATTGTGTGTCGTCCAATATGGGAGGTCGGGAATGGTGAAACTGTAGCGACTCTTGGGTATTTTACCGTATACCAGCCGAGATATTGGACTGCGTGTTCCAGCTCCGTTACAAACATAATTAACATTGTTAAATCACAGCTCAAATAACATCCCGGAGGAGTAGCCTGGCCCGGTCAGTAACCTCACGCCCTGGGCCCGAGCCCAGAGCCTCCCAGTGCTTTCCTAAGCACCCCATGAGGCGTGGGCCAGGTGCCTCACCTCCCGCCACAGAGCAGGCGATGGATACCTCCTGAGGCTGTGATCCCCCCTCTTGCTCTCTTAATAAAGCCAAGGCCTGGCTAACCCCATCCTTAAGCTCCAGGATAAACAGCTCTTATCCTATCTCCGTTAGATGGACCTTATCTGGGCTAAAGAAGTCATCGGCGCCTACACCTTCGAATTCTTGGTGTCTAATGGTAATGAAACCCTTACAAAATTAGCCATCTGTTTGTCTATCTTTTGCCTTGCTCTATCCACTGAAACTGGATCCCTTGCGTTCCGCCAAGATCTCCTTTTGATCATTTTGGACCACACTATGAACAAGCCTGGGGACCATTCTATCCAACACTTCACATCCCTCTTCATCTCTTTTAACATTTTTCTCATAGGCATTACCCCCAAATCGTTACACCCCAGCTTGTATAATTAAAATGTGTGGGCTACCGTGATGCTGAGCGCTGCTCTCCAACAGGCCATTCACCTATGTCCATCTCAAGCCGCCAAACCCAAATTATCTTACTTGCATGCTCGTCTCCAGAAAGCCCAGTTGGACCTTGTCGCCAGTGACTGCGGCTAACCGGTGAGCCCAATACATGTAGGAATGGCCAACGATCCACAGCCGTTTAACTTCTGCAACACAAAAAACAAATTCCAATTAGATAACCCTTTCTGGCCGTATGTATGACCTAAAGCGATGTGACTCCCATTTCCCAATCCTTTTAACCATACTCTCGGGGAGACCTAGCCTTGCCTCCTCCGTAGTGGCTCCGATCCGAATGTGTGCCGAAGTCCGCCGGGTCCAAGCCTAACTGCTTTAAGGACTTCTTCAGCATCCTTTCAAATTGAAATCGTGACAAGGCCTTACCATTGGCATGCAAAAGCAGTGTGCCTGGCCCCGTTGGACTTTTTTCCAAGTACAACCTCACACTTGCCTGGGGGCAACACTCCCTTCCAGTTTTGTATATGACCACTTCCCTTCCTTTTCCGGCCTGATCCGTTTTTGACCTCCTCAGCCATACCAACAATCTGTCCACCCCCCCCAGACAGATGTCCTCCGCCAGCAGCCCCCTGAACCGTGCCTGTTTTCTGAGACCAGTTCCCCAATCCTGAAAGCCCCAAAGAATGCTAAGGAAAAGGCCGTATAGAAAAGCAGGGATTCGAAGGAGTCCCTGCATAGCACACCCAATGCCTCCCCCAGGCGTAGTAACAGAGAGAAAGTGATCGGGGGCCTCCTGTCCGTCCGGTGCTTCCCTTTGAACATGCCTTTTACCACCTGGCAAACCACAAACTCCTTTGTTAGGTCCTTCCGTCCTGCCAACCTGTACATAAATGCCAGGGCCGTCAATTGCCGAGCTACCGTTGCCCTGGAAGCACCTCTCTCTGTGCTCCAAAGCAAAAACCACAGCAGAATTCCTATGGCTTTCTCTTCTGAACCCTCACCACCGGCCTCCTCAACCATATCGCTCCACATGTTCCACACCTTCCTGTAGGCCACCCACGTCTTTGGCGCTACCGACTGCCTGATGTAACCAGCTACCGCACCACTCCAAGCTCCCAGAGTTCTGAAGGTATGTCCTCTCCTTGATCTTTCGCCGCCGGTGCCAATGTGCGGAACCGGGTTCTTTGTAACCGAGAAAGGGCATCAACCACCCCTACGTTAAGGCCAGGAATACACTCCGCCCTCACCCAGATATTTGGCAGCAGGCCACAAAGAACCAAGTGCCGTATGACCCGTATCAACGGCCCAGATGCAGCCGTCAAGCTATTGACTACCAGGACCATTTTCGGGCTGCTTGATTGAAAAAGGACCTGCCGGTTCCTGAAGCCCCTGCCCCACAGATGAACCACCGTGGTGATGGCGAACGTCTCGAGAACCGTAGGGTCTTCTGTAAGCAATCCTCTGACCCATGATTCGGGCCATGGTGCTGCGCACCATGCACCTCTAAAATAGGCTTTTATTCCGACCACACTTGAACCCGCATAGAGGTCTAGCTGCCCAATCGTCACCCTGCTCGGCTGGATCAAGGTGCTCCCGTTAAAGTTTCATAGAAACGCCGTCCACACTCGTGCATCTTCCCTCATGGCCCCGGACACCTTTATAAAATGATGCGGCTGAGATATCCCGGCTGTAGCCAACGACATTCTTCTGCTGAATATACGGCCCATGGGAACGATCCTGCACGCAAAATTTAGCTTTCCCAAGATGGATTGCATCCGCCGCAGTGACAGGTCCAACACCTTCTCCATCGTCAGGCTGCATTCCATCTTGTCCAAATTGATCCGAATCCCCAGGAAAGTCAGATCCGTGGTCGGTCATTCTGTCTTCTTTTCTGCCAGTGGAACCCCGAAATCTTGACATATCCTTGAGAAGGTCCGTAGTATGAAGTCGCATGTGGCTAACCCCGCCGGTCCCACAAAAAGGAAATCATTGAGGTAATGGGTAATCCCTTGGCAGCCCGACTCGGTGTGAGCAACCCATTGCAAGAACGTACTGAAGGATTCGAAGTCGGAACAAGAAATAGAACATCCCATGGGGAGACACAGATCCACAAAGTACTGTCCGTCTACGAAGCAACCAAGGAACCGATGACTCTGAGGATGCACCGGGAGAAAACAAAATGCAGATTCGATATCCACCTTCGCCATCTGAGCCCCGACACCTGCCAGCCTTACCAGGTCCGTGGCCCGATCGAAAGGGGCGTACGACAATGACGAGTACTGTTTATCAATCCCGTCATTGACCGAACCACCTGGAGGATAGGATAAATGCTGGATGAGGCAGAATTTTCCTGCTTCCTTCTTCGGCACTACTCCCAGAGGGGAAATTACCAGACCCTGGAAGGGGATGGAGGGAAAAGGCCCCGCCATCCTACCCAGTTCTACTTCCGTCCGAATTTTTTCCGCCGCTACCCTGGGAAACTCTTTTACCGACTTCAGGTTTGTCTGGTGCATCTTGAGGCCGCGTGATCTCCTCCACAACTTGCACAGACGTGCTTGAAACAGCAATTTGGTGACCCTCTTGCAGTTGCCCTCGTTGAATGAGTGACAGACGCCTCGACCGGCTGTGCTTGCAGCGGCAGGGCCTCTGGCCCCGCCTGGGTTCCCGCGAAAGGGCGGCACTGCCCGCATTGGTGTCATTATGTTCAGCCAATAGGCCACCGCCTTATCGCTCCATGCCATCTCCGGACGGGAGGACATGTATTGCCGGAATTCCTCGTCATATCGCCACCATGCCATTCCACCATAAGACCGGTATGCGTTCCTGATTTCCTCCATATACACGAACAGCCCAGAGCATTGTTCCGGGTGTCTTTCTCCCATGACACAGGCCATGATGGCAAACGCCTGTAACCAGTTGTCGAACGTTCTTGGCACACGCCTGAAAGTGTGCCTCCGGTCATCTCCTTCCCTGTGAAAACTCTCTGGATTGTCGTTCATCCGTGACATTGGCAACAAGGAAATTATCTCTATGTACTCCCGTCACCAAATTTTTTCTTTGACGTCCAAGGCTAAATGCGCCCCCAGATTGTCCTGGGCGCAAACGATGGACGGCCTTGCAGCAGCATCCCGTACGTTTCCTCTGCACCTGTCCTGTTCCGCCCCTCCGGAGTGCGGTGCCATGCTCATCGTGTGTGAAGTGGTGTTAGTAAGCTCCGCTTGGGGAGACCGAGCGGGAAAGGATGGCTCCACCCACGCCTTACCAGCCAACCCCCCACCCATGCCCCAACTTCCGCATCGGAGACAGCAATGTTATGGGTTTCTATAAGGGCTTTTAGGGACAACAAGAATTGAGATTCCCTGGGAAAGGCTCCATGTACTGCCACCCCCATCTCCCTGAAATTTGAAAGCTTCTCACCTGATTCTCCTTGCCCCGGGGCGGCTACCTTCCGGGTGACAACCTGCCGATCTGGATGAGCGGGCGTCCCTGCACATCTCGACCACTGTGGGCTCCTTTCGCCCCCTCTTGCGCAAGCACAGCTGAAGCCGCAAGACCATCTGCTCCAAAACCTGGATCTCCCTCTGGCTCTGGGGAAGCATCAAGAACAATCACTAGCTCTCCTGTGTCTATCCCTCGTTAGGGAACACGCGGTCCGCTCCCCCTCAAAGTGGCTACCCTCGGGCGTAAGCATTCCCTCCGGCTCAGCGGCCTATGGCGGTCAATGCTTTCACTACCACGGTCCTGACCCTGAATCACTATCGGCATCCCTGTATCCGTAATTAAGTCAGGGATGGGTGAATTGCGCTGTGGCCTAGCTCTCCGTTCAGGGGATTTCTGTCTCTTGGCTGGTGTCGAGGTGAAAATCAAGGGACTGTACCTGTTCATTGACTTCCGGACCCTGGTGGGGCGCGTCTGCTGTGCCACCTTGGCCGCTACCGGAACTTCGGCGTGCCTGGGCTGCCTCCGCGCTGGCCAATGTATGTAATGGAGTTGTTACATATTAATGGCTAGCTGTATCAATCATTGAAAGGCGTCATCTTTATCAAACAATTTGCTGTCATTTGACTTACAGTTTGAAGGCTATATAATAAAAACCTTATAATGCTAAATACATGAGTTTCCCATAACCAAAGATAAAAAGATGTGATAATGTTTACTTGTTTCTCATACAATGTAGAAGAAATAAACATGATGTTAACCTTCTAACTTGAGAGCAGTAATTCACAGCCCTCTACTCAAGGCCCTCCAGACATGACATCATTTAGGTTTGACACTGTATCAATGAAAATTAGAAAAACACAGGTTCCACAGCCTGCGTAATATTAATTGTTTCAGTAATATCATGGATGCTGTATTTTTCATATTATATGTAATGTCATGAGGGTGTCATAGTTGATGTCACTTAAATTATATGTGATGTCATGAATGATGTCATATAATGTCACAGATGATTTCATGTAAGGATACAGATGATGTCATGGATGATGTCAACAGAAAAATCTTTGTAGGGGGAGGGAGGGATTTTAAGGTTGGGTGCTAACCAATTGTGTGAGTTTTTCCAGTCTTAAGATGCTCCATCCTGCGCTGGAACCCTAACAAGACTTCAACACACTTTTGGCCAATATATTTCCAGTATTTTTCTAATTTTCAATGTAATTACATTTTTTTATGTAACCAGCTTTATTCTCTTTGTAATGTATAACATTAATAGTCTGTATCAATGTATTTTCTTTTATTTAAAGTCAAAATAAAATATAAAACAACTTTTACTAAACAACATACATACAGTATCAACATACATGCTTACAAATATACACCAACATTTTTGAAGGTCCTATAAGGTCAGTACAAACACGGACATAACACCATGTATATAACAACAGTATATTTGCTCTCTTTAACAAAATCAAGTTATTTGTGCAAAGTATCCTTACTAGGAATGTTTAAATGTAACAAAAGTATCATACTGTGAAAAGGGAATTGTGTCAATGTACTGTATGTATGAAGTAATATGCATTGTTTTACAAGTGAAATG
Organism: Discoglossus pictus; assembly: GCA_027410445.1. Taxonomy (NCBI): domain Eukaryota; kingdom Metazoa; phylum Chordata; class Amphibia; order Anura; family Alytidae; genus Discoglossus; species Discoglossus pictus. Next base: position 129,801,785 of record CM050171.1, read on the forward strand.
TGTTGTTTTATTGATTGGTGGTGATTGCTCTCTAATGAATGTGTATATTTTGTTTAACATACAGTGCCTTGCAAAAGTATTCACCCCCTTGGCATTTTTCGTGTTTTGTTGCCTCACAACCTGGAATTAACATGGATTGTTTGAGGATTTGCATCATTTAATTTACAGAACATGCCCACAACTTTGAAGATTTTTTTTTATTGTGAAGCAAACAACAATTAGGACAAAATAACAGAAAAAGTCAATGTGCATACCTATTCACCCCCCTAAAGCCAATACTTTGTAGATACACCTTTTGCTGCAATCACAGCTCCAAGTCGCTTTGAATAAGTCTCAATGAGCTTGCCACATCTTAACACTGCGATTTTTGCCCATTCCTTCTTGCAAAACTGCTCCAGTTCCTTCAAGTTGGATGGTTTGCGCTTGTGAACAGAAATCTTTAAGTCTGACCACAGATTTTCTATTGGATTGAGTTCTGGGCTGTGACTAGGCCATTCCAACACATTTACATGTTTCCCCTTAAACCTTCAAGTGTTGCTTTAGCAGTGTGTTTGGGGTCATTGTCCTGCTGGAAGGGGAACCTCCGTCCTAGCCTCAAATCATGCACAGAGTGGTACAGGTTTTGCTCAAGAATATCCCTGTATTTAGCACCATCCATCTTTCCCTCAAGTCTGACCAGTTTCCCAGTCCTGGCTGCTGAAAAAACATGGTGTTCTTTGGGTGATGTGATGTGTTGGGTTTGCGCCAGACATAGCGTTTTCTTTGATGGCCGAAAAGATCAATTTTAATCTCATCAGACCAGGGCACCTTGCTCCATAAATTTTGGGAGTCTCCCACATGCCTTTTCGCAGACTCAAAATGTGCCATTTTGTTTTTTGCCTAAAGTAATGGCTTTCTTCTGGCCACTCTGCCATAAAGCCCAACTCTATGGAGCGTACTGCTTATTGTCGTCCTATGTACAGATACTCCAGTCTCTGCTGTGGAACTCTGCAGCTCCTCCAGGGTTACCTTAGGTCTCTGTGCTGCCTCTCTGATTAATGCCCTCCTTGCCCGGTCCGTGAATTTTGGTGGGTAGCCCACTCTTGGCAGGTTTGCTGTTATGCCATGTTCTTTCCATTTGGTTATGATAGATTTGATGGTGCTCCTGGGGATTATCAGAGATTTGGATATTTTTTTATAACCTAACCCTGACTTGTACTTCTCAACAACATTGTCCCTTACTTGTTTGAAGAGTTCCTTGGTCTTCATAACAGTGTTTTTGGTTAGTGGTGCCTCTTGCTTAGGTGTTGCAGCCTCTGGGGCCTTTCAAAAAAGGTGTGTATATGTAATGACAAATCATGTGACACTTAGATTGCATACAGTTGGATATCATTTCACTAATTATGTGACTTCTCAAGGTAATTGGTTGCACCAGAGCTTTTTATGGGCTTCATAACAAAGGGTGTGAATACATACGCACATGGCAATTTTCTGTTTTCTATTTCTAAAAAATAGTTTTATGTACTGTATATATTTTTCGCATTTCACTTCACCAACTTAGACTATTGTGTTCTGATCCATCACATAAAATTCAGCTTAACAAAACAGTGAACTTAAGGCTTTAATGTAACAAAATAGGTAAAAAGTCAAGTGGGTGAATACTTTTGCAAGGCACTGTATGTTCAATCTTAAAGGAAAACCCCAAGTATACTTGTATCCACGCTTTGTAATCACACCTAAAAAGGGTATCAGGAGCTTCCTTTTGTATAAGGTAGTGGGTGACAAGTCCGAGAAGATAACTGGTTGGCCTCCTTCAATTTCAGGAACACTATATCTAGCTGCTTTCATGAATGAGACTTTTGTGGTAAAATAATGGAATCTGATGATCACATCTCTTGGTTTCTCATTGGAGGATTGCAGCGCTTTTAGGACTCTATGCATCCTGTCCATTTTAAGTTATTTATTTAGATCTGTTAAGAGCTTTGGCACACATGTACAGAGGTAGGTCTTGTACATGACTTCAGTAAATTATGTATGCAAAAGTTTGGTAAACGAGATCTATTTTCTAGATCCTCCTGTATGATTTTAAGTAGTTTTTATACTTCTTTAAGACCAATCAGATCCTTTTCCAATTCTGTGTGTGACTTAAGAAGGTTATCATATTTGCCCTCCAATTCAAGAACTTTGGTGTTCAATGCTTTTATTTCTGCTGTTAATTCCAGAGGGAATCTATGAATCTCAGCTGTGATTTCTGATCTGAAAGAGGAGATCAATACACCCAAATCTTTAATATCAGCTTTAGTGTTGGGCTCAGAAGTCTTTCCATTGTTCGGTAATTGTTTATCTGGGGTTGCAAGGTGTTAGGAAGAACGCACATTTAGTTTTATACAAGACATGATCCTTTTTCGAGGAATGACTTGCTGCCATCTTTTTTTTGTGCAGATGGTATAATTTCAGGTAGCATCTAGATGGCAATAGAGTACACAGTAGCTTACACAGACAGTTGTAAACAAAGTATTTTTTTTTTATTGTGGTGGCTTATTTCAATAAGAAAAAGTTATTTCAGTTCCAAATGAATTGTGTAGTTATAGCCTTATAAATCATTGTAGTCTGTATTCATGTTTCACAGTCTCCCACATAAAAGGAATATATTATATCTTTGAGAGATAAGCTGCTGGGTCTTCTATTAAAGAAATCCACAATTATACAGCTTATTGTGTTATATATCTTCAAATTATTACACAGACTAGATCTCCAGTAGTGTAAGGCATCTAGATTAGAACTGGATAGGTTTGAAACAGATAGGCAGTATGAGTCTTTACTAATGATGTCACGAACATAAAATTTTCGGTTCGCGAACCGGAAACGCGAACTGCAGCAAATGTTCGCGAACCGGCGAACCCGGAGAACCGCCATTGACTTCAATGGGCAGGTGAATTTTAAAACCCACAGGGACTCTTTCTGGCCACAATAGTGATGGGAAAGTTCTTTCAACGGGACTAACAACTGCACTGTGGCATGCCGGAGGGGGATCCATGGCAAAACTCCCACGGAAAATTACATAGTTGATGCAGAGTCTGGTTTTAAGCCATAAAGGGCATAAATTACCTAACATTCCTAAATTGTTTTGATTAACGTGATTTAAAACATCAGGTATGATGTTGTATCGATCAGGTAGTGTAAGGGTTACACCCGCTTCACAGTGACAGACCAAACTCCCCGTTTAATGCACTGCAAACAACCGCAAACAGTCCCTTTGCACAACCGCAAACTCCCCATTTGCACAAGGTTGGATACCAAGCTAGCCATGTCCCGTTCCTTGTCCTCACTGATGTCATTGAAGGTCTCTTCCTCCACCCAGCCACCAAGGGTCCCCGAAAGGTGACAACAAGCCCCCTGGGACGCCTGCTGTGTTTGGTCTTCCACCTCCTCAAAGCCACCTTCCTCCTCTGACTCCTCTTCTTCAGACTCCTCTCACTGCGTTGCCTCTCTCTGCATTATTATAAGGTGTGTTAAGTAGTACTACTCTTATCAGTTTAATACCTGTTACAGCACATATAAGGGGGCGTGTATAAGGCCTGGATTTTTAGAACCGGGAGATGGAAAAAGATGCTTTGTTGGTCGTATCACTTCAATTTTGGGGCACGGCAGTGCAATCAAAGGTGCCACCAGATAGGAGTGGCTTGTTTGTAAGTACTACTCTTATCAGTTTAATACTTTTTTTTACGTCACCTATCAGGGGGCGTGTATAAGGCCTGGATTTTTAGAACCAGGAGATGGAAAAAGATGCTTTGTTGGTAGTATCACTTCAATTTTGGGGCACGGCACGTGCAATTAAAGGTGCCACCAGATAGGAGTGGCGTGTTTGTTAGTACTACTCTTATCAGTTTAATACTTGTTACGTCACCTATCAGGGGGCGTGTATAAGGCCTGGATTTTTAGAACCAGGAGATGGAAAAAGATGCTTTGTTGGAGGATGGTTGAGAGGAGGATGGTTGAGAGGGGGCAAGGAGGACAGCAGTGGTTGATGTGGCTGATGATGCTGGACCAGGAGGAGGATGGCGGCTTTGAGTTTGTGTGCTGCTTGTACTCATGTGTTGGTCTGGAGTCACCCAAACATTAGGTCTCAACCTGTAGAGGATAAGAGAACCAGGCTACTCTAGACCTCATTCATCATTACAGGTTTTGACAGATTGGTACTATGCATCCTAGCTACTGTGACAACAGAAATGAGTGGCACTGTGCACTTGCAGAAGTTGGCAGAGTAGACGCTGTAGGTCTGACACACACGCTTGCAGACAACTAACTGCTATGCAATCTATTACAGTAGAATTTTGTTTTTGTTTTAAATGTACACTACTGTTACACCAGATATGAGTGGTGTGTTAAGTAGTACTACTCCTATCAGTTTAATCCCTGTTATGTGCCTTTTTTGGGGGTTTGGTTGTTGAAGCCACAGAGCAGCACCAGAGGCCAGAAAAATTAGGCATGTACACATGCCTGAAAAATTAGGCATTGTTGATCTTGCAGCGAGCAGAGAAGAAGGTAGGCCTGATTTAACGCCCCAGCCCTGCATACCCACACTCAGAGATTGAGGCGGGGACCTGAGAAGGCCACGGGCCGGAGATATAAAGGGGGGCCATCCCAAATAAGCACACAAGCGTGGACAAAGGTAGTGAAGGGGACATAGAGGCCCATGGACTAACGGTCGCCACCTTGGCAGGAAAAGGGCCCAGCAATTAAGCCAAACTGACCCAGCACAGGCAGCTACTTGAGTCAAACGCTGTACAAATACACCTTAATAAAGCTGAAACATGCAGCAGCAGGGATTCTAAACGGCTACACGGTGACAAGGAGGCTAACAGCCCCCACAGTCTCTGCACCACTCTTTTTAACAGATAACCCAAGGGGCTAACCAGGGACCTTGCCCACATAAAAAACAGAATTTTATTGGAGGAATTATTAGTGTCTTTACCCCCCAAGAGAGGACATAATATACGGTATCTTTAGACTACCTGATGGCCAAACCTCCTTTAGCCCCAATGCTATCCAAGAATAATTTCAAAACTTCTAGCAGACCATATATTCATCCCAATCCAGCTGCAGCGAATCTGACATAGAGTCCTTCCTACTACAGCAAGAAGTCCACAAAATACCTGTACCTCAATTGGACAGCTTGAACCTAGACATATCCCAAGAGGAAGTTAAATCTACAATCCAAGATCCTAAATTTGGCAAGTCCCCAGGGCCAGACGGTTTTACTGATCTGTGCTATAAGAAATTTGAGCCCTTGCTTACCCCCGCACCTAACATCTTTGTTTAACGCTATACTAAATGGAGAACCTATGCCCCCTTAATTGAATCAGGCCAACCTCATAGTCTTTCCAAAAGAGGGTAGGGGCACTTTAGAGGTTAACAATTATCGCCCCATACCCCTGATAAATGTGGATGTCAAGATCCTAGCTAAAATTATGGCCAAACGAATATCTAACTTTTTACTGGACTAAATACACAAGGACCAAACGGGGTTTATTCCTTTCAGAGAGGCAGGAGATAATGTTAGGAGGGTTCTGAACACCCAGTTCTTGGCTCAACACTATAACAACCCAGTTTGCCATCTAGCCCTAGACATAGAGAAGACTTTTGATACGGTGGAATGGCCATATATGTACAAAATGCTAGATAAGTTTGGATTTGAGGGACACTTTCTCAACCTGCTCAGAAGGTACTACGACTCACCAGTAGCTAACTTAAAGATACCAGGGGACCATAAGGCCAAAATCCAAGTACAGAGAGGGACCAGGCAGGAAGGCCCACTCTCCCCACTGCTCTTTGCTCTTGCCATTGAACCCGTAGCGCAGGCAATCAGAACCAACCATGCCATCTAGGGGGTTCAAGTAGGACACCATCAGTTTAAGTGTTCACTTTTCGCGGACGATATGCTTTGCACCCTGACCAAGCCCCTTCTCTCCATACCAGCACTCATGTCCACTATAAAAGACTTCAGCTAAATCTCGGACCTCCAATCCTTGCAAAAGGATATTTCTCTTTCAATGGAATCCTGCTTACTGGGGATACACATAAAAAAACGTAATCAATCCTAGAACAAGCTATTCCAATTAATGGCTTTAGCATTCAAAATACACATAGCTACCCGGGCCCGGATGTATTTACAAATCTCTATTACCAAACTTTTATAGACTTGTTATTACCCCACTTAGCCACACTTTTCAATCAAATTTTAGAAGGCTCTCCCATGCCACAAGAACTAAACCATGCAAATATGATATGTTTCCCGAAAGAACGACGAGACCCATTAGAACTTAAAAAATACTACCCCATATCACTAAACAGGGATATAAAAAATTTGGCGATTTCTCCCCTCCATAATCCATAAAGACCAAACCGAGTTTATCCCCCATAGACAAACGGGGGACAATATCAGACGGACACAAAATTTAATCTCATGGTCATCCCTACATCAAATACCCACATGCCTTTTAGCTTTAGATAATGAACAGGCCTTTGATACGTTGGAATGGCCTTATTTAAAAGCAGTATTACAGAAATTTGGGTTTGCAGGCAAATTTATGAACTTGATAGATACATACTACAAATCCCTGTTAGCCAGATTAAAACTCCTGGGAGATCGCTTACAACACATAAAGATTCAAAGGGGATAAAACAAATTTTAAGATTTATTTTGAATCATAAAGCCCCGAGGATCTCAAAAATAATATGTATAAACCAAAAGGGAAAGGGGGCCTATCGTGCCCGAATCTCAAACTGTATTACAAGGCAGCGCAGCTGGCTTTCATTCCTCTGGCACATTCTCCCATACATCAGCCGCTCTGGGTATTTATAGAAAATGTAAGCATGTCACCTTATACATGGGATATAGTAATATGGATTCCAGGCCTGTATACTTTTTTGAGAAACTTGAAAAACCCGTTGAATAAGCACTCATTAAAAATATGGACGGAGATGAACTGGACACAAAAACTGGACACTCGGGTATCAGATCTTACCCCTATCGTACCCAATCCCCACTTTAAGATACATTTTCCGGAAAGCGGCAAAATCATCCGAGGAAAGGAGAGGTTGCCTACTGAAGCCTGCCCTAGGGTAACCCAAGGGCGATTGAGCAGGTTAGATATTGTAAATAATAAGCTACTGCTGGAGTGATGATATATAATAGGACTTTGGTGTTAACTGCTGATATACTCTTTACTATTGTCTGTTTTACCATGTCTTAGGTTTCTCTTAAAAATTGCAATCACAGTAAAAAAAAAGAAAATTTATTAACCAAAAAAGTAAAAATCAGAAGGCCTAGCCAGCTAATTTTAATAAAATGTCTTCATTGTAAATATGTATTTTTGCACAACTGTTGTGTTATGCAAGACTGTTCAATATGCTTTCTTTTTCATTACATGCCGTACGCCTTCTGACATAAAAATTTTAATTAAAAAATTAGGTATTGTTGCAGCCGCTGCTGTTGCAGCGGCCAGAAAAATTGACCTTTGTCCCCCAGGCAGAAAGTGCCATAAAACATTGCGTCTTCTTAAACCCTAGTTGGTGGCGGATAAGTCACGCAAGTCATCCGGCATTCACAGATAACATACAGCAGCTTGTGGACCAGTTTTAGCCGAAGACAGCTCATCTCATCAGGCCTTTTTCAGTCGAATGTATCGCCCAGTGTCAGTCCCTTCGGGATCCATCCCTCATTCATCTTTATAAAGGTGAGGCAATCTAGACTTTTTTGCCCTAGGCGACTTCTCTTTTCGGTGACAAAACCTCCTGCTGCACTGAAGGTCCTTTCTGACAGGACACTTGAAGCGGGGCAGGACAGAAGTTCAATTGCAAATTGGGATAGCTCAGGCCACAGGTCTAGCTTGCATACCCAGTAGTCAAGGGGTTCATCGCTCCTCAGAGTGTTGATATCTGCAGTTAAGGCGAGGTAGTCTGCTACCTGTCGGTCAAGTCGTTCTCTGAGGGTGGATCCCGAAGGGCTGATGCGATGCGTAGGACTGAAAAAGGTCTGCATGTCCTCCATCAACTACTCTTTTAAACGTCCTGTCCTTGCCGGCGTGGTCGTGGGAGGAGGATTACTTTCACCTCTTCCCCTGTTATATTGCCCTTGCACTGTGACATCACCCTTATATGCTGTGTAAAGCATACTTGTTAATTTGTTTTGGACCTGCTGCATCCTTTCTGACTTGCGGTAATTTGGTAACAAATCAGGCACTTTCTGCTTATACCGTGAGTCTAGTAGCGTGCACACCCAGTACAGGTCATTCCCCTTCAGCCTTTTTATACGAGGGTCCTGCGACAGGCACGACAGGATGAAAGACCCCATTTGCACAAGGTGGGATGCCGAGCTACCCATGTCCCATTCCTCGTCCTCAGTGATCTCGCTGAAGATATGTTCTTCCCCCCAGCCATGTACAACACCACGGGTACCAGATAGGTGACAACGAGCACCCTGGCATGCCTGTTGTGATTGGTCTTCCTCCTCCCCCTCAAAGCCACATTCCTCCTCTGACTCCTCTTCCTTACAATCCTCTTCCAGCTTTGCCACAGGTCCAGCAAGCGATGCTGATAAGGCTCTTTCTGGTGGTGATGGTGACCACAACTCTTCCTCGTCACGCTCATCTACGTCCTAATCCAGCACTCTTCGCAGGGCATGCTCCAGGAATAAAACAAATGGTATGATGTCGCTGATGGTGCCTTCGGTGCGACTGACAAGGTTTGTCACCTCCTCAAAGGACGGATGAGCCTACAGGCATTGCGCATAAGCGTCCAGTAACGTGGCAAAAAAAATCCCCAGCTCTGCAGAGGCTGTCCTAGCACCCCAGTCATACAAATACTCGTTAATGGATTTTTCTTGTTGGAGCAGACGGTCGAACATTAGGAGTGTTGAATTCCAACGTGTGGGGCTGTCACAAATCAAGCTCCTCACTGGCATGTTTCGCCGCTGGATATCTGAAAAGTGCGCTATGGCCGTGTAGGAACGCCTGTAATGGCCACACACCTTTCTGGCCTGCTTCAAGACGTCCTGTAAGCCTGGATACTTATGGACAAAGCGTTGTACGATCAGATTACACACATGTGCCATGCACGGCACATGCATCAAATTGCCCAAATTCAATGCCGCCAACAAATTTCTTCCGTTGTCACAAACCACTTTGCCAATCTCCAGTTGGTGCGGAGTCAGCCATTGATCCACCTGTGCGTTCAGGGCGGACAGGAGTGCTGGCCCAATGTGACTCTCTGCTTTCAGGCAAATCAACCCCAAGACAGCATGACACTGCCGTATCCGGGATGTGGAATAGTATCTGGGGAGCTGGGGCGTGCAGTTGATGTGGAGCAAGACGCAGCAGCAGAAGAGGACTCAGCGGAGGAGGTTATGGAAGAGGATAGAGTAGGAGGAGTAGAAGCAGTGGCAGCAGGCCTGGCTGCAAGTTGTGGCGGTGTCACCAACTCCTCTGCAGAGCCACGCATTCCATGCTTGGCAGGCGTCAGCAGGTTTACCCAATGTGCAGTGTAGGTAATATACCTGGCCTGACCATGCTTTGCAGACCAGGTATCAGTGGTCAGATGGACCCTTGCCCCAACACTGTGTGCCAGAGATGCCATTACTTCCTTTTGCACAATCAAGTACAGGTTGGGGATTGCCTTTTGGGCAAAGAAATTTCGTCCGGGTACCTTCCACTGCGGTATCCCAATCGCTATAAGTCTTGATCTAAAGAGAGAAAGGCGAGTGACAGACCAGTCCTGCGAGAATAATGCAATAGATCCCGGACCAGAAAGATACTATCAAAGATAGTCCGGCCCGGGATCGCATAGGACTGGTCAGGGTGAACCAATTCGGCCAGCACAGACCCAAGTCTAAGCGAGATGGCTTTAGCTACAATCTTGTAGTCCGTGCTGAGCAGAGAGACCGGTCGCCAGTTCTTAATAAGCTGGAGATCCCCCTTTTTGGGCAGCAGGGCAAGTACTGCCCTGCGACAAGACAGGGGCATCTCCCCGGTCTCCAGGGCTTCCCCAAGGACCAGATGGAAATCAGGTCCCAGAGTCTCCCAGAAAAATTGGAAAAACTCTACAGTCAGTCTGTCCAGTCCTGGAGACTTCTCACAGGACATGGCACGGAGGGCTTCAGAGAGCTCTTGAAAAGATAGTGGTATATCAAGCCGCTCTCTTACACCCTCACTGACTGTGGGGAGCCCCTCCCATAGCACCCTGCAGGCGTCTGGAGAAATGGGATCCGGAGAGTAAAGATCTTTATAAAAGTTCCGGGCTCTATCCCGGATACTCTCCGGATCTGTAAGGGGGGCACCGTCTTCATCTAGAAGACAGGTGATGTGCCTACTGTTACCCCCCTTTTTCTCCAGTGAGTAGAAGAGGCGCGAGCCGCGGTCTAGATCTTTGAGAAAACCTAAGCGGCTGCGCACGTATGCCCCCTTGGCCTGGTGTTGTTCCAGGTCACAGAGGACACCCTTCCTCTCTACATACTCGCTCTGCAGGGATTGGTCCCTACAAGTGAACAGCCTCTGCTCCAGATGGAATACCTCCCCCCGGACTGACTCCAACTCAGCTTTGCGCTGCCCACTCGCACCCTTGGTATATTCCTGACACAGAAGTCGCAAATGAACCTTGCCCACGTCCCACCACAGTTTTAACGTGGTAAAGTCCCCCTTGCAACCCCTCCAGTCCGTCCAAAACTCCCGGATCAATGTCACGAGCCCCTGGTACTTCAACAAAGCTTTGTTGAAGTGCCAATAGGCGGCTCGTGGCGCTGTTGGCGTTAGCGCCACCGTCACAGACACACAGTTGTGGTCTGTGAACGGAGCCAGCCTAATGGCACAAGAACCGACTCGTGACATATAGTGACTAGATATATATAGTCTGTCGATCCGGGAGTGGGACACCAGACCGGCTCTCACCCTGACGTAGGTGAAACCGTCTGATGCCCCTGGGTTCTGCTCTCGCCAGATGTCCTCCAGGGAGAAGCGGGCGATGATCTCCCGCAGCGCTGACGCAGAAGGCGGGTACGGCTCTGGACTATTCCGGTCCAGAGCGTCGAGGGTGCAGTTGAAATCACCCCCGAGTACCAAACACTCATCTGCGTCAACCGTCTCCAAAAACTGGTACAGTCTGGCGAGGAACCTCACTCTCTCGGGCCCTCCAGCAGGGGCATATATATTATCTAGGTTAATGATGCTACCCTGCTCTCGGACCCGGAGGTGGATTAGACGGCCTGGGATAACAGCTTTCACAAGCAGCAGCTCTGGCTGAAAAGACTCTGAGAACAGGGTCACCACTCCACATGACGCCGATGTGAAGTGGCTGAAGAAGACCCTGCCTCTCCACTCCAGTTGCCACGAGGCCTCAGCCTCTGGAGTGGTGTGAGTTTCCTGCAGGAAGCTCACAGAGTACCCTCCCTGATATAAATAGGAGAGTACCTGGAACCTGCGGAAACTGTCTTGACAGCCATTGGTATTTAGCGTGCTGATGTGCAAAGCCATTACTGCGTGTCAGGAATTGTGCGTTCCTCAGACCCTTGAGACTGCTGATAGGACACGCACATTTTATAGAATTTCCGGACGTGGAGATGCTCCGCAGTCCCAGAATTCTTGGCCCTAGTGCTGACCACTAGATATTGCTGGAGAGAGTGGAGAATAAACGACATATTCTTCCACCTCTCCAAGGCCAGCCGCACCTTCCTTTTCTTTTGTCCATGAAGGGTGCTCTCAAGGAATAGATCCTTGACAGGGATAACCCACCCAGAATCTGATGTTCCTTCTAGTGGGTCACCCCTGGGCTCCTCTTGGCTGAGGGCTTTTACTCCATCCTCCCCGGCTGGAGTCAGTTTCCTCAGCTTTATTCTCAGGGACCCCCTCTTAGATGATACAGAAGGAGTCCCTTTAGCACCCTTCAAGGTAAATAATGGACCCTTGGATTGCTGCTGCACCCCTGTAGCTTCAGGAGTGCATTCAGGGGTAGCTGGCTGGACAGCAGTGGCTGGCATGGCTTCCTTAATGGAAGACTTGGAGGCTTTATATGCCTCCTTTTGCCAGTTCCACCGCTGCTTGCTCAGCTTGGATGGCACCGATGTTAGGGTCAGTGGACGGCTGAGGAGGGTAGACAGGCTCTCCCATGATGTTAACAGGAAAACCTGTTTTATCACCCTCCCCCATTTCCACTTCCCCTTGTGCCACATCCCCCCTGACAGACAAATCCATGGGGTCCTGAATGGGGGTCATGCCTATATTCCCCCCCTCCAGTAGTGACTCGGCCTGGGGCTTTAGCAAAGCCCGAGGTATGTCACTAGAGAGTGACACTGGAGGAGGAGACTGACTGGTGCCCTTGAAGCTCAGCACCTCAGGGACACTGACTACCCATTCAGCAGGGGCTTTGTTGGGACCCCCCTCAAAGGCCAGAGGCAGAACCTGATCTTTCTTGTCTACCCCTGCCTCACTTGGGAGACCCTCTTGCCCCTGCTTTTCCTCCAGACCCTTTTCCACATTAACCCCTATAGGGTCTGGAGAGAGAGATGTGTGGTCTGGCACCGGCTGGCTGAGCTTAATAACCGGGCCAGACAATGTCACCAGATGAGGAGGAGATGTTTTGTTCCTCTTCTTGCTTTTAGAGGGAGGTGCTCCACTATAGAGCACTTCCCACTTATCAGCAACCTCCCTGTTGGTTTTATGCTTCCTCTTCCTGGGGACGTCACTCCTGGAAGAGGAGCTGCCACTAGCTGCCTCCCCTGCAGAGGGCTTATTATCCCTCTGCTTACACTGTGCCCCCACACTAACTGATGTAATTATGGTGGGGGCAGATTGGGACTTGGGAGATGCAGCTGTGACACTGGGAGGACCGGTGACATTCTTCCCCTTTTTCCCCGTGTCTGCAGTCTTGCTAGAGACCACAGACACAGATGGCTTTTTTGGGGAAGAAGGGGGTTTGGAGGCCGTGGTGGTGGCTTGAGGAACGGCCTCCTTGCCTGAGCTCTGTGGGGGGGCTATGACCCTTGAGGTCCCCGCTGTTATGGGCTCAGCGGGGATGGGTGCTGTACTGACGGAGGTGCCATTTGCTGGGGCTGGGGCATGATGCTTTACATTAGGACAATTCCTACGTGTATGCCCCAACCCCTTGCAATGATAGCACTGCACCTCCGTAGTGCTGTAAAAAATCCTGTAGAGCACCCCCTCAAATGGAACCCCAAAAGACCCCTCTATGTTTTCTGCACCCTGAGGCAGGCACATTTGTACCTGCCTCTTGAAAGAGAGCACATGACGAAGTGCTCTCTCTCTGCACCCCAGGGGAATTTTAATAAATGGTGTTTTTACTTCCCCTAGGGTTAGCAGGTGGGGGCGCAGGAGGGAGTCTGGTAGGAAGGGGGGCACATTAGAGAGTGTTACTTTTGTGCCCAACCCTTCCAGGGGTTCTATTGGGACATATAATCCCCCCACTGTGATGCCTCTCTGTATAAGTATGTGAGAAGCAGCCAGCGTATGGGTAAAGAAAACTGCTTTCCCGTACATTTTGCTGGCTGCTACTATAACAGAGGGGCTGATGACATTAGCTGCAGCACGCAGATAGATATCAATGCTGTAGACCCCAGACATCTGACATTTAACCCCATGCTTCCTAGTGATCTGCCCCTCAGCCCCAGCGGTGGTATTACTGGGGCCAGCAGAAACCACCTGTGACCAGGTATTAGCCACAGGGGTAGGTCTGCTGGCAGAACCACCAGGAGCTGGGGCTGCCTTATCTGCCTGGGGCCTATGCTGTGCAGTGCTGCAGCTAGGATTTTCAGGGGCCATTATTCCCCCTTTTGACCCCTGAGGCTTCTTAGTGGTCTTATCCCTCATGTTTAGACCCTTTTTTTTTTTTATTTGTTTTATTTATTTTTATTTTTTGTTTTATGATTTTCTATTGTTTTCTTTTTTTAAAATATATAAGTGTGAAAAAGAAACAAAAAGACAAAACTAAGGGAGAGAGAGCGATGATGTTTGGCAGTGGAAGGGTTAATGGCCTGTTGCAATGTGTTGCTAATTGCAACAACACAGAGAACACAGAGGCTTTTTAACCCCTCTGTGTCTCTGTGTCAGATGTTAAAAAAAAGCCTTTTAAACAAAACTTCAACTCCCCCACTGCCTACAAAGATGTTACTTGTCTTCTCTCCCCCCAAA
>CM050171.1:129816158-129831158 GCA_027410445.1 Discoglossus pictus
GCAGTTGTGTACATTGTGTGTGTGTGATATTTTGTGTAGAGCTTGCAGTTGTGTACATTGTGTGTGTGTGTGATATGTTGTGCAGAGTGTGCAGTTGTGTACATTGTGTGTGTGTGTGTGATATTTTGTATAGAGTGTGCAGTTGTGTACATTGTGTGTGTGTGTGATATTTTGTGTAGAGTGTGCAGTTGTGTACATTGTGTGTGTGTGTGTGATATTTTGTATAGAGTGTGCAGTTGTGTACATTGTGTGTGTGTGTGATATTTTGTATAGAGTGTGCAGTTGTGTACATTGTGTGTGTGTGTGATATTTTGTATAGAGTGTGCAGTTGTGTACATTGTGTGTGTGTGTGATATTTTGTGTAGAGTGTGCAGTTGTGTACATTGTGTGTGTGTGTGATATTTTGTATAGAGTGTGCAGTTGTGTACATTGTGTGTGTGTGTGATATTTTGTGTAGAGTGTGCAGTTGTGTACATTGTGTGTGTGTGTGATATTTTGTATAGAGTGTGCAGTTGTGTAGATTGTGTGTGTGTGTGATATTATACTGTAGAGTGTGCAGTTGTGTAGATTGTGTGTGTGTGAGTGATATTATACTGTAGAGTGTGCAGTTGTGTAGATTGTGTGTGTGAGTGATATTATACTGTAGAGTGTGCAGTTGTGTAGATTGTGTGTGTGTGAGTGATATTATACTGTAGAGTGTGCAGTTGTGTAGATTGTGTGTGTGTGAGTGATATTATACTGTAGAGTGTGCAGTTGTGTAGATTGTGTGTGTGTGAGTGATATTATACTGTAGAGTGTGCAGTTGTGTAGATTGTGTGTGTGTGAGTGATATTATACTGTAGAGTGTGCAGTTGTGTAGATTGTGTGTGTGAGTGATATTATACTGTAGAGTGTGCAGTTGTGTAGATTGTGTGTGTGAGTGATATTATACTGTAGAGTGTGCAGTTGTGTAGATTGTGTGTGTGTGAGTGATATTTTGTATAGAGTGTGCAGTTGTGTAGATTGTGTGTGTGAGTGATATTATACTGTAGAGTGTGCAGTTGTGTAGATTGTGTGTGTGAGTGATATTATACTGTAGAGTGTGCAGTTGTGTAGATTGTGTGTGTGAGTGATATTATACTGTAGAGTGTGTAGTTGTGTAGATTGTGTGTGTGTGAGTGATATTATACTGTAGAGTGTGTAGTTGTGTAGATTGTGAGTGTGAGTGATATTATACTGTAGAGTGTGTAGTTGTGTAGATTGTGTGTGTGTGAGTGATATTATACTGTAGAGTGTGCAGTTGTGTAGATTGTGTGTGTGAGTGATATTATACTGTAGAGTGTGCAGTTGTGTAGATTGTGTGTGTGAGTGATATTATACTGTAGAGTGTGCAGTTGTGTAGATTGTGTGTGTGTGTGATATTATACTGTAGAGTGTGTAGTTGTGTAGATTGTGTGTGTGAGTGATATTATACTGTAGAGTGTGCAGTTGTGTAGATTGTGTGTGTGTGTGTGTGTGATATTATACTGTAGAGTGTGTAGTTGTGTAGATTGTGTGTGTGAGTGATATTATACTGTAGAGTGTGCAGTTGTGTAGATTGTGTGTGTGAGTGATATTATACTGTAGAGTGTGCAGTTGTGTAGATTGTGTGTGTGTGAGTGATATTATACTGTAGAGTGTGTAGTTGTGTAGATTGTGTGTGTGTGAGTGATATTATACTGTAGAGTGTGCAGTTGTGTAGATTGTGTGTGTGTGAGTGATATTATACTGTAGAGTGTGCAGTTGTGTAGATTGTGTGTGTGTGAGTGATATTATACTGTAGAGTGTGTAGTTGTGTAGATTGTGTGTGTGTGAGTGATATTATACTGTAGAGTGTGTAGTTGTGTAGATTGTGTGTGTGTGAGTGATATCATACTGTAGAGTGTGCAGTTGTGTAGATTGTGTGTGTGTGAGTGATATTATACTGTAGAGTGTGCAGTTGTGTAGATTGTGTGTGTGAGTGATATTATACTGTAGAGTGTGTAGTTGTGTAGATTGTGAGTGTGTGTGATATTATACTGTAGAGTGTGTAGTTGTGTAGATTGTGTGTGTGTGTGATATTATACTGTAGAGTGTGCAGTTGTGTAGATTGTGTGTGTGATATTTTGTATAGAGTGTGCAGTTGTGTACATTGTGTGTGTATGTGTGATATTTTGTATAGAGTGTGTAGTTGTGTACATTGTGTGTGTGTGATATTTTGTGTAGAGTGAGCAGTTGTGTACATTGTGTGTGTGTGTGTGATATTTTGTGTATACTGTGCAGTTGTGTACATTGTGTGTGTGTGTGACATTTTGTGTAGAGTGAGCAGTTGTGTACATTGTGTGTGATATTTTGTGTAGACTGTGCAGTTGTGTACATTGTGTGTGTGTGTGTGATATTTTGTATAGAGTGTGCAGTTGTGTACATTGTGTGTGTGTGTGATATTTTGTGTAGAGTGTGCAGTTGTGTACATTGTGTGTGTGTGTGATATTTTGTATAGAGTGTGCAGTTGTGTACATTGTGGGTGTGTGTGTGTGATATTTTGTGTAGAGTGTGCAGTTGTGTACATTGTGTGTGTGTGTGTGTGATATTTTGTGTAGAGTGTGCAGTTGTGTACATTGTGTGTGTGTGTGTGATATTTTGTGTAGACTGTGCAGTTGTGTGCATTGTGTGTGTGTGTGATATTTTGTATAGAGTGTGCAGTTGTGTACATTGTGTGTGTATGTGTGATATTTTGAAGAGTGTGCAGTTGTGTACATTGTGTGTGTGTTATATTTTGTATAGAGTGTGCAGTTGTGTACATTGTGTGTGTGTGTGTGATATTTTGTATAGAGTGTGCAGTTGTGTACATTGTGTGTGTATGTGTGATATTTTGAAGAGTGTGCAGTTGTGTACATTGTGTGTGTGTGTGATATTTTGTGTAGAGTGTGCAGTTGTGTACATTGTGTGTGTGATATTTTGTATAGAGTGGGCAGTTGTGTACATTGTTTGTGTGATATTTTGTGTAGAGTGTGCAGTTGTGTACATTGTGTGTGTGATATTTTGTATAGAGTGTGCAGTTGTGTACATTGTGTGTGTGTGTGATATTTTGTATAGAGTGTGCAGTTGTGTACATTGTGTGTGTGTGTGATATTTTGTGTAGAGTGTGCAGTTGTGTTCATTGTGTGTGTGTGATATTTTGTGTAGAGTGAGCAGTTGTGTACATTGTGTGTGTGTATGTGTGATATTTTGTATAGAGTGTGCATTTGTGTACATTGTGTGTATGTGTGATATTTTGTGTAGAGTGTGCAGTTGTGTACATTGTGTGTGTATGTGTGATATTTTGTATAGAGTGTGCATTTGTGTACATTGTGTGTATGTGTGATATTTTGTGTAGAGTGTGCAGTTGTGTACATTGTGTGTGTATGTGTGATATTTTGTATAGAGTGTGCATTTGTGTACATTGTGTGTATGTGTGATATTTTGTATAGAGTTTGCAGTTGTGTACATTGTGTGTATGTGTGATATTTTGTATAGAGTGTGCATTTGTGTACATTGTGTGTGTGTGTGTGATATTTTGTGTAGAGTGAGCAGTTGTGTAAATTGTGTGTGTGTGATATTTTGTGTAGAGTGAGCAGTTGTGTACATTGTGTATGTGTGATATGTTGTGTAGAGTATGCAGTTGTGTACATTGTGTGTGTGATATTTTGTGTAGAGTGTGCAGTTGTGTACATTGTGTGTGTGTGATATTTTGTGTAGAGCTTGCAGTTGTGTACATTGTGTGTGTGTGTGTGATATGTTGTGCAGAGTGGGCAGTTGTGTACATTGTGTGTGTGTGTGTGATATGTTGTGCAGAGTGTACAGTTGTGTACATTGTGTGTGTGTAATATTTTGTGTAGACTGTGCAGTTGTGTACATTGTGTGTGTGTGTGTGATATTTTGTATAGAGTATGCAGTTGTGTACATTGTGTGTGTGTGTGATATTTTGTATAGAGTATGCAGTTGTGTACATTGTGTGTGTGTGTGTGATATTTTGTATAGAGTGTGCAGTTGTGTACATTGTGTGTGTGTGTGATATTTTGTGTAGAGTGTGCAGTTGTGTACATTGTGTGTGTGTGATATTTTGTATAGAGTGTGCAGTTGTGTACATTGTGTGTGTGTGTGATATTTTGTATAGAGTGTGCAGTTGTGTACATTGTGTGTGTGTGTGATATTTTGTATAGTGTGCAGTTGTGTACATTGTGTGTGTGTGTGATATTTTGTATAGAGTGTGCAGTTGTGTACATTGTGTGTGTGTGTGATATTTTGTGTAGAGTGTGCAGTTGTGTACATTGTGTGTGTGTGATATTTTGTGTAGAGTGTGCAGTTGTGTACATTGTGTGTGTGTGTGTGATATTTTGTGTAGAGTGTGCAGTTGTGTACATTGTGTGTGTGTGTGATATTTTGTGTAGAGTGTGCAGTTGTGTACATTGTGTGTGTGTGTGTGATATTTTGTGTAGAGTGTGCAGTTGTGTACATTGTGTGTGTGTGATATTTTGTGTAGAGTGTGCAGTTGTGTACATTGTGTGTGTGATATTTTGTGTAGAGTGTGCAGTTGTGTACATTGTGTGTGTGTGATATTTTGTGTAGAGTGTGCAGTTGTGTACATTGTGTGTGTGTGATATTTTGTGTAGAGTGTGCAGTTGTGTACATTGTGTGTGTGTGTGATATTTTGTGTAGAGTGTGCAGTTGTGTACATTGTGTGTGTGTGATATTTTGTGTAGAGTGTGCAGTTGTGTACATTGTGTGTGTGTGTGATATTTTGTGTAGAGTGTGCAGTTGTGTACATTGTGTGTGTGTGTGATATTTTGTGTAGAGTGTGCAGTTGTGTACATTGTGTGTGTGTGATATTTTGTGTAGAGTGTGCAGTTGTGTACATTGTGTGTGTGTGTGATATTTTGTGTAGAGTGTGCAGTTGTGTACATTGTGTGTGTGTGATATTTTGTGTAGAGTGTGCAGTTGTGTACATTGTGTGTGTGTGTGATATTTTGTGTAGAGTGTGCAGTTGTGTACATTGTGTGTGTGTGTGATATTTTGTGTAGAGTGTGCAGTTGTGTACATTGTGTGTGTGTGTGTGATATTTTGTGTAGAGTGTGCAGTTGTGTACATTGTGTGTGTGTGATATTTTGTGTAGAGTGTGCAGTTGTGTACATTGTGTGTGTGTGTGTGATATTTTGTGTAGAGTGTGCAGTTGTGTACATTGTGTGTGTGATATTTTGTGTAGAGTGTGCAGTTGTGTACATTGTGTGTGTGTGATATTTTGTGTAGAGTGTGCAGTTGTGTACATTGTGTGTGTGTTTGTGATATTTTGTATAGAGTGTGCAGTTGTGTACATTATGTGTGTGTGATATGTTGTATAGAGTGGGCAGTTGTGTACATTGTGTGTGTGTGTGTGATATTTTGTATAGAGTGTGCAGTTGTGTACATTGTGTGTGTGTGTGTGTGATATTTTGTGTAGAGTGAGCAGTTGTGTACATTGTGTATGTGTGTGTAATATTTTGTATAGAGTGTGCAGTTGTGTACATTGTGTGTGTGTGATATTTTGTATAGAGTGTGCAGTTGTGTACATTGTGTGTGTATGTGTGATATTTTGTATAGAGTGTGTAGTTGATTACATTGTGTGTGTGTGATATTTTGTGTAGAGTGAGCAGTTGTGTACATTGTGTGTGTGTGTGATATTTTGTGTAGACTGTGCAGTTGTGTACATTGTTTGTGTGTGTGACATTTTGTGTAGAGTGTGCAGTTGTGTACATTGTGTGTGTGTGTGATATTTTGTATAGAGTGTGCAGTTGTGTACATTGTGTGTGTGTGTGTGTGTGATATTTTGTGTAGAGTGAGCAGTTGTGTACATTGTGTATGTGTGTGTGATATTTTGTATAGAGTGTGCAGTTGTGTACATTGTGTGTGTGATATTTTGTATAGAGTGTGCAGTTGTGTACATTGTGTGTGTATGTGTGATATTTTGTATAGAGTGTGTAGTTGTGTACATTGTGTGTGTGTGTGATATTTTGTGTAGAGTGAGCAGTTGTGTACATTGTGTGTGTGTGTGTGATATTTTGTGTATACTGTGCAGTTGTGTACATTGTGTGTGTGTGTGACATTTTGTGTAGAGTGAGCAGTTGTGTACATTGTGTGTGATATTTTGTGTAGACTGTGCAGTTGTGTACATTGTGTGTGTGTGTGTGATATTTTGTATAGAGTGTGCAGTTGTGTACATTGTGTGTGTGTGTGATATTTTGTGTAGAGTGTGCAGTTGTGTACATTGTGTGTGTGTGTGATATTTTGTATAGAGTGTGCAGTTGTGTACATTGTGGGTGTGTGTGTGTGATATTTTGTGTAGAGTGTGCAGTTGTGTACATTGTGTGTGTGTGATATTTTGTGTAGAGTGAGCAGTTGTGTACATTGTGTGTGTGTGTGTGATATTTTGTGTAGACTGTGCAGTTGTGTGCATTGTGTGTGTGTGTGATATTTTGTATAGAGTGTGCAGTTGTGTACATTGTGTGTGTATGTGTGATATTTTGAAGAGTGTGCAGTTGTGTACATTGTGTGTGTGTTATATTTTGTATAGAGTGTGCAGTTGTGTACATTGTGTGTGTGTGTGTGATATTTTGTATAGAGTGTGCAGTTGTGTACATTGTGTGTGTATGTGTGATATTTTGAAGAGTGTGCAGTTGTGTACATTGTGTGTGTGTGATATTTTGTGTAGAGTGTGCAGTTGTGTACATTGTGTGTGTGTGATATTTTGTATAGAGTGGGCAGTTGTGTACATTGTTTGTGTGATATTTTGTGTAGAGTGTGCAGTTGTGTACATTGTGTGTGTGTGTGATATTTTGTATAGAGTGTGCAGTTGTGTACATTGTGTGTGTGTGTGATATTTTGTGTAGAGTGTGCAGTTGTGTTCATTGTGTGTGTGTGTGATATTTTGTATAGAGTGTGCAGTTGTGTACATTGTGTGTGTGTGTGATATTTTGTGTAGAGTGTGCAGTTGTGTACATTGTGTGTGTGTATGTGTGATATTTTGTATAGAGTGTGCATTTGTGTACATTGTGTGTATGTGTGATATTTTGTGTAGAGTGTGCAGTTGTGTACATTGTGTGTGTATGTGTGATATTTTGTATAGAGTGTGCATTTGTGTACATTGTGTGTATGTGTGATATTTTGTGTAGAGTGTGCAGTTGTGTACATTGTGTGTGTATGTGTGATATTTTGTATAGAGTGTGCATTTGTGTACATTGTGTGTATGTGTGATATTTTGTATAGAGTTTGCAGTTGTGTACATTGTGTGTATGTGTGATATTTTGTATAGAGTGTGCATTTGTGTACATTGTGTGTGTGTGTGTGATATTTTGTGTAGAGTGAGCAGTTGTGTAAATTGTGTGTGTGTGATATTTTGTGTAGAGTGAGCAGTTGTGTACATTGTGTATGTGTGATATGTTGTGTAGAGTATGCAGTTGTGTACATTGTGTGTGTGATATTTTGTGTAGAGTGTGCAGTTGTGTACATTGTGTGTGTGTGATATTTTGTGTAGAGCTTGCAGTTGTGTACATTGTGTGTGTGTGTGATATGTTGTGCAGAGTGGGCAGTTGTGTACATTGTGTGTGTGTGTGTGATATGTTGTGCAGAGTGTACAGTTGTGTACATTGTGTGTGTGTAATATTTTGTGTAGACTGTGCAGTTGTGTACATTGTGTGTGTGTGTGTGATATTTTGTATAGAGTATGCAGTTGTGTACATTGTGTGTGTGTGTGATATTTTGTATAGAGTATGCAGTTGTGTACATTGTGTGTGTGTGTGATATTTTGTATAGAGTGTGCAGTTGTGTACATTGTGTGTGTGTGTGATATTTTGTGTAGAGTGTGCAGTTGTGTACATTGTGTGTGTGTGATATTTTGTATAGAGTGTGCAGTTGTGTACATTGTGTGTGTGTGTGATATTTTGTATAGAGTGTGCAGTTGTGTACATTGTGTGTGTGTGTGATATTTTGTATAGTGTGCAGTTGTGTACATTGTGTGTGTGTGATATTTTGTATAGAGTGTGCAGTTGTGTACATTGTGTGTGTGTGTGATATTTTGTGTAGAGTGTGCAGTTGTGTACATTGTGTGTGTGTGATATTTTGTGTAGAGTGTGCAGTTGTGTACATTGTGTGTGTGTGTGTGATATTTTGTGTAGAGTGTGCAGTTGTGTACATTGTGTGTGTGTGTGTGATATTTTGTGTAGAGTGTGCAGTTGTGTACATTGTGTGTGTGTGATATTTTGTGTAGAGTGTGCAGTTGTGTACATTGTGTGTGTGTGATATTTTGTGTAGAGTGTGCAGTTGTGTACATTGTGTGTGATATTTTGTGTAGAGTGTGCAGTTGTGTACATTGTGTGTGTGTGATATTTTGTGTAGAGTGTGCAGTTGTGTACATTGTGTGTGTGTGATATTTTGTGTAGAGTGTGCAGTTGTGTACATTGTGTGTGTGTGTGATATTTTGTGTAGAGTGTGCAGTTGTGTACATTGTGTGTGTGTGATATTTTGTGTAGAGTGTGCAGTTGTGTACATTGTGTGTGTGTGATATTTTGTGTAGAGTGTGCAGTTGTGTACATTGTGTGTGTGTGTGTGATATTTTGTGTAGAGTGTGCAGTTGTGTACATTGTGTGTGTGTGATATTTTGTGTGGAGTGTGCAGTTGTGTACATTGTGTGTGTGTGTGATATTTTGTGTAGAGTGTGCAGTTGTGTACATTGTGTGTGTGTGATATTTTGTGTAGAGTGTGCAGTTGTGTACATTGTGTGTGTGTGTGATATTTTGTGTAGAGTGTGCAGTTGTGTACATTGTGTGTGTGTGATATTTTGTGTAGAGTGTGCAGTTGTGTACATTGTTTGTGTGATATTTTGTGTAGAGTGTGCAGTTGTGTACATTGTGTGTGTGTGATATTTTGTGTAGAGTGTGCAGTTGTGTACATTGTGTGTGTGTGTGATATTTTGTGTAGAGTGTGCAGTTGTGTACATTGTGTGTGTGTGTGATATTTTGTGTAGAGTGTGCAGTTGTGTACATTGTGTGTGTGTGTGTGATATTTTGTGTAGAGTGTGCAGTTGTGTACATTGTGTGTGTGTGTGATATTTTGTGTAGAGTGTGCAGTTGTGTACATTGTGTGTGTGTGATATTTTGTGTAGAGTGTGCAGTTGTGTACATTGTGTGTGTGTGATATTTTGTGTAGAGTGTGCAGTTGTGTACATTGTGTGTGATATTTTGTGTAGAGTGTGCAGTTGTGTACATTGTGTGTGTGTGATATTTTGTGTAGAGTGTGCAGTTGTGTACATTGTGTGTGTGTGATATTTTGTGTAGAGTGTGCAGTTGTGTACATTGTGTGTGTGTGTGATATTTTGTGTAGAGTGTGCAGTTGTGTACATTGTGTGTGTGTGTGATATTTTGTGTAGAGTGTGCAGTTGTGTACATTGTGTGTGTGTGTGATATTTTGTGTAGAGTGTGCAGTTGTGTACATTGTGTGTGTGTGTGTGATATTTTGTGTAGAGTGTGCAGTTGTGTACATTGTGTGTGTGTGATATTTTGTGTGGAGTGTGCAGTTGTGTACATTGTGTGTGTGTGTGATATTTTGTGTAGAGTGTGCAGTTGTGTACATTGTGTGTGTGATATTTTGTGTAGAGTGTGCAGTTGTGTACATTGTGTGTGTGTGTGATATTTTGTGTAGAGTGTGCAGTTGTGTACATTGTGTGTGTGTGATATTTTGTGTAGAGTGTGCAGTTGTGTACATTGTTTGTGTGTGTGTGTGATATTTTGTGTAGAGTGTGCAGTTGTGTACATTGTGTGTGTGTGATATTTTGTGTAGAGTGTGCAGTTGTGTACATTGTGTGTGTGTGTGTGATATTTTGTGTAGAGTGTGCAGTTGTGTACATTGTGTGTGTGTGTGATATTTTGTGTAGAGTGTGCAGTTGTGTACATTGTGTGTGTGTGTGTGATATTTTGTGTAGAGTGTGCAGTTGTGCATATTAAGACTGAGTGTGAGAAGCTTCTTGAAACAGATGAGTTTTCAGTAAGGTTTTGCTGATTCGAGGCAGGGGCACAGTTTAGTGAAGTGAGGCAAGGAGTTCTAGGGAATAGGGTCAGCATTAGAAAAGTCCTATAGGTGGGAGTGAGAGGAGGTGATAAGAGAGAACAGAAGGTCATTAGCAGATGGTGGTTGGGGGAGTATTTTGAGATAAGAGCAGAGATATAAGGGGGCTCACTGTTGATGAGAGCTTTAGGGTCATGATTTTATATTGTATTCTGGGGGTTATGGGAAGCCAGTGGGTGACTGACAAAGAGGGCCTGCAGAGACTGAGCATAAGCAAAGTCACACAATCACAATGGACAATAAAATGGACAATTACAGAAAGGAATATTGGACAAGAGGATGGAATGGGTTGGGGAGGATCTAAAGGAAGATGTTTAGCACGAGGGGGCCACACATTATTGGGTTGATGGAATATGGGGGGGGGGCATATTAAAAGAGGACTATATTTAGCGGCAGTTGAAATGAGGGGGATACAATTAAAGAGGGCATCAACTGCGCGAGCACAATCTAATGAAGCTAAATGAAATACGAGAGGTAATGGGATTAATGAGATTATGGATTGGGAATAGGGGCAGTGAATCCCGACCTCTCATGTCATCTCTCTATTACGATCCATCCTTATATCATTGTGGGGTTTTTGTTGCCTATGAGGGGCGCAGTACGGTGTAGTGGGGTATCATGCGTATGTGCTGCCTCTGATGCTAATACTAATTTCACGTGTATTTATTCCAGGCGGTTTTAATAAACGAGAAAAACGAACCAATGGCCAACGAGATATTAGAGCTGGAAGTGAATGGTCGGAAGGATCAGTGGCCAGTGACCGATAAAGATGGGGTCGCGGTGTTTATAATCAGCACAACCGACACATATACGCCAAACATCACAATGAGGGTGAATATACACGCAATAAGACATAAGGAAATGATGAGGAAGGTCTGAGGAAGAGATGGATATCAAAGAAGCAAAGCCCAGAGACTGCGATTGGTGCTATCGCTCTAGGCTGTCGAGCATTGGCAGATGTTTCTACCACAATCTAGTGCTAATGACACAGATAATCATAGACAGGAAAAGATATATTTCGAAAATATGTGCATTCCTTAATTAACATAATGGAGGAGGAGCCCGGCCGGGACAGTAACCTCAAGCCCTGGGCCCGGGCCCAGGTCCACCCAGTGCACGCCCATGAGGCAGGGCAACGCCCAGTGGGCCGGGCAACTCACCTCCCGCCGTGAGACACCTACATCAACCAAGACAAGAAAGCTAATTTTGATACAAGGTGCCACATTACACACGTCCTACTCAATTCTACTCCTATAACACAAGGGAAATATAACTATACATACATTTATATATATATTTATTTTTATAGACCAACCAAACCTTCTTTACTAACTTGGGGCGGGGAGGGAGGGAAAATCCGGCGGAAGTCCCTCCTCCACTCTCCCAGCCAATCAGGAGCACCTCACGCTGCGCTGCGTCAGACCCAGTGCCTGGGGCTGACTCCGCGCCGGACAAAATCCTCTTGGCTTCTTGAGAGATGAAGTCTTTACCTCTGAATGTCCTGAAGATTGATCTAAGGGAGTCTGCCCAATACCATATTATATAGTCCTATGGGTTATATTGATGTGATATAATGTAATGGGTGTAATAGCTGAAAGTAAATGCACCCCTCAGGCTATTGGAGTACATGGAGTTACTTGCTGTGTATGTTATATACACTCTATATAGAAACAAGCAGCTGCCATTTAGTTATGGAATGTGTTTTACAGAATTTATTTCGGGTTCGGAGACCTTCCCCACCATTTTCTCTTGAGCTTGTACCTCTTCTATAATCGTAGGAAAGTAATTATACAGCAATCCCTGACATTGGGGACGCTCTAAACGGTCTGTTTTACCCCAACAGGTCTCTTATAATAATCCAGATCAGTGTTATTACTCACCCTGGAATGACTACTACGATGGTCCATATGCCGAGCACATAGCCCACCGCTTTTACTCAAAGACTGGGAGCTTTCTGGACATTCAGCAAACTAAGGGGCCACTGAGCTGTGGAAAGACTCATGACATTGAGGTGCAATACCTACTGGGCAGCAACGGTGCTGAAAAGGCCACCTTCTACTACCAGGTGAGTGCGTGTAGATAGAGCGCGGTGGCAATGGAGGCAGGCCGAGAAGATAAACAGATAAAGAAAGGCGACAGAGAAAGCACTTTCTGAAAATGGCAGAAAAGTGTAAGTGGAAAGAGTGGAGTCCAGGGGTAAGTAGGGCTGGCCAACAACTCATTTTTTTAATAGCAATTAATCTCGCAACTAGTTTTTCTTAATCGAAAAATTATTTTTCGCTTCATTACGGGATGGCTTAGCCTTTCGGTTTGCTGCCTATTTACTGCACAGCTTTAATGGCAAAGTCTGAGTATTCCACGCCACTAGTGGAAAAAGACAGGAAGAGATTCAGTCAAAAGATGGCTCAGGGGGCTGGAAGTGTTAGATCTCAAGAAATCCTTGTTGGATTGTTACTGATACTTTCTGCTACTTGTAACGATTCCAGGACTCATCTGTATAATGTAATTATAAATGTTTAGTATTATTATTAGTAAACCAAAATTGTGTTAATCCTACAAATAATTGTGATTAATGGCCAGCCATAGAGATAACTAGAGATTATTAGAAGCCAAAAGAGCTGGCGCAACGTATGTACAATAATGTATGTAATTATACAAAAAGGATAGATATGGGCCAACAAACACTGTACCAACAGCTGGAGATAGAGGATACATAACCGGTAACTGAGTTATATGGCCCAGTATTGCCATAGAGGGGTTCTGGTGGCGTTTATAAATGGAAGATGCCCAAGATGGTAATATCGAGCCATGTTACATGGTTACTCGTTTTGTGCTTTTATATTATAAGTAAGCTCTAAGTAATCACATGAAACTAATACAAGGTGTTACTGCACTAAGGTTCCTTTGTCTAAACTTAGATTTTGTCAAAAGATTCGGTGTGACATATGTGCAATAATAGAGGAAATCAAGATGGAGCAAGTACATTCTGCCAGCATATATATATATATATATATATATATATATATATATATATATAATGTGACATGTTTATTAGTGGTTTCAGTGTTTAAGTCACGGAATGAGAATTTCCTGTGAAATATCTGTATATAAATATATCTTAAAGGCTATGTCCTGATATATTAAACATGTCATTATCACCTTTAATTAATAAACTACGTGCAAGTTTAAGGCGGTGCTTGTTGTCATATTACCTTTAATTTCTCACACCCGCTTCACTTGGATGACATCACTACTTGAACGTCACCCTCTTCTCCAAGACAATGATTATAAGAGAACGCCCCCATACCATTCTTGGCTCTATATCCCGACGCATTTCATTTTTAACAGCACTTTAAACACTTCCTAATATTAATGAATATAAATCTACCTGGTGAAAGTAGATGACATGAGCTCCATTGCAACAAACCACCGCCGCCTCACCAAGAAGAACAAACTCAGGTCATTCCACATATCAATAAATACACATTACATATAGTGTTGGGTAATAAACAGTTATTTGTAATTGGACATTAATTGTACTTAATGCCAGTGTGGTCCGACTCCTTGTACTATCGGCCCAGATACAATCATCAGAGTTAGGTATCTGATCTGTTGACCTGCTCCTCATCTCTTCTCACCAGTTGATATCAAGAAAATCGATTGTTCTGGCTGATAAGCAGGAGGTGGATGTGGCCCCATGTAAGTACCATATGGAAGGGCAACCTATTGTATGTCCAACTCAGTGCCTTCAGATGTGCACCTTCTTGTACATGTCCTTCCCTTCTCATTCCAGCTCGGTTGGGCTCATTTAATTTGGGTCTTCCTACAATTCCATTACTCCATCCATACTCATATCTCTTGGTATACACCTTCCATGAGGGAGAGACTGTTGTGGACACTATGGTGCTGAATATAGAGGGTTGCCTAAACAACCAGGTATGTGCAGTAATGGCAGACTCCCAGCTGCCATTAGCCCCGCCATGTTGTGTACATGTGTAAAGGTACAGTATCAACAAGAACATTTACATTATTTTACTCGTTGTAGTGTCATCATTCTAAGTATTCATTGTGTCAGTAGATGTATAATGGGACCTATCCTGTTATATGTACGCACGCATTTGGTTGAAGCCATGCCATTACACAGGGGTGCCCAGATCTTGCACCCAGCTTTATGTACCCATTTGTGCCATGCCTTTATACAGGGTTCCCAGAGCCTGCAGCCAGCAGTATTTAGCCAAGGGTGCCATGCCATTCCTTTGGACCCCCCTTGCCAGCCTGTTGTAGCAGTCCACCTCGATGCCCTCCTCTGCCCTCCTCTGCTCCGCTTTTAGTGTGCTCTCCTGAGGAGCCCCCTGGGGGGCTCCCTGTCAGGCTCTGGCTCCCCGGGCAGACCCTTCAGCTCCAGTAGTGCCCAGTGGTACTTGCGGATCGCCTCCCGGTACTTCTTGTCCTTCTGGCACTGCGTTCCCTGGGTCTTGAAGTCCAGTCATCTGTGGATCAGCTGCCCCGGATCCCCCCAGAGACTCCCCCGATCCTTAGCGCTCTGGATGTGGGTCAGTTACACGCTGTGCCCGGGGACTGGACTCAATACCTGGGATCCCCTGACCAGACCGAGTGATCCACTGATTATAGGTTGGGATCCACTGACAGAGGGTTATAGATGTATAGATGATGGGTGAGACCCACAGCCTTGGGCGAGTGCAGAACAGATCCGAATGCGTGCGTACATATAACAGGATTGTGCTTCCACCAAATGCGTGCATGTGAACATATAACAGGATAGGTCTGTATAATGTACTAATGTCACTGTATGTGTGTGTATACATTTGTATATGTGTTTGTATATACAATTTATATGTTTTTTATATGTTT
>CM050171.1:129836158-129956582 GCA_027410445.1 Discoglossus pictus
CTAATAAGTGGAACATGTGAAAATCAATTGATGTTGCAATGATTGTAGAAAGCAGAATTTATAGAAAATAGGACTTTGTCCTTTGTGTAATACAGCAATGGCTTCTCTAAGAGTCTTACAGATACACGTTATGCATGGATATTAATATAATTATATTAATGTCCAAAAAGGGGGCAGAGAGGATGAAAAATGACATATTACTCTACAGTTAGCCTTGAACATGAGTGGAATAATAATATTATAAATGTTGATTATAATTCAATGCTCCATTATAGTGTTATATCCTTCAACCTATACAGGCTGATATTTACCGTTTAATAATATGAAAAATATACTGTATTCTTTTGTCCAGTATATTTATTAATTCATATATACATGTTATGGTTATAAATGAAGACTCACATCAACTCTCTTGATTCCCCTTTATTACTTGTCCTTATTACCTTTAAGGTTATTATATGAGGAACATAGAGGAGAAGATTTATATTTCTATTGTAACATATTCTATCATGATCATCTTATATGGTATTATGTCACATGTAGTATTATATCAATAATAAATGGATATCTTTTATGCTGAATAAATACCTTAAATAAATGGTGTAAAAGTAAATCCATCACTAAGGCCCCACGTTTTTTTGGTCTTAAGTGTAAAGATCCAGTAGGCCTCCTTTTTTAGTAGTTCCCTATCAATGTTACCTCTTCTAATATTATGTTTGACACCGCCAATGGCTATAAAAGATATATAATTGAGATCTCCATTGTGTTGAGAATTAACATGGTTGGCCACTGGCGTATCGTATTCTTTAGTAATGCTGTATACATGTTCTAGTATTCTGCGCCGCAGCTCTCTGCAGGTTTTTCCTACATATTTCATGCCACATATACAAAGCATGAGCTATATAACCCCTCGTTTTGCATGTTATTAACTGTTGGATCTTAAAATGGTCTCTTCCATCTTTTGATGGGAATGTTTTGGTGGTATTTACATATTTACATGCTCTGCATGATAAGCATTTAAAGCAGCCCTTTGTTCTGTTAAGCCAGGTATTATTTCTAGCACCTTCTAGGTGACTCCTGGTTAGCATATCTCTCAGGTTAGTTGATCTTCTACTAGTGATTTGGGCTTGATTGCTTAATAATGGCCTCAGATCATCGTCATCTAGTAGAATCTTCCAATGATCACTGAATATTTTTCTAACTTCATGCCATTTTCCATTGTAGGTGCCAATGCACCTAACCATTTCATCTGGTTCTTTGTTTTTATTGGACAACAGTAATTCTCTGTCTACTGCTTGTGCTCGTTGATAGGCTCTCTTTAGGGGTTTGTTTTTATACCCGCTCTCTTTAAAGCGGTGTTGTGGTTCTCTGGCTTCAATCTCAAAATTAATTTGACTGGAGCAATTTCTTTTGATTCTTAAATACTGCCCCACTGGTATCCCTTCAATCAATGATTTAGGGTGACTGCTATCTGCCTGTAACAGGCTATTTGTGGCTGTTGGTTTCCTATATGTAGTTGTTTGTAGTTTTCCATTATCTAACTTTGCAATTTTCAAATCCAAAAAGGTAATTTCATTCTTACTCATTTCTGAGGTTAGGTACAGTCCCATGTTGTTTGTGTTGAGTATTTCAATAAAAGTGTTTAAATCTTTTTGATTCCCATTCCATACTAACAAGATATCGTCGATAAATCTTATCCATAATTCGACGTATTTAATGTATTGGTCCAATTGGTCAGTAAATACAATTTGCTCTTCCCACCAACCTAAATATAGGTTGTAACGGATATACTGGCACCCCGACCGGGTACCTCCGTTAGATGGACGCGTCCTAGCTTGCGCCGAGGACTACAAGCACCGCACCGGACACCACAACCACTACAGACTCCACAACTGCTGTAGCTTAAAGCTCCCAGGGAGTATGCAGCGCATAGCAATCCCCAGTATGATATAGCAATCCCCTCCAAGAACGAGACGAGGCTACGTTTTGAAGGGTCAAGCAGTGAACTGACTTTATTTTGTTGTGCAGAAATATTTATACACATCTCTTCCCACAGGCAATACACATGCCCATATTTGGCCACACAATACACATAAAGAGAACAATAGGTGTGGTCACACCTCCCCTAGGCTACCTGGCAACTTTGATACAATCAGACATTGATTCAATTACACTTCTTTGTTCTTATGTCTGATAATGAAAACAATTTATACAATAGGCTTCCTTATCTTATGAGAGTCTCTGTAACAGGATTATCTCCCATGCCAAGGTCTGCACTAGTCTGGGCCAATATTCTGCAGAGCATAAACCAACATACATACAGTATAATAGTAGGATCATATTTTAACCATAATAATCATAAAACAGGGTAAAACAGTGATGGGTTCCGTTACATAGGTTGGCATATGTGGGGGCACATGCTGTGCCCATAGCTGTACCACATATTTGTTGAGAAAAACAAAGTAGTTATGAGTCAATGCGAACTCCAGAACTTCTAATATGAATTTATATCATTGGAATATTGGACGCCTCTTTTTGATAAGAAGTAATTTACTGCTTCTATACCTCTTTGATGTTGTATGTTTGTATAGAGGGATCCCACGTCTAAAGACACTAGAAGTGCCTCCCTACTCACTAGAAAGTCATTTAATTTCAGTAAGACATCTTTTGTGTCTTTCACATGTGAGGCCAACGTAATCACAAATTCTTGTAACATGGAGTCCACATATTTACGGGGATTCTCTGTTATGCTCTCAATGCCGGACACAATTGGTCTACCCGGAGGTTTTTGGGGGTTCTTGTGTATTTTTGGGACGGCTATTTTTGGGTTCAGATTTAGGAGGAAGTCAATTTCATTTTTACTTATGACTTTGGTATTTAAACCCCTGGTTAAGATGTCTTTGAGTTCCTCAATATAGTTATCTGTTGGGTCTTTTTCTAGTTTTTTATAACTTTTCTTGTCTTTGAGGAGTCTTTCGCATTCCAAAATATAGTCAGTTTTATCCAGTAAGACTATATTCCCTCCTTTGTCTGAATTTCTTATAATAATGTTGTTATCTTGTAGTTGTTTTAGTGCCAATCTTTCGGTTTTAGTCAAGTTATAGTTGACATTACTTTTATTAGACATATTTGTCATATCACGGATACATTATTTACAAATAGCTCCATATTGGGACTTATACTAAGAGGTGGTGTGTATTTACTTTGTGGTTTGAAGGCAGAGTAGGGACCTGTGGACTGAAATTCTTCATTAGCTGCTAATAAACCTTCAAGACTTCTCAGTCTTAGAATACATGGGTTCTGTTGGGATTATGTTCCTTCTTTTGGAGAAAAACTTTTCTAAAGCCAATTTTCTGGCGAATAAATGAATATCCTTTACCCAAAGAGGTTAAAATCCCCCATAGGTGAAAAGTTTAGACCTTTTTTAAGAACTGCTAGAAGATCTTGTGTTAGAACTTTGATTGACAGGTTGAATATTTGTAACGAGTCTAGTTCTTCCGTATTCTTTTTTGTTGGCGTTTGTGGGTGTCTTGATTTTTGCCATTAAGGGGTTGGTTGACCCCGATGTATCACTTGTGTCCAGATCAGACCGTTCTGATTCAGACGTGATATTATCTACGTGTTCTTGGGATAAATTGTTTTCTAGATCTTTTAAAAATATCACCACTTTGGAAATCATTTAAATCCCTGTGGAATTTCTTTTGTTTCCTATCAACCATTTTTTTGAAATTTTCTATATCTTTTTGCAGTTTATTCTCTAATTCAATAAAGTTGGGGTCTGTGTTGTGTTCTCTTATTTTTTCCTTCTTCAATTGTGGATCTATCTCTTTTAGACTCTCTAAATCTTATTAACGTCTTGGACTTTTCCTTATAATAAATGACTGTGGTACGCCATTATATCCTTTTTTGTAGCTGCCACATGTCGGGGATAATGATATTATGACATCATCAATGTATTATACTGTCATACTCTCTATGTACACACATAGGCGCACATGTATGTGCTCAGTACACACGGGGCAGTATACACACAATGTACTTCAGATATACAGAAAGCCGACACTGGTCAGAGATGGTGGTCTGGGCTGGACCTCAGGTCGTGGTCAGTGTAAGGGAGATTCCCCTCATCACACCACATCTTGTCGGCAGTAGGAGGTCACGGACACTCTCTCTTTTCTTATAGATCCTCTATTCATTTCCAACTGGGAACTCCTACAGATATCATGTAGGAGATTTGGATCTGGAGGACCCGGCGCCGCCCTGTGAGGATCCACAAGAACAAATATTTTGTCAAGGAGGGTACTACAAACAAGTGAGCTACTGGAGAGAAGGAGACGCATACGGCAAGCTCAAAGTGAGTGCTGTGTACATGATAGGAGCTTCCCAGGGGTGCATCACACTGACCCACACCTGATAGGAGCTTCCCAAGGGTGCATCACACTGACCTCACACCTGATAGGAGCTTCCCAGGGGTGCATCACACTGACCCACACCTGATAGGAGCTTCCCAAGGGTGCATCACACTGACCTCACACCTGATAGGAGCTTCCCAAGGGTGCATCACACTGACCTCACACCTGATAGGAGCGTCCCAAGGGTGCATCACACTGACCTCACACCTGATAGGAGCTTCCCAAGGGTGCATCACACTGACCTCACACCTGATAGGAGCTTCCCAAGGGTGCATCACACTGATCTACACCTGATAGGAGCTTCCCAAGGGTGCATCACACTGACCCCACACCTGATAGGAGCTTCCCAAGGGTGCATCACACTGACCCCACACCTGATAGGAGCTTCCCAAGGGTGCATCACACTGACCTACACATGATAGGAGCTTCCCAAGGGTGCATCACACTGACCCCACACCTGATAGGAGCTTCCCAAGGGTGCATCACACTGACCTCACACCTGATAGGAGCTTCCCAAGGGTGCATCACACTGACCTCCCACCTGATAGGAGCTTCCCAAGGGTGCATCACACTGATCTACACCTGATAGGAACCTCCCAAGGGTGCATCACACTGACCCCACCCTGATAGGAACTTCCTAGGGGTGCATCACACTGACCTCACACCTGATAGGAGCTTCCCAAGGGTGCATCACACTGATCTACACCTGATAGGAACCTCCCAAGGGTGCATCACACTGACCTCACACCTGATAGCAACTTCCCAAGGGTGCATCACACTGATCTACACCTGATAGGAACCTCCCAAGGGTGCATCACACTGACCTCACACCTGATAGGAGCTTCCCAAGGGTGCATCACACTGACCTCACACCTGATAGGAGCTTCCCAAGGGTGCATCACACTGACCTCACACCTGATAGGAGCTTCCCAAGGGTGCATCACACTGATCTACACCTGATAGGAGCTTCCCAAGGGTGCATCACACTGACCCCACACCTGATAGGAGCTTCCCAAGGGTGCATCACACTGACCCCACACCTGATAGGAGCTTCCCAAGGGTGCATCACACTGACCTACACATGATAGGAGCTTCCCAAGGGTGCATCACACTGACCTCACACATGATAGGAGCTTCCCAAGGGTGCATCACACTGACCCCACACCTGATAGGAGCTTCCCAAGGGTGCATCACACTGACCTCACACATGATAGGAGCTTCCCAAGGGTGCATCACACTGACCTCACACCTGATAGGAACCTCCCAAGGGTGCATCACACTGACCTCACCCATGATAGGAGCTTCCCAAGGGTGCATCACACTGACCTCACACCTGATAGGAACTTCCCAAGGGTGCATCACACTGACCCTACACCTGATATGAGCTTCCCAAGGGTGCATCACACTGACCCCACACCTGATAGGTACCTCCCAAGGGTGCATCACACTGACCTCACACCTGATAGGAGCTTCCCAAGGGTGCATCACACTGACCTCACACCTGATAGGAGCTTCCCAAGGGTGCATCACACTGACCCCACACCTGATAGGTACCTCCCAAGGGTGCATCACACTGACCTCACACCTGATAGGAGCTTCCCAAGGGTGCATCACACTGACCTCACACCTGATAGGAGCTTCCCAAGGGTGCATCACACTGACCCCACACCTGACAGGAGCTTCCCAAGGGTGCATCACACTGACCCCACACCTGACAGGAGCTTCCCAAGGGTGCATCACACTGACCCCACACCTGATAGGAGCTTCCCAAGGGTGCATCACACTGACCCCACACCTGATAGGAGCTTCCCAAGGGTGCATCACACTGACCCCACACCTGATAGGAGCTTCCCAAGGGTGCATCACACTGACCCACACCTGATAGGAGCTTCCCAAGGGTGCATCACACTGACCTCACACCTGATAGGAGCTTCCCAAGGGTGCATCATACTGACCCCACACCTGATAGGAGCTTCCCAAGGGTGCATCACACTGACCTACACCTGATAGGAGCTTCCCAAGGGTGCATCACACTGACCCTACACCTGATAGTAACTTCCCAAGGGTGCATAACACTGACCCTACACCTGATAGGAGCTTCCCAAGGGTGCATCACACTGACCCCACACCTGATAGGAACCTCCCAAGGGTGCATCACACTGACCTACACCTGATAGGAGCTTCCCAAGGGTGCATCACACTGACCTCACACATGATAGGAGCTTCCCAAGGGTGCATCACACTGACCTCACACCTGATAGGAACCTCCCAAGGGTGTATCACACT
Organism: Discoglossus pictus; assembly: GCA_027410445.1. Lineage (NCBI taxonomy): Eukaryota > Metazoa > Chordata > Amphibia > Anura > Alytidae > Discoglossus > Discoglossus pictus. The sequence goes on from CM050171.1 coordinate 129,842,857, forward strand.
GACCTCACCCATGATAGGAGCTTCCCAAGGGTGCATCACACTGACCTCACACCTGATAGGAACTTCCCAAGGGTGCATCACACTGACCCTACACCTGATAGGAGCTTCCCAAGGGTGCATCACACTGACCCCACACCTGATAGGAACCTCCCAAGGGTGCATCACACTGACCTCACACCTGATAGGAGCTTCCCAAGGGTGCATCACACTGACCTCACACCTGATAGGAGCTTCCCAAGGGTGCATCACACTGACCCCACACCTGACAGGAGCTTCCCAAGGGTGCATCACACTGACCCCACACCTGATAGGAGCTTCCCAAGGGTGCATCACACTGACCCCACACCTGATAGGAGCTTCCCAAGGGTGCATCACACTGACCCACACCTGATAGGAGCTTCCCAAGGGTGCATCACACTGACCTCACACCTGATAGGAGCTTCCCAAGGGTGCATCATACTGACCCCACACCTGATCGGAGCTTCCCAAGGGTGCATCACACTGACCTACACCTGATAGGAGCTTCCCAAGGGTGCATCACACTGACCCTACACCTGATAGTAACTTCCCAAGGGTGCATAACACTGACCCTACACCTGATAGGAGCTTCCCAAGGGTGCATCACACTGACCTCACACCTGATAGGAACCTCCTAAGGGTGCATCAAACTGACCCCACACCTGATAGGAACCTCCCAAGGGTGCATCACACTGACCTACACATGATAGGAGCTTCCCAAGGGTGCATCACACTGACCTCACACATGATAGGAGCTTCCCAAGGGTGCATCACACTGACCTCACACCTGATAGGAACCTCCCAAGGGTGCATCACACTGACCTCACACCTGATAGGAGCTTCCCAAGGGTGCATCACACTGACCCTACACCTGATAGGAGCTTCCCAAGTTTGTATCACCCTGACCCCACACCTGATAGGAGCTTCCCAAGGGTGCATCACCCTGACCCTACACCTGATAGGAGCTTCCCAAGGGTGCATCACACTGACCCCACACCTGATAGGAGCTTCCCAAGGGTGCATCACACTGAACCCACACCTGATAGGAGCTTCCCAAGGGTGCATCACCCTGACCTCACACCTGATAGGAGCTTCCCAAGGGTGCATCACACTGACCTCACACCTGATAGGAGCTTCCCAAGGGTGCATCACACTGACCCTACACCTGATAGGAGCTTCCCAAGGGTGCATCACACTGACCCTACACCTGATAGGAGCTTCCCAAGGGTGCATCACACTGACCTCACACCTGATAGGAGCTTCCCAAGGGTGCATCACACTGACCCCACACCTGATAGGAGCTTCCCAAGGGTGCATCACCCTGACCTCACACCTGATAGGAGCTTCCCAAGGGTGCATCACCCTGACCTCACACCTGATAGGAGCTTTCCAAGGGTGCATCACACTGACCCCACACCGGATAGGAGCTTCCCAAGGGTGCATCACACAGACCCTACACCGGATAGGAGCTTCCCAAGGGTGCATCACACTGACCTCACACCTGATAGGAGCTTCCCAAGGGTGCATCACACTGACCCCACACCTGATAGGAGATTCCCAAGGGTGCATCGCACGGACCCCACATCTGATAGGAACTTCCCAATGGTGCATCACACTGACCCCACACCTGATAGGAGCTTCCCAAGGGTGCATCACACTGACCTCACACCTGATAGGAGCTTCCCAAGGGTGCAACACACTGACCTCACACCTGATAGGAGCTTCCCAAGGGTGCATCACAATGACCCTACACCTGATAGGAGCTTCCCAAGGGTGCATAACACTGACCCCACACCTGATAGGAGCTTCCCAAGGGTGCATCACACTGACCTCACACCTGATAGAAGCTTCCCAAGGGTGCATCACACTGACCCTACACCTGATAGGAGCTTCCCAAGGGTGCATAACACTGACCCCACACCTGATAGGAGCTTCCCAAGGGTGCATCACACTGACCTCACACCTGATAGGAGCTTCCCAAGGGTGCATCACACTGACCCCACACCTGATAGAAACTTCCTAGGGGTGCATCACACTGACCCCACACCTGATAGGAACTTCCCAAGGGTGCATCACACTGATCTCACACCTGATAGGAGCTTCCCAAGGGTGCATCACACTGACCTCACACCTGATAGGAGCTTCCCAAGGGTGCATCACACTGACCCCACACCTGATAGGAGCTTCCCAAGGGTGCATCACCCTGACCCTACACCTGATAGGAGCTTCCCAAGGGTGCATCACACTGACCCCACACCTGATAGGAGCTTCCCAAGGGTGCATCACACTGACCCCACACCTGATAGGAACTTCCCAAGGGTGCATCACACTGACCACACACCTGATAGGAACCTCCTAAGGGTGCATCAAACTGACCCCACACCTGATAGGAACTTCCTAGGGGTGCATCACACTGATCCCACACCTGATAGGAGCTTCCCAAGGGTGCATCACACTGACCCCACACCTGATAGGAGTTTCCCAAGGGTGCATCACACTGACCCCACAACTGATAGGAACTTCCTAGGGGTGCATCACACTGACCTCACACCTGATAGGAACTTCCTAGGGGTGCATCACACTGACCTCACACCTGATAGGAGCTTCCCAAGGGTGCATCACACTGACCTCACACCTGATAGATGCTTCCTGAGGGTGCATCACACTGACCCTACACCTGATAGGAGCTTCCCAAGGGTGCATAACACTGACCCCACACCTGATAGGAGCTTCCCAAGGGTGCATCACACTGACCCCACACCTGATAGGAGCTTCCCAAGGGTGCATCACACTGACCTCACACCTGATAGGAGCTTCCCAAGGGTGCATTACACTGACCTCACACCTGATAGGAGCTTCCCAAGGGTGCATCACACTGACCCCACACCTGATGGGAGCTTCCCAAGGGTGCATCACCCTGACCCTACACCTGATAGGAGCTTCCCAAGGGTGCATCACACTGACCCCACACCTGATAGGAACTTCATAGGGGTGCATCACACTGACCCCACACCTGATAGGAACCTCCCAAGGGTGCATCACACTGACCCCACACCTGATAGGAGCTTCCCAAGGGTGCATCACACTGACCCCACACCTGATAGGAACTTCCTAGGGGTGCATCACACTGACCACACACCTGATAGGAGCTTCCCAAGGGTGCATCACACTGACCACACACCTGATAGGAACCTCCTAAGGGTGCATCAAACTGACCCCACACCTGATAGGAACTTCCTAGGGGTGCATCACACTGACCTCACATCTGATAGGAACTTCCCAAGGGTGCATCACACTGACCCCACAACTGATAGGAACTTCCTAGGGGTGCATCACACTGACCTCACACCTGATAGGAACTTCCTAGGGGTGCATCACACTGACCTCACACCTGATTGGAGCTTCCCAAGGGTGCCTCAAACTGACCCCACACCTGATAGGAGGTTCCTAGGGGTGCATCACACTGACCTGACACCTGATAGGAGCTTCCCAAGGGTGCCTCACACTGACCCCACACCTGATAGGAACTTCCCAAGGGTGCATCACACTGACCCCACACCTGATAGGAACTTCCCAAGGGTGCATCACACTGACCCCACACCTCATAGGAACTTCCTAGGGGTGCATCACACTGACCCCTCACCTGATAGGAGCTTCCCAAGGGTGCATCACACTGACCCTACACCCGATAGGAGCTTCCCAAGGGTGCATCACACTGACCCTACACCTGATAGGAGCTTCCCAAGGGTGCATCACACTGACCCCACACCTGATAGGAGCTTCCCAAGGGTGCATCACACTGACCCCACACCTGATAGGAGCTTCCCAAGGGTGCATCACCCGGACCTCACACCTGATAGGAGCTTCCCAAGGGTGCATCACACTGACCTCACACCTGATAGGAGCTTCCCAAGGGTGCATCACACTGACCTCACACCTGATAGGAGCTTCCCAAGGGTGCATCACACTGACCTCACACCTGATAGGAGCTTCCCAAGGGTGCATCACACTGACCCCACACCTGATAGGAGCTTCCCAAGGGTGCATCACACTGACCCACACCTGATAGGAGCTTCCCAAGGGTGCATCACACTGACCCCACACCTGATGGGAGCTTCCCAAGGGTGCATCACCCTGACCCTACACCTGATAGGAGCTTCCCAAGGGTGCATAACACTGACCCCACACCTGATAGGAGCTTCCCAAGGGTGCATCACACTGACCCCACACCTGATAGGAGCTTCCCAAGGGTGCATCACACTGACCTCACACCTGATAGGAGCTTCCCAAGGGTGCATCACACTGACCTCACACCTGATAGGAGCTTCCCAAGGGTGCATCACACTGACCCCACACCTGATGGGAGCTTCCCAAGGGTGCATCACCCTGACCCTACACCTGATAGGAGCTTCCCAAGGGTGCATCACACTGACCCCACACCTGATAGGAACTTCATAGGGGTGCATCACACTGACCCCACACCTGATAGGAACCTCCCAAGGGTGCATCACACTGACCCCACACCTGATAGGAGCTTCCCAAGGGTGCATCACACTGACCCCACACCTGATAGGAACTTCCTAGGGGTGCATCACACTGACCACACACCTGATAGGAGCTTCCCAAGGGTGCATCACACTGACCCTACACCCGATAGGAGCTTCCCAAGGGTGCATCACACTGACCCTACACCTGATAGGAGCTTCCCAAGGGTGCATCACACTGACCCCACACCTGATAGGAGCTTCCCAAGGGTGCATCACACTGACCCCACACCTGATAGGAGCTTCCCAAGGGTGCATCACCCGGACCTCACACCTGATAGGAGCTTCCCAAGGGTGCATCACACTGACCTCACACCTGATAGGAGCTTCCCAAGGGTGCATCACACTGACCTCACACCTGATAGGAGCTTCCCAAGGGTGCATCACACTGACCTCACACCTGATAGGAGCTTCCCAAGGGTGCATCACACTGACCCCACACCTGATAGGAGCTTCCCAAGGGTGCATCACACTGACCCACACCTGATAGGAGCTTCCCAAGGGTGCATCACACTGACCCCACACCTGATGGGAGCTTCCCAAGGGTGCATCACCCTGACCCTACACCTGATAGGAGCTTCCCAAGGGTGCATAACACTGACCCCACACCTGATAGGAGCTTCCCAAGGGTGCATCACACTGACCCCACACCTGATAGGAGCTTCCCAAGGGTGCATCACACTGACCTCACACCTGATAGGAGCTTCCCAAGGGTGCATCACACTGACCTCACACCTGATAGGAGCTTCCCAAGGGTGCATCACACTGACCCCACACCTGATGGGAGCTTCCCAAGGGTGCATCACCCTGACCCTACACCTGATAGGAGCTTCCCAAGGGTGCATCACACTGACCCCACACCTGATAGGAACTTCATAGGGGTGCATCACACTGACCCCACACCTGATAGGAACCTCCCAAGGGTGCATCACACTGACCCCACACCTGATAGGAGCTTCCCAAGGGTGCATCACACTGACCCCACACCTGATAGGAACTTCCTAGGGGTGCATCACACTGACCACACACCTGATAGGAGCTTCCCAAGGGTGCATCACACTGACCACACACCTGATAGGAACCTCCTAAGGGTGCATCAAACTGACCCCACACCTGATAGGAACTTCCTAGGGGTGCATCACACTGACCTCACATCTGATAGGAACTTCCCAAGGGTGCATCACACTGACCCCACAACTGATAGGAACTTCCTAGGGGTGCATCACACTGACCTCACACCTGATAGGAACTTCCTAGGGGTGCATCACACTGACCTCACACCTGATTGGAGCTTCCCAAGGGTGCCTCAAACTGACCCCACACCTGATAGGAACTTCCTAGGGGTGCATCACACTGACCTGACACCTGATAGGAGCTTCCCAAGGGTGCCTCACACTGACCCCACACCTGATAGGAACTTCCCAAGGGTGCATCACACTGACCCCACACCTGATAGGAACTTCCCAAGGGTGCATCACACTGACCCCACACCTCATAGGAACTTCCTAGGGGTGCATCACACTGACCCCTCACCTGATAGGAGCTTCCCAAGGGTGCATCACACTGACCCTACACCCGATAGGAGCTTCCCAAGGGTGCATCACACTGACCCTACACCTGATAGGAGCTTCCCAAGGGTGCATCACACTGACCCCACACCTGATAGGAGCTTCCCAAGGGTGCATCACACTGACCCCACACCTGATAGGAGCTTCCCAAGGGTGCATCACCCGGACCTCACACCTGATAGGAGCTTCCCAAGGGTGCATCACACTGACCTCACACCTGATAGGAGCTTCCCAAGGGTGCATCACACTGACCTCACACCTGATAGGAGCTTCCCAAGGGTGCATCACACTGACCTCACACCTGATAGGAGCTTCCCAAGGGTGCATCACACTGACCCCACACCTGATAGGAGCTTCCCAAGGGTGCATCACACTGACCCACACCTGATAGGAGCTTCCCAAGGGTGCATCACACTGACCCTACACCTGATAGGAGCTTCCCAAGGGTGCATCACACTGACCCCACACCTGATAGGAGCTTCCCAAGGGTGCATAACACTGACCCCACACCTGATAGGAGCTTCCCAAGGGTGCATCACACTGACCCCACACCTGATAGGAGCTTCCCAAGGGTGCATCACACTGACTTCACACCTGATAGGAGCTTCCCAAGGGTGCATCACACTGACCTCACACCTGATAGGAGCTTCCCAAGGGTGCATCACACTGACCCTACACCTGATAGGAGCTTCCCAAGGGTGCATCACCCTGACCTCACACCTGATAGGAGCTTCCCAATGGTGCATCACACTGACCCCACACCTGATAGGAGCTTCCCAAGGGTGCATCACACTGACCTCACACCTGATAGGAGCTTCCCAAGGGTGCATCACACTGACCCTACACCTGATAGGAGCTTCCCAAGGGTGCATCACATTGACCCCACACCTGATAGGAGCTTCCCAAGGGTGCATCACACTGACCCACACCTGATAGGAGCTTCCCAAGGGTGCATCACACTGACCCCACACCTGATAGGAGCTTCCCAAGGGTGCATAACACTGACCCCACACCTGATAGGAGCTTCCCAAGGGTGCATCACACTGACTTCCCACCTGATAGGAGCTTCCCAAGGGTGCATCACACTGACCTCACACCTGATAGGAGCTTCCCAAGGGTGCATCACACTGACCCTACACCTGATAGGAGCTTCCCAAGTTTGCATCACCCTGACCTCACACCTGATAGGAGCTTCCCAAGGGTGCATCACCCTGACCTCACACCTGATAGGAGCTTCCCAAGGGTGCATCACACTGACCTCACACCTGATAGGAGCTTCCCAAGGGTGCATCACACTGACCCTACACCTGATAGGAGCTTCCCAAGGGTGCATCACACTGACCTCACACCTGATAGGAGCTTCCCAAGGGTGCATCACACTGACCCCACACCTGATAGGAGCTTCCCAAGGGTGCATCACACCGACCCTACACCTGATAGGAGCTTCCCAAGGGTGCATCACACTGACCCCACACCTGATAGGAGTTTCCCAAGGGTGCATCACACTGACCTCACACCTGATAGGAGCTTCCCAAGGGTGCATCACACTGACCTCACACCTGATAGAAGCTTCCCAAGGGTGCATCACACTGACCCTACACCTGATAGGAGCTTCCCAAGGGTGCATAACACTGACCCCACACCTGATAGGAGCTTCCCAAGGGTGCATCACACTGACCTCACACCTCATAGGAGCTTCCCAAGGGTGCATCACCCTGACCCTACACATGATAGGAGCTTCCCAAGGGTGCATCACACTGACCCTACACCTGATAGGAGCTTCCCAAGGGTGCATAACACTGACCCCACACCTGATAGGAGCTTCCCAAGGGTGCATCACACTGACCTCACACCTCATAGGAGCTTCCCAAGGGTGCATCACCCTGACCCTACACATGATAGGAGCTTCCCAAGGGTGCATCACACTGACCCCACACCTGATAGAAACTTCCTAGGGGTGCATCACACTGACCCCACACCTGATAGGAGCTTCCCAAGGGTGCATCACACTGACCCCACACCTGATAGAAACTTCCTAGGGGTGCATCACACTGACCCCACACCTGATAGAAACTTCCTAGGGTTGCATCACACTGACCCCACACCTGATAGGAACTTCCCAAGGGTGCATCACACTGACCCCACACCTGATAGGAGCTTCCCAAGGGTGCATCACACTGACCCCACACCTGATAGAAACTTCCTAGGGGTGCATCACACTGACCCCACACCTGATAGAAACTTCCTAGGGTTGCATCACACTGATCTCACACCTGATAGGAGCTTCCCAAGGGTGCATCACACTGACCTCACACCTGATAGGAGCTTCCCAAGGGTGCATCACACTGACCCCACACCTGATAGGAGCTTCCCAAGGGTGCATCACCCTGACCCTACACCTGATAGGAGCTTCCCAAGGGTGCATCACACTGACCCCACACCTAATAGGAGCTTCCCAAGGGTGCATCACACTGACCCCACACCTGATAGGATTTCCCAAGGGTGTATCACACTGACCACACACCTGATAGGAACCTCCTAAGGGTGCATCAAACTGACCCCACACCTGATAGGAACTTCCTAGGGGTGCATCACACTGACCCCACACCTGATAGGAGCTTCCCAAGGGTGCATCACACTGACCCCACAACTGATAGGAACGTCCTAGGGGTGCATCACACTGACCTCACACCTGATAGATGCTTCCCGAGGGTGCATCACACTGACCCTACACCTGATAGGAGCTTCCTAAGGGTGCATAACACTGACCCCACACCTGATAGGAGCTTCCCAAGGGTGCATCACACTGACCCCACACCTGATAGGAGCTTCCCAAGGGTGCATCACACTGACCTCACACCTGATAGGAGCTTCCCAAGGGTGCATCACACTGACCTCACACCTGATAGGAGCTTCCCAAGGGTGCATCACACTGACCCCACACCTGATGGGAGCTTCCCAAGGGTGCATCACCCTGACCCTACACCTGATAGGAGCTTCCCAAGGGTGCATCACACTGACCCCACACCTGATAGGAACTTTATAGGGGTGCATCACACTGACCCCACACCTGATAGGAACCTCCCAAGGGTGCATCACACTGACCCCACACCTGATAGGAGCTTCCCAAGGGTGCATCACACTGACCCCACACCTGATAGGAACTTCCTAGGGGTGCATCACACTGACCACACACCTGATAGGAGCTTCCCAAGGGTGCATCACACTGACCACACACCTGATAGGAACCTCCTAAGGGTGCATCAAACTGACCCCACACCTGATAGGAGCTTCCCAAGGGTGCATCACACTGACCCCACACCTGATAGGAACTTCCCAAGGGTGCATCACACTGACCCCACACCTGATAGGAACTTCCTAGGGGTGCATCACACTGACCTCACATCTGATAGGAACTTCCCAAGGGTGCATCACACTGACCCCACAACTGATAGGAACTTCCTAGGGGTGCATCACACTGACCTCACACCTGATAGGAACTTCCTAGGGGTGCATCACACTGACCTCACACCTGATTGGAGCTTCCCAAGGGTGCCTCAAACTGACCCCACACCTGATAGGAAATTCCTAGGGGTGCATCACACTGACCTGACACCTGATAGGAGCTTCCCAAGGGTGCCTCACACTGACCCCACACCTGATAGGAACTTCCCAAGGGTGCATCACACTGACCCCACACCTGATAGGAACTTCCCAAGGGTGCATCACACTGACCCCACACCTCATAGGAACTTCCTAGGGGTGCATCACACTGACCCCTCACCTGATAGGAGCTTCCCAAGGGTGCATCACACTGACCCTACACCCGATAGGAGCTTCCCAAGGGTGCATCACACTGACCCTACACCTGATAGGAGCTTCCCAAGGGTGCATCACACTGACCCCCCACCTGATAGGAACTTCCCAATGGTGCATCACACTGACCCCACACCTGATAGGTACCTCCCAAGGGTGCATCACACTGACCCCACACCTGATAGGAGCTTCCCAAGGGTGCATCACACTGACCCCACACCTGATAGGAGCTTCCCAAGGGTGCATCACACTGACCCCACACCTGATAGGAGCTTCCCAAGGGTGCATCACACTGACCCCACACCTGATAGGAACTTCCCAAGGGTGCATCACACTGACCCCACACCTGATAGGAGCTTTCCCAAGGGTGCATCACACTGACCCCACACCTGATAGGAGCTTCCCAAGGGTGCATTACACTGACCCCACACCTGATAGGAACTTCCCAAGGGTGCATCACACTGACCCAACACCTGATAGGAACTTCCCAAGGGTGCATCACACTGACCCCACACCTGATAGGAGCTTCCCAAGGGTGCATTACACTGACCCCACACCTGATAGGAACTTCCCAAGGGTGCATCACACTGACCCAACACCTGATAGGAACTTCCCAAGGGTGCATCACACTGACCCCACACCTGATAGGAACTTCCCAAGGGTGCACCACACTGACCCCACACCTGATAGGAACTTCCTAGGGGTGCATCATACTGACCCCACACCTGATAGGAGCTTCCCAATGGTGCATCACACTGACCCCACACCTGATAGGAGTTTCCCAAGGGTGCATCACACTGACCTCACACCTGATAGGAGCTTCCCAAGGGTGCATCACACTGACCTCACACCTGATAGAAGCTTCCCAAGGGTGCATCACACTGACCCTACACCTGATAGGAGCTTCCCAAGGGTGCATAACACTGACCCCACACCTGATAGGAGCTTCCCAAGGGTGCATCACACTGACCTCACACCTCATAGGAGCTTCCCAAGGGTGCATCACCCTGACCCTACACATGATAGGAGCTTCCCAAGGGTGCATCACACTGACCCCACACCTGATAGGAGCTTCCCAAGGGTGCATCACACTGACCCCACACCTGATAGAAACTTCCTAGGGGTGCATCACACTGACCCCACACCTGATAGAAACTTCCTAGGGTTGCATCACACTGACCCCACACCTGATAGGAACTTCCCAAGGGTGCATCACACTGACCCCACACCTGATAGGAGCTTCCCAAGGGTGCATCACACTGACCCCACACCTGATAGAAACTTCCTAGGGGTGCATCACACTGACCCCACACCTGATAGAAACTTCCTAGGGTTGCATCACACTGACCCCACACCTGATAGGAACTTCCCAAGGGTGCATCACACTGACCCCACACCTGATAGGAGCTTCCCAATGGTGCATCACACTGACCCCACACCTGATAGGAGTTTCCCAAGGGTGCATCACACTGACCTCACACCTGATAGGAGCTTTCCAAGGGTGCATCACACTGACCCCACACCTGATAGGAACTTCCCAAGGGTGCATCACACTGACCTCACACCTGATAGGAGCTTCCCAAGGGTGCATCACACTGACCCCACACCTGATAGGAACTTCCCAAGGGTGCATCACACTGACCCCACACCTGATAGGAACTTCCCAATGGTGCATCACACTGACCCTACACCTGATAGGAACCTCCCAAGGGTGCATCACACTGACCCCACACCTGATAGGAACCTCCCAAGGGTGCATCACACTGACCCCACACCTGATAGGTACCTCCCAAGGGTGCATCACACTGACCCCACACCTGATAGGAACTTCCCAAGGGTGCATCACACTGACCCCACACCTGATTGGAGCTTCCTAGGAGTGTATCACACTGACCCCACACCTGATAGGAACTTCCCAAGGGTGCATCACCCTGACCCCACACCTGATAGGAGCTTCCCAAGGGTGCATCACACTGACCCCACACCTGATAGGAGCTTCCCAAGGGTGCATCACACTGACCCCACACCTGATAGGAGCTTCCCAAGGGTGCATCACACTGACCCCACACCTGATAGGAGCTTCCCAAGGGTGCATCACACTGACCCCACACCTGATAGGAACTTCCCAATGGTGCATCACACTGACCCCACACCTGATAGGAGCTTCCCAAGGGTGCATCACACTGACCCCACACCTGATAGGAGCTTCCCAAGGGTGCATTACACTGACCCCACACCTGATAGGAACTTCCCAAGGGTGCATCACACTGACCCCACACCTGATAGGAGCTTCCCAAGGGTGCATCACACTGACCCCACAACTGATAGGAACGTCCTAGGGGTGCATCACACTGACCTCACACCTGATAGGAACTTCCTAGGGGTGCATCACACTGACCTCACACCTGATAGATGCTTCCCGAGGGTGCATCACACTGACCCTACACCTGATAGGAGCTTCCTAAGGGTGCATAACACTGACCCCACACCTGATAGGAGCTTCCCAAGGGTGCATCACACTGACCCCACACCTGATAGGAGCTTCCCAAGGGTGCATCACACTGACCTCACACCTGATAGGAGCTTCCCAAGGGTGCATCACACTGACCTCACACCTGATAGGAGCTTCCCAAGGGTGCATCACACTGACCCCACACCTGATGGGAGCTTCCCAAGGGTGCATCACCCTGACCCTACACCTGATAGGAGCTTCCCAAGGGTGCATCACACTGACCCCACACCTGATAGGAACTTCATAGGGGTGCATCACACTGACCCCACACCTGATAGGAACCTCCCAAGGGTGCATCACACTGACCCCACACCTGATAGGAGCTTCCCAAGGGTGCATCACACTGACCCCACATCTGATAGGAACTTCCTAGGGGTGCATCACACTGACCACACACCTGATAGGAGCTTCCCAAGGGTGCATCACACTGACCACACACCTGATAGGAACCTCCTAAGGGTGCATCAAACTGACCCCACACCTGATAGGAGCTTCCCAAGGGTGCATCAAACTGACCCCACACCTGATAGGAACCTCCTAAGGGTGCATCAAACTGACCCCACACCTGATAGGAGCTTCCCAAGGGTGCATCAAACTGACCCCACACCTGATAGGAGTTTCCCAAGGGTGCATCAAACTGACCCCACACCTGATAGGAGCTTCCCAAGGGTGCATCACACTGACCCCACACCTGATAGTAGCTTCCCAAGGGTGCATCACACTGACCCCACACCTGATAGGAACTTCCTAGGGGTGCATCACACTGACCTCACATCTGATAGGAACTTCCCAAGGGTGCATCACACTGACCCCACAACTGATAGGAACTTCCTAGGGGTGCATCACACTGACCTCACACCTGATAGGAACTTCCTAGGGGTGCATCACACTGACCTCACACCTGATTGGAGCTTCCCAAGGGTGCCTAAAACTGACCCCACACCTGATAGGAACTTCCTAGGGGTGCATCACACTGACCTGACACCTGATAGGAGCTTCCCAAGGGTGCCTCACACTGACCCCACACCTGATAGGAACTTCCCAAGGGTGCATCACACTGACCCCACACCTGATAGGAACTTCCCAAGGGTGCATCACACTGACCCCACACCTCATAGGAACTTCCTAGGGGTGCATCACACTGACCCCTCACCTGATAGGAGCTTCCCAAGGGTGCATCACACTGACCCTACACCCGATAGGAGCTTCCCAAGGGTGCATCACACTGACCCCCCACCTGATAGGAACTTCCCAATGGTGCATCACACTGACCCCACACCTGATAGGTACCTCCCAAGGGTGCATCACACTGACCCCACACCTGATAGGAGCTTCCCAAGGGTGCATCACACTGACCCCACACCTGATAGGAGCTTCCCAAGGGTGCATCACACTGACCCCACACCTGATAGGAGCTTCCCAAGGGTGCATCACACTGACCCCACACCTGATAGGAACTTCCCAATGGTGCATCACACTGACCCCACACCTGATAGGAGCTTCCCAAGGGTGCATCACACTGACCCCACACCTGATAGGAGCTTCCCAAGGGTGCATTACACTGACCCCACACCTGATAGGAACTTCCCAAGGGTGCATCACACTGACCCAACACCTGATAGGAACTTCCCAAGGGTGCATCACACTGACCCCACACCTGATAGGAACTTCCCAAGGGTGCACCACACTGACCCCACACCTGATAGGAACTTCCTAGGGGTGCATCATACTGACCCCACACCTGATAGGAGCTTCCCAATGGTGCATCACACTGACCCCACACCTGATAGGAGTTTCCCAAGGGTGCATCACACTGACCCCACACCTGATAGGTACCTCCCAAGGGTGCATCACACTGACCTCACACCTGATAGGAGCTTCCCAAGGGTGCATCACACTGACCTCACACCTGATAGGAGCTTCCCAAGGGTGCATCACACTGACCTCACACCTGATAGAAGCTTCCCAAGGGTGCATCACACTGACCCTACACCTGATAGGAGCTTCCCAAGGGTGCATAACACTGACCCCACACCTGATAGGAGCTTCCCAAGGGTGCATCACACTGACCTCACACCTCATAGGAGCTTCCCAAGGGTGCATCACCCTGACCCTACACATGATAGGAGCTTCCCAAGGGTGCATCACACTGACCCCACACCTGATAGGAGCTTCCCAAGGGTGCATCACACTGACCCCACACCTGATAAAAACTTCCTAGGGGTGCATCACACTGACCCCACACCTGATAGAAACTTCCTAGGGTTGCATCACACTGACCCCACACCTGATAGGAACTTCCCAAGGGTGCATCACACTGACCCCACACCTGATAGGAGCTTCCCAAGGGTGCATCACACTGACCCCACACCTGATAGAAACTTCCAAGGGGTGCATCACACTGACCCCACACCTGATAGAAACTTCCTAGGGTTGCATCACACTGACCCCACACCTGATAGGAACTTCCCAAGGGTGCATCACACTGACCCCACACCTGATAGGAGCTACCCAATGGTGCATCACACTGACCCCACACCTGATAGGAGTTTCCCAAGGGTGCATCACACTGACCTCACACCTGATAGGAGCTTTCCAAGGGTGCATCACACTGACCCCACACCTGATAGGAACTTCCCAATGGTGCATCACACTGACCCTACACCTGATAGGAACCTCCCAAGGGTGCATCACACTGACCCCACACCTAATAGGAACCTCCCAAGGGTGCATCACACTGACCCCACACCTGATAGGTACCTCCCAAGGGTGCATCACACTGACCCCACACCTGATAGGAACTTCCCAAGGGTGCATCACACTGACCCCACACCTGATTGGAGCTTCCTAGGAGTGTATCACACTGACCCCACACCTGATAGGAACTTCCCAAGGGTGCATCACCCTGACCCCACACCTGATAGGAGCTTCCCAAGGGTGCATCACACTGACCCCACACCTGATAGGAGCTTCCCAAGGGTGCATCACACTGACCCCACACCTGATAGGAGCTTCCCAAGGGTGCATCACACTGACCCCACACCTGATAGGAGCTTCCCAAGGGTGCATCACACTGACCCCACACCTGATAGGAACTTCCCAATGGTGCATCACACTGACCCCACACCTGATAGGAGCTTCCCAAGGGTGCATCACACTGACCCCACACCTGATAGGAGCTTCCCAAGGGTGCATTACACTGACCCCACACCTGATAGGAACTTCCCAAGGGTGCATCACACTGACCCCACACCTGATAGGAGCTTCCCAAGGGTGCATCACACTGACCCCACACCTGATAGGAACTTCCCAAGGGTGCATCACACTGACCCCACACCTGATAGGAGCTTCCCAAGGGTGCATCACACTGACCCTACACCTGATAGGAGCTTCCCAAGGGTGCATCACACTGACCTCACACCTGATAGGAGCTTCCCAAGGGTGCATCACACTGACCCCACACCTGATAGGAACTTCCTAGGGGTGCATCACACTGACCCCACACCTGATAGGAACTTCCCAATGGTGCATCACACTGACCCT
This sequence comes from Discoglossus pictus, assembly GCA_027410445.1. Taxonomy (NCBI): domain Eukaryota; kingdom Metazoa; phylum Chordata; class Amphibia; order Anura; family Alytidae; genus Discoglossus; species Discoglossus pictus. Next base: position 129,858,858 of record CM050171.1, read on the forward strand.
ACACCTGATAGGAACCTCCCAAGGGTGCATCACACTGACCCCACACAAGATAGGAACTTCCCAAGGGTGCATCACACTGACCCCACACCTGATAGGAACTTCTTAGGGGTGCATCACACTGACCCCACACCTGATAGGAACTTCCCAAGGGTGCATCACACTGACCCCACACCTGATAGGTACCTCCGAAGGGTGCATCACACTGACCCCACACCTGATAGGTACCTCCGAAGGGTGCATCACACTGACCCCACACCTGATAGGAACTTCCCAAGGGTGCATCACACTGACCCCACACCTGATAGGAACTTCCCAAGGGTGCATCACACTGATCCCACACCTGATAGGAACCTCCCAAGGGTGCATCACACTGACCCCACACGTGATAGGTACCTCCCAAGGGTGCATCACACTGACCTCACACCTGATAGGAGCTTCCCATGGGTGCATCACCCTGACCTCACACCTGATAGGAGCTTCCCAAGGGTGCATCACACTGAACCCACACCTGATAGAAGCTTCCCAAGGGTGCATCACACTGACCCCACACCTGATAGGAGCTTCCCAAGGGTGCATCACACTGACCCCACACCTGATAGGAGCTTCCCAAGGGTGCATTACACTGACCCCACACCTGATAGGAACTTCCCAAGGGTGCATCACACTGACCCCACACCTGATAGGAACTTCCCAAGGGTGCATCACACTGACCCCACACCTGATAGGAACTTCCCAAGGGTGCATCACACTGACCCCACACCTGATAGGAACTTCATAGGGGTGCATCACACTGACCCCACACCTGATAGGAACTTCCCAATGGTGCATCACACTGACCCCACACCTGATAGGAACTTCCCAAGGGTGCATCACACTGACCCCACACAAGATAGGAACTTCCCAAGGGTGCATCACACTGACCCCACACCTGATAGGAACTTCTTAGGGGTGCATCACACTGACCTCACATCTGATAGGAACTTCCCAAGGGTGCATCACACTGACCTCACACCTGAAAGGAACCTCCCAAGGGTGCATCACACTGACCCCACACCTGATAGGAACCTCCCAAGGGTGCATCACACTGACCCTACACCTGATAGGTACCTCCGAAGGGTGCATCACACTGACCCCACACCTGATAGGAACTTCCCAAGGGTGCATCACACTGACCCCACACCTGATAGGAACTTCCCAATGGTGCATCACACTGACCCTACACCTGATAGGAACTTCCCAAGGGTGCATCACACTGACCTCACACCTGATAGGAGCTTCCCAAGGGTGCATCACACTGACCCCACACCTGATAGGTACCTCCGAAGGGTGCATCACACTGACCCCACACCTGATAGGAACTTCCCAAGGGTGCATCACACTGACCCCACACCTGATAGGAACTTCCCAATGGTGCATCACACTGACCCTACACCTGATAGGAACTTCCCAAGGGTGCATCACACTGACCCCACACCTGATAGGAACTTCCTTGGGGTGCATCACACTGACCTCACACCTGATAGGAGCTTCCCAAGGGTGCATCACACTGACCCCACACATGATAGGAACTTCCCAAGGGTGCATCACACTGACCCCACACCTGATAGGAACTTCCTTAGGGGGGGCATCACACTGACCCACACCTGATAGGAGCTTCCCAAGGGTGCATCACACTGACCCCACACATGATAGGAACTTCCCAAGGGTGCATCACACTGACCTCACACCTGATAGGAGCTTCCCAAGGGTGCATCACCCTGACCCAACACCTGATAGGAGCTTCCCAAGGGTGCATCACACTGACCTCACACCTGATAGGAGCTTCCCAAGGGTGCATCACCCTGACCCTACACCTGATAGGAGCTTCCCAAGGGTGCATCACCCTGACCCTACACCTGATAGGAGCTTCCCAAGGGTGCATCACACTGACCTCACACCTGATAGGAGCTTCCCAAGGGTGCATCACCCTGACCCTACACCTGATAGGAGCTTCCCAAGGGTGCATCACACTGACCTCACACCTGATAGGAGCTTCCCAAGGGTGCATCACACTGACCTTACACCTGATAGGAGCTTCCCAAGGGTGCATCACACTGACCCCACACCTGATAGGAGCTTCCCAAGGGTGCATCACACTGACCCCACACCTGATAGGAGCTTCCCAAGGGTGCATCACACTGACCCCACACCTGATAGGAACTTCCCAAGGGTGCATCACACTGACCCCACACCTGATAGGAGCTTCCCAAGGGTGCATCACACTGACCTCACACCTGATAGGAGCTTCCCAAGGGTGCATCACACTGACCCCACACCTGATAGGAGCTTCCCAAGGGTGCATCACACTGACCCCACACCTGATAGGAGCTTCCCAAGGGTGCATCACACTGACCTCACACCTGATAGGAGCTTCCCAAGGGTGCATCACACTGACCCCACACCTGATAGGAGCTTCCCAAGGGTGCATCACACTGACCCCACACCTGATAGGAGCTTCCCAAGGGTGCATCACACTGACCCCACACCTGATAGGAGCTTCCCAAGGGTGCATCACACTGACCCCACACCTGATTGGAGCTTCCCAAGGGTGCATCACACTGACCCCACACCTGATAGGAGCTTCCCAAGGGTGCATCACACTGACCCCACACCTGATAGGAGCTTCCCAAGGGTGCATCACACTGACCCCACACCTGATAGGAACTTCCCAAGGGTGCATCACACTGACCTCACACCTGATAGGAGCTTCCCAAGGGTGCATCACACTGACCCCACACCTGATAGGAGCTTCCCAAGGGTGCATCACACTGACCCCACACCTGATTGGAGCTTCCCAAGGGTGCATCACACTGACCCCACACCTGATAGGAACTTCCCAAGGGTGCATCACACTGACCTCACACCTGATAGGAGCTTCCCAAGGGTGCATCACTCTGACCCCACACCTGATAGGAACTTCCCAAGGGTGCATCACACTGACCTCACACCTGATAGGAGCTTCCCAAGGGTGCATCACACTGACCCCACACCTGATAGGAACTTCCCAAGGGTGCATCACACTGACCTCACACCTGATAGGAGCTTCCCAAGGGTGCATCACACTGACCTCACACCTGATAGGAGCTTCCCAAGGGTGCATCACACTGACCCCACACCTGATAGGAACTTCCCAAGGGTGCATCACACTGACCTCACACCTGAAAGGAACTTCCCAAGGGTGCATCACACTGACCTCACACCTGATAGGAGCTTCCCAAGGGTGCATCACACTGACCCCACACCTGACAGGACCTTCCTAAGGGTGCATCACACTGACCCCACACCTGATAGTAGCTTCCCAAGGGTGCATCACACTGACCTCACACCTGATAGGAGCTTCCCAAGGGTGCATCACACTGACCTCACACCTGACAGGACCTTCCTAAGGGTGCATCACACTGACCCCACACATGATAGGAACTTCCTAGGGGTGCATCACACTGACCCCACACCTGATAGGAGCTTCCCAAGGGTGCATCACACTGACCCCACACCTGATAGGAGCTTCCCAAGGGTGCATCACACTGACCCCACACCTGATAGGAGCTTCCCAAGGGTGCATCACACTGACCTCACACCTGATAGGAACTTCCCAATGGTGCATCACACTGACCCCACACATGATAGGAGCTTCCCAAGGGTGCATCACACTGACCTCACAACTGATAGGAGCTTCCTAGGAGTGTATCACACTGACCTCACACCTGATAGGAGCTTCCCAAGGGTGCATCATACTGACCCCACACCTGATAGGAGCTTCCCAAGGGTGCATCACACTGACCTCACACCTGATAGGAGCTTCCCAAGGGTGCATCACACTGACCCCACACCTGATAGGAGCTTCCCAAGGGTGCATCACACTGACCCCACACCTGACAGGACCTTCCTAAGGGTGCATCACACTGACCCCACACCTGATAGGAGCTTCCCAAGGGTGCATCACCCGGACCTCACACCTGATAGGAACTTCCTAAGGGTGCATCACACTGACCTCACACCTGATAGGAGCTTCCCAAGGGTGCATCACACTGACCCTACACCTGATAGGAGCTTCCCAAGGGTGCATCACACTGACCTCACACCTGATAGGAACTTCCTAAGGGTGCAGGAATGTCTTCATTTTGTGTCTATTCCTCTCGGATGTTTTTAGCGTTACACATAAATGACATTGAATTTCTGCACAAATGAGTGAGATTGTGATGTAAGAAACTGATTGTTTAAGACCAAGGAAGATTATGGATCCAACTTATTCTTGCTCTTCTCTGATTTACTTTTCTCTGGTTCTCTTTTAGGACCTTGGTCTGAACTGGATCACAAGATTAAGTTATAAGAAACCAGAAGTGTGTGGGATGGAGGAAGAAGAAAACTACCGCTATCATGAGGAGCTCATGTTTAAAACTGCAGCAGGTATTGTGTTATCTAAAAGACGCCAGCAGGACATCTGTACAACGAAGCTAAGATGGGGGCAAATGTATAAGACATAACTACTTAATAGCTGGCACGTCCCATATAAGGTGTATAAATGGCGTAGCCCCAACTACTACACGCAGTGACACCACCTTATTGTACATAGCGCAACTGTCTGCTTAGAGACACATAATATCAGCTGGGTGTAAAACTCCTTACTAATGGTCAGGATGAAGACGCTCTTATGACTTGGGTCTCCAGGGCAACTTTCTCAAGGTCTACTCTGTCACTAGATTTCACTTCTTCACTTGGCACTTCAGACACAGCGCAGACTCTCTAACAGGCTCAGACACACCCCAGATTATCTAACAGGCTCAGACACACCCCAGACTCTCTAACAGGCTCAGACACACCCCAGATTATCTAGCAGGCTCAGACACACCCCAGACTCTGTAACACCCCAGATTATCTAACAGGCTCAGACACACCCCAGACTCTGTAACAGGATCAGACACACCCCAGACTCTGTAACAAGCTCAGACACAGCGCAGACTCTCTAACAGGCTCAGACACACCCCAGATTATCTAACAGGCTCAGACACACCCCAGACTCTCTAACAGGCTCAGACACACCCCAGATTATCTAGCAGGCTCAGACACACCCCAGACTCTGTAACACCCCAGATTATCTAACAGGCTCAGACACACCCCAGACTCTGTAACAGGATCAGACACACCCCAGACTCTGTAACAAGCTCAGACACACCCCAGATTATCTAACAGGCTCAGACACACCCCAGATTATCTAACAGGCTCAGACACACCCCAGATTATCTAACAGGCTCAGACACACCCCAGATTATCTAACAGGCTCAGACACACCCCAGATTATCTAACAGGCTCAGACACACCCATATTATCTAACAGGCTCAGACACACCCCACCCAGACTCTCTAACAGGCTCAGACACACCCCAGACTCTCTAACAGGCTCAGACATATGCCAGTCTCTCTAACAGGCTCAGACACACCCTAGACTCTCTAACAGGCTCAGACACACGCCAGTCTCTCTAACAGGCTCAGACACACCCTAGACTCTCTAACAGGCTCAGACACACGCCAGTCTCTCTAACAGGCTCAGACACACCCTAGACTCTCTAACAGGATCAGACACACGCCAGACTCTCTAACAGGCTCAGACATATGCCAGTCTCTCTAACAGGCTCAGACACACCCTAGACTCTCTAACAGGCTCAGACACACGCCAGAATCTCTAACAGGCTCAGAAACACGCCAGACTCTCTAACAGGCCCAGACACACCCTAGACTCTAACAAGCTCAGACACACCCTAGACTCTCTAACAGGCTCAGACACACCCTAGACTCTCTAACAGGCTCAGACACACCCTAGACTCTCTAACAGGCTCAGACACACGCCAGACTCTCTAACAGGTTCAGACACACTCCAAACTCTTTAACAGACTACATTCACACCAGACTCTCTAACAAGCTGAAATACACGCAGACTCTCTCACAGAGTCAGTAAGCTCCAGACTCTCTAAGAGGCTCAATACTGTCTTGAAGGCACACAGCAAAGTTCTATTCACTCCATACTCTCTAACAGGCTCAGATATGCTCAGCCTCCCTCACAGGCTCTATTCACTCCAACTCTTTCACAGCCTCAAAGAAACACCAGGCTCAGGCACACTCTGGACTCTCTCACATACTCTATTCACCCCACACTCACTCGCAGGCTCAGATATACACCCCAGCCTTTCTTACAGGATTTATACTGATGTCTGGAGGAGCCTCAACATTGGGAGGATATGTATTGAGGAGTTTCATGGTGTACCAGCAGTATCCTCCCAATGCTGATCCATAATGTTGAGTAATACAATATCATATTTACAGTATGCTTCCTTGAAGAGTTAAACTTGATAATGGGCGAAATATTTAAGAAAGTGAAATAACTGAAGACTTCAATAACTATTATTTGCAAGTATAAGTTGAGAGCTGCCAATGCTGATAACTTTAGGTGCCAATAAGTTTTCATTCAGTTGTTTTGAAAGCTTGCAGTCTTTTGTCCAAGATTTCAAGAGATGCTATAAAAACCTTATTTGCACCCAAGACCAAAGCAATGGTGGCTCGCAGCTCGGCATATAATTGCATCTAAATATATTTTAGTCTGTATTGGTTTTTCTGTTATGACTTTATAAAACATTTTATCCACTGTCAAGTCTAATTACTGGACATACTTTGAATATATGATGCATGTCTTTTAAAATGTGTATTCTTTGAGCAAAATATTTATGATTTCAAGCTCAAGTTACAATTACAGATACGATAATTATTATTATTGATTATTTGTGACCGTCCGATATTTGGGTTCAAATGGGTAAAAAACTGAACCTTTTCAAGACTAATTTGTATAATGTCACTTTCCATATTGTCTAATGTGAGAACTTTATGAAAATTGGAAGCTTGGAGGCATCTACTGATTTTGCGGCATAACGAAGGAGCGGTGGGGGAGCTGGTTAAATCATTGGAGCTTTTATAATATGGCACCTGCACCCTTCAGTGCTTTGGAACAGGCAGCTGAAATCGCTAACTGCAAGCCCTGTCTTCCCAGATATTTAATCACCCCTCTCACTCATGCCACCATCACCAAAGCAAAATGGATGCCTCCATCAATTAGCGGATGGGTCATTTTTTTCTCATTAAAAGTAAACTTCATGACATATTGCTATATTTCCCATCACACAGGGGTCCTTGGAGCTGCCATATTATAATATTCCAAATATTTGATCAGTGAGAATAAGACAAATGTTTTTTTGTACTTAACCACATTTCTTTTATCTCTGTTCTGTTAGCATCTGGAGCTGTTGGTCCCCCCTCTCCTGCGAGTATTGTAACCGTCCGGGATAATTTCACGGATACATTGCTATATTCAGTGTTTTCTACTGAGTGAGTGTCATAAGAAGGCATGACGTGCACACGTGAGGCACACGCATGTACACAACACACACAAGACACAGGTCCTAACAAGAAGGCCTGCTCTATATACAGATAAGATAAACAGCAATACGAGTCATGGGCATAATACTATCTGGAGGGGTGAAATATGTAGTTATTCTGTTATTATCCTCTATGTGTAGATACAACGTAGCAATGTCATGTCCTCTAATAAAGAAGGCATGACTTCCTCTTACTGGACACGCAGGGCTACTCTAGTCTATAGTACATATGGAAACCAAAGCAGGAAAGTGACCGCCATGTTCTTCATCCCCTGAATCTATTCTTTCTCCCAGCTCGGAAGGCAATGGTAGAGTATCGCTGACGCTCCCAGGCTCCATCACCAAATGGGACGGCTCCACAGTGTGTTTATCCAACCTGGAAGGGATTGGGATAACAAAAGAAAAAGCAATGTTGTCCTCAACCCTGCCATACTTTGTGGACATCACATCGTCATCTATGGTTATGAATGGAGAGACCATGACACTGAGGGTCTCTGTATCCAACTTCCTGGGGAAATGTGTAAAGGTGATTGTATTCATATACTACTGTGTGTATAACACTCAGACTCTGTATATAACACTCCTAACTCTGTGTATAACACTCCTAACTCTGTATATAACACTCCTAACTCTGTATATAACACTCCTAACTCTGTGTATAACACTCAGACTCTGTATATAACACTCCTAACTGTGTGTATAACACTCCTAACTGTGTGTATAACACTCCTAACTCTGTGTATAACACTCCTAACTGTGTGTATAACACTCAGACTCTGTATAAAACACTCCTAACTCTGTGTATAACACTCAGACTCTGTGTATAACACTCAGACTCTGTATATAACACTCCTAACTCTGTGTATAACACTCCTAACTGTGTGTATAACACTCCTAACTCTGTATATAACACTCCTAACTGTGTGTATAACACTCAGACTCTGTATAAAACACTCCTAACTCTGTGTATAACACTCAGACTCTGTGTATAACACTCAGACTCTGTGTATAACACTCAGACTCTGTGTATAACACTCCTAACTGTGTGTATAACACTCCTAACTCTGTGTATAACACTCCTAACTGTGTGTATAACACTCCTAACTCTGTGTATAACACTCCTAACTCTGTGTATAACACTCAGACTCTGTGTATAACACTCCTAACTGTGTGTATAACACTCCTGACTCTGTGTATAACACTCCTAACTCTGTGTATAACACTCCTAACTCTGTGTATAACACTCAGACTCTGTATATAACACTCCTAACTCTGTGTATAACACTCCTAACTCTGTGTATAACACTCCTAACTCTGTGTATAACACTCCTAACTCTGTGTATAACACTCCTAACTCTGTATATAACACTCCTAACTCTGTGTATAACACTCCTAACTCTGTATATAACATTCCTAACTCTGTGTATAACACTCCTGACTCTGTATATAACACTCCTGACTCTGTGTATAACACTCAGACTCTGTGTATAACACTCCTAACTCTGTGTATAACACTCCTGACTCTGTATATAACACTCCTAACTCTGTGTATAACACTCCTAACTCTGTGTATAACACTCCTAACTCTGTGTATAACACTCAGACTCTGTGTATAACACTCCTAACTCTGTGTATAACACTCCTAACTCTGTGTATAACACTCCTAACTCTGTGTATAACACTCCTAACTCTGTGTATAACACTCCTAACTCTGTGTATAACACTCCTGACTCTGTATATAACACTCCTAACTCTGTGTATAACACTCCTGACTCTGTATATAACACTCCTAACTCTGTATATAACACTCCTAACTCTGTGTATAACACTCCTAACTCTGTGTATAACACTCAGACTCTGTGTATAACACTCCTAACTCTGTGTATAACACTCCTAACTCTGTGTATAACACTCCTACCTCTGTATATAACACTCCTAACTCTGTGTATAACACTCCTAACTCTGTATATAACACTCCTAACTCTGTATATAACACTCCTAACTCTGTGTATAACACTCCTACCTCTGTATATAACACTCCTAACTCTGTGTATAACACTCCTAACTCTGTATATAACACTCCTAACTCTGTGTATAACACTCCTAACTCTGTATATAACACTCCTAACTCTGTGTATAACACTCCTAACTCTGTATATAACACTCCTAACTCTGTGTATAACACTCCTGACTCTGTGTATAACACTCCTAACTCTGTATATAACACTCCTAACTCTGTGTATAACACTCCTGACTCTGTGTATAACACTCCTGACTCTGTGTATAACACTCCTAACTCTGTATATAACACTCCTAACTCTGTATATAACACTCCAGACTCTGTGTATAACACTCCTGACTCTGTGTATAACACTCCTAACTCTGTATATAACACTCCTAACTCTGTATATAACATTCCTAACTCTGTGTATAACACTCCTAACTCTGTATATAACACTCCTAACTCTGTGTATAACACTCCTAACTCTGTATATAACACTCCTAACTCTGTGTATAACACTCCTAACTCTGTATATAACACTCCTAACTCTGTGTATAACACTCCTAACTCTGTATATAACACTCCTAACTCTGTGTATAACACTCCTAACTCTGTGTATAACACTCCTAACTCTGTGTATAACACTCAGACTCTGTGTATAACACTCCTAACTCTGTATATAACACTCCAGACTCTGTGTATAACACTCCTAACTCTGTGTATAACACTCCTAACTCTGTATATAACACTCCTAACTCTGTATATAACACTCCTGACTCTGTATATAACACTCCTAACTCTGTATATAACACTCCTGACTCTGTGTATAACACTCCAGACTCTGTGTATAACACTCCTGACTCTGTGTATAACACTCCTAACTCTGTGTATAACACTCCTAACTCTGTATATAACACTCCTAACTCTGTATATAACACTCCTGACTCTGTATATAACACTCCTAACTCTGTATATAACACTCCTGACTCTGTGTATAACACTCCTAACTCTGTGTATAACACTCCTGACTCTGTGTATAACACTCCTAACTCTGTGTATAACACTCCTAACTCTGTATATAACACTCCTAACTCTGTGTATAACACTCCTAACTGTGTGTATAACACTCCTAACTGTGTGTATAACACTCCTAACTCTGTGTATAACACTCCTAACTCTGTATATAACACTCCTGACTCTGTATATAACACTCCTAACTCTGTGTATAACACTCCTAACTGTGTGTATAACACTCCTAACTCTGTGTATAACACTCCTGGCTCTGTGTATAACACTCCTAACTCTGTATATAACACTCCTGACTCTGTATATAACACTCCTAACTCTGTGTATAACACTCCTAACTGTGTGTATAACACTCCTAACTCTGTGTATAACACTCCTAACTCTGTGTATAACACTCAGACTCTGTATATAACACTCCTAACTCTGTATATAACACTCCTAATTCTGTGTATAACACTCCTAATTCTGTATATAACACTCAGACTCTGTATATAACACTCCTAACTCTGTATATAACACTCCTAATTCTGTATATAACACTCAGACTCTGTATATAACACTCCTAACTGTGTGTATAACACTCCTAACTCTGTGTATAACACTCCTAACTCTGTATATAACACTCCTAACTCTGTGTATAACACTCCTAACTCTGTATATAACACTCCTAACTCTGTGTATAACACTCCTAACTCTGTATATAACACTCCTAACTCTGTATATAACACTCCTAACTCTGTGTATAACACTCAGACTCTGTGTATAACACTCCTAACTGTGTGTATAACACTCCTAACTCTGTGTATAACACTCCTAACTCTGTATATAACACTCCTAACTCTGTATATAACACTCCTGACTCTGTATATAACACTCCTGACTCTGTATATAACACTCCTGACTCTGTGTATAACACTCCTAACTCTGTGTATAACACTCCTGACTCTGTATATAACACTCCTAACTCTGTGTATAACACTCCTGACTCTGTGTATAACACTCCTAACTCTGTGTATAACACTCCTAATTCTGTGTATAACACTCCTAACTCTGTATATAACACTCCTAACTCTGTGTATAACACTCCTAACTGTGTGTATAACACTCCTAACTCTGTATATAACACTCCTAACTCTGTGTATAACACTCCTAACTCTGTGTATAACACTCAGACTCTGTGTATAACACTCCTAACTCTGTGTATAACACTCCTAACTCTGTATATAACACTCCTAACTCTGTGTATAACACTCCTGGCTCTGTATATAACACTCCTAACTCTGTGTATAACACTCCTGGCTCTGTATATAACACTCCTAACTCTGTGTATAACACTCCTGACTCTGTGTATAACACTCCTAACTCTGTGTATAACACTCCTAACTCTGTGTATAACACTCCTGGCTCTGTATATAACACTCCTAACTCTGTGTATAACACTCCTAACTCTGTGTATAACACTCCTAACTCTGTGTATAACACTCCTGACTCTGTGTATAACACTCCTAACTGTGTGTATAACACTCCTAACTCTGTGTATAACACTCCTAACTCTGTATATAACACTCAGACTCTGTGTATAACACTCCTGACTCTGTATATAACACTCCTAACTCTGTGTATAACACTCCTAACTCTGTGTATAACACTCCTAACTCTGTGTATAACACTCCTAACTCTGTGTATAACACTCCTAACTCTGTATATAACACTCCTAACTCTGTGTATAACACTCCTAACTCTGTATATAACACTCCTAACTCTGTGTATAACACTCCTAACTGTGTGTATAACACTCCTAACTCTGTGTATAACACTCCTAACTGTGTGTATAACACTCCTAACTCTGTGTATAACACTCCTAACTCTGTGTATAACACTCAGACTCTGTGTATAACACTCCTAACTCTGTGTATAAAACTCCTAACTGTGTGTATAACACTCCTAACTCTGTGTATAACACTCCTAACTCTGTATATAATACTCCTAACTCTGTGTATAACACTCCTAACTCTGTATATAACACTCCTAACTCTGTGTATAACACTCAGACTCTGTATATAACACTCCTAACTCTGTGTATAACACTCCTAACTCTGTGTATAACACTCCTAACTCTGTATATAACACTCCTAACTCTGTGTATAACACTCAGACTCTGTATATAACACTCCTAACTCTGTGTATAACACTCCTAACTCTGTGTATAACACTCCTAACTCTGTGTATAACACTCCTAACTCTGTGTATAACACTCAGACTCTGTATATAACACCCCTAACTCTGTGTATAACACTCCTAACTCTGTGTATAACACTCCTAACTCTGTATATAACACTCCTAACTCTGTGTATAACACTCAGACTCTGTATATAACACCCCTAACTCTGTGTATAACACTCCTAACTCTGTGTATAACACTCCTAACTCTGTGTATAACACTCCTAACTCTGTGTATAACACTCCTGACTCTGTATATAACACTCAGACTCTGTGTATAACACTCCTAACTCTGTGTATAACACTCCTAACTCTGTGTATAACACTCCTGACTCTGTGTATAACACTAATAACTCTGTGTATAACACTCCTAACTCTGTGTATAACACTCCTGACTCTGTATATAACACTCCTAACTCTGTGTATAACACTCCTAACTCTGTGTATACCACTCCTAACTCTGTGTATAACACTCAGACTCTGTATATAACACTCAGACTCTGTGTATAACACTCCTAACTCTGTATATAACACTCCTAACTCTGTATATAACACTCCTAACTCTGTGTATAACACTCAGACTCTGTATATAACACTCAGACTCTGTGTATAACACTCCTAACTCTGTATATAACACTCCTAACTCTGTGTATAACACTCCTAACTCTGTGTATAACACTCCTAACTCTGTGTATAACACTCAGACTCTGTGTATAACACTCCTAACTCTGTGTATAACACTCCTAACTCTGTGTATAACACTCAGACTCTGTATATAACACTCCTAACTCTGTGTATAACACTCAGACTCTGTGTATAACACTCCTAACTCTGTGTATAACACTCCTAACTCTGTATATAACACTCCTGACTCTGTATATAACACTCCTAACTCTGTGTATAACACTCCTAACTGTGTGTATAACACTCCTAACTCTGTGTATACCACTCCTAACTCTGTGTATAACACTCAGACTCTGTATATAACACTCAGACTCTGTGTATAACACTCCTAACTCTGTATATAACACTCCTAACTCTGTATATAACACTCCTAACTCTGTGTATAACACTCAGACTCTGTATATAACACTCAGACTCTGTGTATAACACTCCTAACTCTGTATATAACACTCCTAACTCTGTGTATACCACTCCTAACTCTGTGTATAACACTCAGACTCTGTGTATAACACTCCTAACTCTGTGTATAACACTCCTAACTCTGTGTATAACACTCAGACTCTGTGTATAACACTCCTAACTCTGTGTATAACACTCCTAACTCTGTGTATAACACTCAGACTCTGTATATAACACTCCTAACTCTGTGTATAACACTCAGACTCTGTATATAACACTCCTAACTCTGTGTATAACACTCAGACTCTGTGTATAACACTCCTAACTCTGTGTATAACACTCCTAACTCTGTATATAACACTCCTAACTCTGTATATAACACTCCTGACTCTGTATATAACACTCCTAACTCTGTGTATAACACTCCTAACTCTGTGTATAACACTCCTAACTCTGTGTATAACACTCAGACTCTGTGTATAACACTCAGACTCTGTGTATAACACTCCTAACTCTGTGTATAACACTCCTTACTCTGTGTATAACACTCCTAACTGTGTGTATAACACTCCTAACTGTGTGTATAACACTCCTAACTCTGTGTATAACACTCCTAACTCTGTGTATAACACTCCTAACTCTGTGTATAACACTCAGACTCTGTGTATAACACTCCTAACTCTGTATATAACATTCCTAACTCTGTGTATAACACTCAGACTCTGTGTATAACACTCCTAACTCTGTGTATAACACTCCTAACTCTGTGTATAACACTCCTAACTGTGTGTATAACACTCCTAACTCTGTGTATAACACTCCTAACTCTGTGTATAACACTCCTAACTCTGTGTATAACACTCCTAACTCTGTATATAACACTCCTAACTCTGTGTATAACACTCCTAACTCTGTATATAACACTCCTAACTCTGTGTATAACACTCCTAACTCTGTATATAACATTCCTAACTCTGTGTATAACACTCAGACTCTGTGTATAACACTCCTAACTCTGTGTATAACACTCCTAACTCTGTGTATAACACTCAGACTCTGTGTATAACACTCCTAACTGTGTGTATAACACTCAGACTCTGTGTATAACACTCAGACTGTATATAACCCTCAGGCTCTGTATATAACACTCCTAACTCTGTGTATAACACTCCTAACTCTGTATATAACACTCCTAACTCTGTATATAACACTCCTAACTGTGTGTATAACACTCCTAACTCTGTATATAACACTCCTAACTCTGTGTATAACACTCCTAACTCTGTGTATAACACTCCTAACTCTGTGTATAACACTCCTGACTCTGTATATATAACACTCAGACTCTGTGTATAACACTCCTAACTCTGTATATAACACTCCTAACTCTGTATATAACACTCCTAACTCTGTGTATAACACTCAGACTCTGTGTATAACACTCAGACTCTGTATATAACACTCAGGCTCTGTATATAACACTCCTAACTCTGTGTATAACACTCAGGCTCTGTATATAACACTCAGACTCTGTATATAACACTCAAGCTCTGTATATAACACTCAGACTCTGTGTATAACAGTCAGACTCTGTATATAACACTCAGACTCTGTGTATAACACGCAGGCTCTGTGTATAACACGCAGGCTCTGTGTATAACACTCAGGCTCTGTGTATAACACTCAGGCTCTGTATATATCACTCCTAACTCTGTATATAACACTCAGACTCTGTATATAACACTCCTAACTCTGTGTATAACACTCAGACTCTGTGTATAACACTCAGGCTCTGTATATAACACTCAGACTCTGTATATAACACTCCTAACTCTGTGTATAACACTCAGGCTCTGTATATAACACTCAGACTCTGTATATAACACTCAGGCTCTGTATATAACACTCAGACTCTGTGTATAACAGTCAGACTCTGTATATAACACTCAGACTCTGTGTAACACGCAGGCTCTGTGTATAACACTCAGACTCTGTGTATAACACTCAGGCTCTGTGTATAACACTCAGGCTCTGTATATAACACTCCTAACTCTGTATATAACACTCAGACTCTGTATATAACACTCAGACTCTGTATATAACACTCCTAACTCTGTGTATAACACTCCTAACTCTGTGTATAACACTCAGACTCTGTGTATAACACTCAGACTCTGTATATAACCCTCAGACTCTGTATATAACACTCAGACTCTGTATATAACACTCAGACTCTGTATATAACACGCCTGACTCTGTGTATAACACTCAGACTCTGTATATAACACTCAGACTCTGTATATAACACTCCTGACTCTGTGTATAACACTCAGACTCTGTGTATAACACTCAGACTCTGTGTATAACACGCAGGCTCTGTATATAACACTCAGACTCTGTGTATAACACTCAGGCTCTGTATATAGCACTTGAATCCAATATCTCCGCTGGTATACAGTAAAATATCCAAGAAGCACTACAGTCTCACCATCCCAAACCTCCCATATTGGACGACACTCAATTTGGGAGTCAAATGAATACTGACTTTATTTTGTTATGTGCAGAAATATATATACACATCTCTTCCCACAGGCAATACACATCCCCCATAGTTGGCCACACAATACACATAGAGGGACAATAGGTGGGTCACACCTCCCTGAGGCTACCTGGCAACTTTGATACTATCAGAAATTGATTAGATCATTCTTCTTTGCTCTTATGTCTGAGAATGAAAACACTTTATACAATAGACTTCCTTATCTTATGAGGAGTCTCTGTAATAGGATTATCTATTATGCCAAGGTCTGCAATAGTCTGGGCTAATATTCTGCAGAGCATAAACCAACATACATACAGTATAACAGTAGGATCATATTTTAACCAAGAATTAAATAACCATAAAACAGGGTAAAACAGTGATGGGTTCCGTTACACACCTCCCCCGTGACCATAAGCCGGCATACACGGTCTGATCCCAACGGATCGGCCTGGGGATGTCCGGACAAAAGTATTTGTTGGTCAATTCTCTAGTTTGACAACCCATCAGCATTACTGCAATTCACATTTACTCACATTTCACATATCCCCAGATAGCTGGGATCTGAGCGCACAAAACTACGGAATAGCGCTCAGATCCTATTCACACAGTTCAATTGCCATGTAGCTAAAGTCTTTCCCATAGTCTTTCATTATATGAATGGGCTCCATGGCATATCTATCTGGGGTATCACCGCTCCCACAGGGCAAGTACCGAATGACCCCCCTGTATTTAAAGGGCCAGAATGAGTGACATACACTTTGGTATGGCCGAATACTGTTTTTAAAGGGCAATATGTCCCAGGGCCATAGTCGCAGGGCAGGAGGCTGGCAAACAGTCCTCTCCAGGACAAAGTGGCAAAAGGCACTTCGTCACCCATCTCCCCTTTGGGGGGAAGTCTAACCAGGCACCTGGATATTTCGCTGTGGGGATGGGGCAACACGCTGAGGGGACTTGAGGGGCAGAGGCCAGCGGCACTCTGCCCTGATGCCAGATCTTCTGCTGGTATAACCTGCAGGACATTCTGCTCTGTACAAGGGACAAAGGGAGGGCAGAGGCCGACTGCACTCTGCCCCGCTGTCAGCTCTTCTGCTGGGGTACTTGGGACATATTCCGGCTCAGTAGCCAGGGAAAGGTGGGGGTCAGTGGGGGTTAACATTTCCTCTGTTAACCCTGGGGCCACATTAGGAGTTAGCTGGGGAGGGTAATTTGTACTTACCCCCTCTTCTGGTTGTCCCAGTGAGGGTAGTTGGGGATCTGGACAGGCTGTCCAGCATCCTGGTAGGTCAGGCACAGAGACCATGATCCCATCTGCGCCGTCTGGGAGATTGGTGTCTCCCCTTGTTAGGGTAATCTAATGACACCATCGGCCCCCTGGGGTACCCACTGCCGCTGGGGAGGAAGGATGACACCTTCAGCTCCCTGGGGTACACACTGCCGCTGGGGAGGAAGGACGGCACCTTCTGCTCCCTGGGGTACACACTGTCGCTGGGGAGGAAGGACGGCCCCTTCTGCTCCCTGGGGTACACACTGCCGCTGGGGGGGAAGGATGACACCCTCTGCTCCCTGGGGTACACACTGCCGCTGGGGTTGAAGGACGTTACCTTCTGCTCCCTGGGGTACACACTGCCGCTGGGGGAGAAGGAAGACACCTTGGGTCCCCTGGGGTACACACTGCCGCTGGGGGGGAAGGACGACACCTTCAGCTCCCTGGGGTACACACTGCCGCTGGGGAGGAAGGACGGCCCCTTCTGCTCCCTGGGGTACACACTGCCACTGGGGGCGAAGGACGACACCTTCGGCCCCCTGGGGTACACACTGCCGCTGGGGAGGAAGGACGTTACCTTCTGCTCCCTGGGGTACACACTGTCGCTGGGGAGGAAGGACGGCACCTTCTGCTCCCTGGGGTACACACTGCCACTGGGGGGGAAGGATGACACCTTCGGCCCCCTGGGGTACACACTGCCGCTGGGGAGGAAGGACGGCCCCTTCTGCTCCCAGGGGTACACACTGTCGCTGGGAAGGAAGGACGGCCCCTTCTGCTCCCTGGGGTACACACTGCGGCTGGGGGGGAAGGACGACACCTTTGGCCCCCTGGGGTACACACTGCCGCTGGGGAGGAAGGACGACACCTTCTGCTCCCTGGGGTACACACTGCTGCTGGGGGGGAAGGACGACACCTTCGGCCCCCTGGGGTACACACTGCCGCTGGGGAGGAAGGACGTCACCTTCTGCTCCCTGGGGTACACACTGTCGCTGGGGAGGAAGGATGACACCTTCAGCTCCCTGGGGTACACACTGCCGCTGGGGGGGAAGGACGACACCTTCGGCCCACTGGGGAACACACTGCCGCTTGGGAGGAAGGACGTCACCTTCTGCTCCCTGGGGTACACACTGCCGCTGGGGGGGAAGGACGACACCTTCGGCCCCCTGGGGTACACACTGCAGCTGGGGGGGGAGGACGACACCTTCAGCCCCCTGGGGTACACACTGTCGCTGGGGAGGAAGGACGACACCTTCTGCTCCCTGGGGTACACACTGTCGCTGGGGAGGAAGGACGACACCTTCAGCCCCCTGGGGTACACACTGCAGCTGGGGGGGGAGGACGACACCTTCAGCCCCCTGGGGTACACACTGTCGCTGGGGAGGAAGGACGACACCTTCTGCTCCCTGGGGTACACACTGTCGCTGGGGAGGAAGGACGACACCTTCAGCCCCCTGGGGTACACACTGTCGCTGGGGAGGAAGGACGACACCTTCTGCTCCCTGGGGTACACACTGCCGCTGGGGGGGAAGGACGACACCCTCTGCTCCCTGGGGTACACACTGCCGCTGGGGGGGGAATTAGTTGGAGTATTCCACGTGGAGCGGGTTCTGTTTCTGGGACAGTCTCTCTGCATGTGGCCCAGCTGGTTACACGTGTGGCACCTGATGTACCGCGGAGGGGTTTGGTAGTTCCCACCACCCGGACGCAGTGCTGGGGGGGGGGGGGGGGGTTAATGGTGGGAGGTGGGTTAGCAGCTCCCAAGATGGACCGCTCCCGTGCCCGCTGCTTTTCCATTATGTATTTGTGGACATCTGTCATTAACCATTCCAAGTTTTTTATGGGAAGCGTACCTGGGAAACAGGCCAGTCTGCTTTGGAGTTCTCTTCCAAACTCAGTCTGTGGGGCAATAAGAGGTACTGTAACCCTGAGTTCCTTTCTGTCTGCATCCCTGTAGTCCGCGGCCGCCTCCTCCTCCTCATGATGGAACGCTGTCCGAAAACTAGCCGGTTCCATCCTGCTGTAGCCAGGGGCACTGTACGGATACTAGCGTTGCCCTCAATTTGTACTCCACGGAATGGTGTCTCCTGTAGCTGTCCTTCTGTCGGTGGGAACAATTCCGCCACTTGCCACCAAATGGAACACGAATCCAATATCTCCGCTGGTATACGGTAAAATACCCAAGAGGCACTACAGTTTCACCATTCCCGACCTCCCATATTGGACGACACACAATTTGGGAGTCAAATGAATACTGACTTTATTTTGTTCTGCAGAAATATTTATACACATCTCTTTCCACAGGCAATACACATGCCCATATTTGGCCACACAATATACATAAAGAGAACAATAGGTGGGTCACACCTCCCTGAGGCTACCTGGCAACATTGATACAATCAGACACTGATTAGATAATCCTTCTTTGTTCTTATGTCTGAGAATGAAAACACTTTATACAATAGACTTCCTTATCTCTGGAGTCTCTGTAATAGGATTATCTATTAACCAAGGCCTGCAATAGTCTGGGCTAATATTCTGCAGAGCATAAACCAACATACATACAGTATACCAGTAGGATCATATTTTAACCAAGAATTAAATAACCATAAAACAGGGTAAAACAGGGATGGGTTCCGTTACATATAGCCTCCTTGGCTCTGTGTATAGGCCCATTGGATCTATGTGTAACCTCCTTATCACTGTGTATAGGCCCTTTTGATCTATGTGTAACCTCCTTATCTCTGTGTATAGGCCCATTAGATCTATGTACAGTCTCCTTGGCTCTGTGTATAGGCCAATTAGATCTATGTGTAACCTCCTTATCACTGTGTATAGTCCCATTAGATCTATGTATAAACTCCTTGGGTCTGTGTATAGTCCCATTGGATCTATGTATAACCTCCTTGGCTCTGTGTTTAGTCCCATTAGATCTATGTATAGCCTCCTTGGCTCTGTGTATAGGCCCATTGGATCTATGTATAACCTGGGTATAGGCCCATTAGATCTATGTGTAACCTGCTTAGCTCTGTGTATAGGCCCATTAGATCTATGTGTAACCTCCTTATAACTGTGGAAAGGCCCATTGGATCTATGTGTAACCTCCTTATCTCTGTGTATAGGGCCATTAGATTTATGTGTAACCTGCTTAGCTCTGTGTATAGGCCCATTAGATCTATGTGTAACCTCCTTATCACTGTGTATAGGCCCATTGGATCTATGTGTAACCTCCTTATCTCTGTGTATAGGCCCATTAGATCTATGTATAGCCTCCTTGGCTCTGTGTATAGGCCCATTGGATCTATGTATAACCTCCTTGGCTCTGTGTATAGGCCCAGTAGATCTATGTATAACCTCCTTGGCTCTGTGTATAGGCCCATTAGATCTATGTATAACCTACTTGGCTCTGTGTATAGGCCCATTAGATCTATGTATAACCTACTTGGCTCTGTGTATAGGCCCATTGGATCTATGTGTAACCTCCTTATCACTGTGTATAGTCCCATTGGATCTATGTATAACCTCCTTGGCTCTGTGTATAGGCCCATTAGATCTATGTATAGCCTCCTTGGCTCTGTGTTTAGTCCCATTAGATCTATGTATAGCCTCCTTGGCTCTGTGTATAGGCCCATTTGATCTATGTATAGCCTCCTTGGCTCTGTGTTTAGTCCCATTAGATCTATGTATAGCCTCTTTGGCTCTGTGTATAGTCCCATTAGATCTATGTATAACCTACTTGGCTCTGTGTATAGTCCCATTAGATCTATGTATAACCTCCTTATCTCTGTGTATAGGCCCATTAGATCTATGTATAGCCTCCTTGGCTCTGTTTATAGTCCCATTAGATCTATGTATAACCTGCTTGACTCTGTGTATAGGCCCATTGGATCTATGTATAACCTCCTTGGCTCTGTGTATAGGCCCATTAGATCTATGTATAACCTCCTTGGCTCTGTGTCTAGTCCCATTGGATCTATGTATAACCTTCTTGGCTCTGTGTATAGGCCCATTGGATCTATGTGTAACCTCCTTATCACTGTGTATAGTCCCATTGGATCTATGTATAATCTCCTTGGCTCTGTGTATGGTCCCATTAGATCTATGTATAGCCTCCTTGGCTCTGTGTATAGTCCCATTAGATCTATGTATAACCTACTTGGCTCTGTGTATAGGCCCATTAGATCTATGTATAGCCTCCTTGGCTCTGTGTATAGGCCCATTAGATCTATGTATAGCCTCCTTGGCTCTGTGTATAGTCCCATTAGATCTATGTATAACCTCCTTGGCTCTGTGTATAGGCCCATTGGATCTATGTATAACCTCCTTATCTCTGTGTATAGGCCCATTGGATCTATGTATAACCTCCTTGGCTCTGTGTATAGGCCCATTGGATCTATGTATAACCTGGGTATAGGCCCATTAGATCTATGTATAGCCTCCTTGGCTCTGTGTATAGGTCCATTAGATCTATGTATAACCTCCTTGGCTCTGTGTATAGTCCCATTAGATCTATGTATAACCTACTTGGCTCTGTGTATAGTCCCATTAGATCTATGTATAACCTCCTTGGCTCTGTGTATAGTCCCATTAGATCGATGTATAACCTCCTTGGCCCTGTGTATAGGCCCATTAGATCTATGTATAACCTCATTGGCTCTGTGTATAGGCCCATTGGATCTATGTATAACCTGTGTATAGGCCCATTAGATCTATGTATAGCCTCCTTGGCTCTGTGTATAGGCCCATTGGATCTATGTGTAACCTTATCTGTGTATAGGCCCATTAGATCTATGTGTAACCTCCTTGGCTCTGTGTATAGGCCCATTAGATCTATGTATAGCCTCCTTATCTCTGTGTATAGGCCCATTAGATCTATGTATAGCCACATTGGCTCTGTGTATAGGCTCATTGGATCTATGTATAACCTCCTTGGCTCTGTGTATAGGCCCATTAGATCTATGTATAACCTCCTTGGCTCTGTGTATAGGCCCATTGGATCTATGTATAACCTGTGTATAGGCCCATTAGATCTATGTATAACCTCCTTGGCTCTGTGTATAGGCCCATTGGATCTATGTATAACCTGTGTATAGGCCAATTAGATCTATGTATAGCCTCCTTGGCTCTGTGTATAGGCCCATTGGATCTATGTATAGCCTCCTTGGCTCTGTGTTTAGTCCCATTAGATTTATGTATAGCCTCCTTGGCTCTGTGTATAGGCCCATTGGATCTATGTATAACCTCCTTGGCTCAGTGTTTAGTCCCATTAGATCTATGTATAACCTCCTTGGCTCTGTGTATAGTCCCATTAGATCTATGTATAACCTCCTTATCTCTGTGTATAGGCCCATTAGATCTATGTATAACCTCCTTGACTCTATGTATAGTCCCATTAGATCTATGTATAACCTCCTTGGCTCTGTGTATAGGCCCATTGGATCTATGTATAACCTGTGTATAGGCCCATTAGATCTATGTATAACCTCCTTGCCTCTGTGTATAGGCCCATTGGATCTATGTATAACCTGTGTATAGGCCCATTAGATCTATGTATAACCTCATTTGCTCTGTGTATAGGCCCATTGGATCTATTTATAACCTGTGTATAGGCCCATTAGATCTATGTATAGCCTCATAGGCTCTGTGTATAGGCCCATTGGATCTATGTATAACCTCATTGGCTCTGTGTATAGTCCCATTAGATCTATGTATAGCCTTCTTTGGCTCTGTGTATAGGCCCATTAGATCTATGTATAGCCTGCTTAGCTCTGTGTATAGGCCCATTAGATCTATGTATAACCTACTTGGCTCTGTGTATAGGCCCATTAGATCTATGTATAGCCTCCTTGGCTCTGTGTATGGGCCCATTGGATCTATGTATAACCTCCTTAGCTCTGTGTTTAGTCCCATTAGATCTATGTATAACCTGTGTATAGGCCCATTAGATCTATGTGTAACCTGCTTAGCTCTGTGTATAGGTCCATTAGATCTATGTATAACCTCATTGGCTCTGTATATAGGCCCATTGGATCTATGTATAACCTGTGTATAGGCCCATTAGATCTATGTATAGCCTCATTGGCTCTATGTATAGGCCCATTGGATCTATGTATAGCCTCCTTGGCTCTGTGTATAGGCCCATTAGATCTATGTATAACCTCCTTGGCTCTGTGTATAGGCCCATTGGATCTATGTATAACCTGTGTATAGGCCCATTAGATCTATGTGTAACCTGCTTAGCTCTGTGTATAGGCCCATTAGATCTATGTATAGCCTCATTGGCTCTGTGTATAGGCCCATTAGATCTATGTGTAACCTGCTTAGCTCTATGTATAGGCCCATTAGATCTATGTATAACCTCATTGGCTCTGTGTATAGGCCCATTAGATCTATGTATAACCTGTGTATAGGCCCATTAGATCTATGTGTAACCTGCTTAGCTCTGTGTATAGTCCCATTGGATTTATGTATAACCTCATTGGCTCTGTGTATAGGCCCATTGGATCTATGTATAACCTGTGTATAGGCCCATTAGATCTATGTGTAACCTGCTTAGCTCTGTGTATAGGCCCATTAGATCTATGTATAACCTCATTGGCTCTGTGTATAGGCCCATTGGATCTATGTATAACCTCATTGGCTCTGTGTATAGGCCCATTGGATCTATGTATAATCTCCTTGGCTCTGTGTATAGGTCCAATAGATCTATGTATAACCTCCTTGGCTCTGTGTATAGGCCCATTGGATCTATGTATAACCTGTGTATAGGCCCATTAGATCTATGTATAGCCTCCTTGGCTCTGTGTATAGGCCCATTAGATCTATGTATAACCTCATTGGCTCTGTGTATAGGCCCATTGGATCTATGTATAACCTGTGTATAGGCCCAATAGATCTGTGTGTAACCTCTTTGGATGTTCATTTGTAGAGTGTCATCACACTGGCAAGTTCTTCTCATTATGAAGCTGTGCTCAGTTCTGGAGAGTTGGAACAATGTGTCTGCAGTGGGGACAAAGCCCACGTGACATATAGCATAACCTTCATGGAAGCAGGTACTGGTCTGTGTAATGTCCCTGTGTCCTTAGGGTCACCTGTCTGTACTTCTCTCATATTCTCTTCTTCCTTCATTTGCTCCCACCCCATCCTCTCTTATTAATTATTGCCCCCAATCCATCTTCACCTTCAGATATAAACCCATACACATCTATTCTCTTCTCCTCTATATGTTTTCATTCTTTTGAAGAACTGCACTAGTTAAATGTTGTTAGAATATTAAAAAAATGCAGCCTGTAATGTATTACATTTTTATAACATTTATTCTGCTGTGGAATCCACCATTTTGGTTTCAGTTGACGCTTTTTGCCTTTTAACCTTTCATTCTGTTTCGTTTTTCCTGATATGTAACTCTCAGATTTGTTCTCCATTCTTTAAGGTGCTTTCAATATTTCTGTGACTGCTGAGACAACTCAGATTTCAGATACTTGTGTTGGACCCAACGATGAGTCCCAACCATCCCGAAGGGACACAAAAATATGGATCATTTTTGTGGAGGTGAGATCCCTTTCCTAGGGTGTTCCATTATCATATTATTATATGATAAGGTAGGTGCATAATGGACACAATAACCAGTACAAACCATGTGTAATTACTATGGTATTACCATCAAAAATCTGCAAAATACACCATCACTCTGAAATGTATCCATTAAAGTGCCACTAGAGTTCAGTATTTGGAATATTCTCTATAGCTACAATTGGATATTGGCAAAATAATAATACATCCGCTAATGTAATATAATACGTAATTTATTCTGTTATATATACATATCATCTATTCACATTCAAACCTGTGCCCTGGTGAAGTAATTAGACAAAACGCGTAGGATAGGATTGAGTCATTGTTATTTTGACATATGTTATTTATGTTTTATAGAAATATTTTAGTACCTTATATGGATTTATATACTTTTAAAGTATACCAACCAAATAAACTATTGACTGGAGTATTTTGTATTATATAGAGGTTTATTTGGTAACCTTGGGCCCTATTCTATTGCCCAATACATAAATGTATACACCTAATATCAGTCCTAATATATTCTATTAGCTACTCGCAATTACGAGTTCCCTGCCCATGATAACTAAGGACCAGCCAAAGACACAAATTATTTTTTTATAATCCTTTTATTTCCCTTTGAATATAAAAAAACAAAAAACAAAGACATCAAATACAAAACAAACAATTATTGCCAACGTACCACATAAAATCTTCCAACCTCAATGGGATAATATATTCTCCAGACCTTATCCTTATTTACATTTTGTTTCCATTATCAATTAAAATAGTATTTCTTATATCACTCCCAATCTTGCCATTTTGCCATAATATTTGTTTGATTATTTGGTAATTCCAAGGCTCTTTTCCTTTCCATATTATATTTAACCTCGTTCCACAAAGGGATTCTACTCTGCTCCCAGTTTTTTTTAATCAATAACCATTTAGCCACAAGAAAACAAAAATGAATAATTAACAGCCTTTATGACATGGTGATATTTGGTTCAAACATATGGAATGGGACCAGCTTTGGATCCAAGATCGAAACCTCATTTAACAATTTTGTCAGATGAGAAATACCGTGTATCCAGAATATCCGGTCCAAACCACACTCCCAACGGATATGTGCACTGGTACCCGGGACCTCACATCCTCTCCAACACATTTTAGGATGAACGTCATCTATTTTATTTAGTTCAATAGTTACCCAAAACCATGTTTGGACTAACTTAAAAAACATCTCTCTATATGATACACATCGCGATGCCATTTTAGTCATCTCGAAACCTTCCCACCATTTTTCTTCTGGCCAATCCACACCTAGTTCCTCTTCCCACTTTACAATTCTAGCAGTTTTACCTTTATACTGGATCTTTTTCAAAATATTCTGACATTTTGTAACTTTATGTGTCTTTTAGAATTAAGTGTTCAAAGTGAGACAAGTCTTGATAATGATTTAAGTAGCCAGAGGAGGATAGCTTTTTATTTAATACTAGCGACTTGCCCGTCAAAAATGACGGCAATAAAAATTGAAGCCTGGCAATGGTGTTTGTCACACACTGCGAGCCTCTCCCCCCTCTACTTTATTGGCCTCGCGATGAGCGCCTTTGGCGCTAATCACGGGCTTCGCAATGAGCGCCTTCGGCACACATTGCGAGCCTCTCTACCCCTCTACCTTCCTCTACTTGACGGGAGGGGCTCATTGCGAACCTCTCCCCCCTCTACTTTACTGGCCTTGCGATAAGCTCCTTCGGCGCTCATCTTGGGCCTTGCAATGAGTGGCTTTGGCACTCATTGTGAGCCTCTCCTGCCCTCTACTTCCTTTCCCTCCCCTCTGTCTCTTCCCCCCCTCTCCCTCCCCTGTGTCTCTTTCCCCATTCTCCCTCCCTTGTTTCTCCTTCCCCCCTCTCCCTCCCCTGTGTCTCTTCCTCCTCTCCCTCCCCTGTGTCTCTTTTCCCCCTTTCACTTGTTTCTTCTTCCCCCTCTCCCTCCTCTGTGTCTCTTCCCTCTCTCCCACTCCTGTGTCTTTCTCCCTCCCCTGTGTCTCTTCACCCCGTCTCCCTCCCCTGTGTCTCTGCCCCCCTCATCCCTCCCCTGTGTCTCTCCACCCCCTGACCCTCATCTCTTCCCCCCCTCTGCTGTGTCTCCTCCCCCATCCTGTCCCTCCCCTGTGTCTATTCCTCCCCTCCTCTCCCTCCCCTGTTTCTCTTCCTCCTCTCCCTCCCCTGTGTCTCTCTAACCCCTCCCCTGTGTCTCTCTTCCCCCTCCTCTCTCTCCCCTGTGTCTCTCTTCCCCCTCCCCCTCTCGCTCCCCTGTGCCTCTCTTCCTCCTTCCCTGTGTCTCTCTTCCCCCTCCTCTCCCTCTCCTGTGTCTCTCTTCCCCCTCCCCCTTTCGCTCCCCTGTGCCTCTCTTCCTCCTTCCCTGTGTCTCTCTTCCCCCTCCTCTCTCTCCCCTGTGTCTCTCTTCCCCCTCCCCCTCTCGCTCCCCTGTGCCTCTCTTCCTCCTTCCCTGTGTCTCTCTTCCCCCTCCTCTCCCTCTCCTGTGTCTCTCTTCCCCTCCCCTGTTTCTCACTTCCCCTGTCCCCTGTGTCTCTCTTCCCCCTCCTCTCCCTCTCCTGTGTCTCTCTTCCCCTCCCCTGTTTCTCACTTCCCCTGTCCCCTGTGTCTCTCTTCCCCCTCCTCTCCCTCTCCTGTGTCTCTCTTCCCCTCCCCTGTTTCTCACTTCCCCTGTCCCCTGTGTCTCTCTTCCCCCCTCCTCTCGTGTCTCTATTCCCTGCCTCCTCTCCCTCCCCATGTATCTCTTCCCCCTCCTCTCCCCCCCCGTGTCTTTCTTCCCCCATGTCTCTCTCCCCCCACTCCTCCCTCACCTCAATGCTGTAGACACGCGCGCACGCTTATGTGACGTCTTTGTGTGTGCGCGTGCGCGCGCTTGTATGCCCGGCTACCCGTGCACGCGTCCCCGGCTACCCGTGCTCGCGTCCCGCCCACGCGTGCCACCAGAGCAGAGAGGCTGCAGGGCTGATGTGGGGCTGATGGGAGCCATGGCAGAGGGATTTGTGAAACTGCGAGTTGTCGTCAGTTGCGTGATGACAACTCGCAGTTTGACAATTATAATATGTGATATATCACATATATAGTTGTGAGCATGCGGGTTGCTGCTAACGCTGCGGGCTTGCGTAGCAAGCCTGCGGCTTTCGCAAAGCGAGGGCCACAGTTGCTGGCATGGAGCACCAAAGCCAGGCATGGCGCTCCATGCCAGCAACTGCGGACCTCGCAAAATTAAAGGACTTACGACAGAAAAATACGAGATGCGTTACGACCTATTACGACCTCGCAAAAATACAACCTTACCGCCCAAAACCGCACACATGAAAACATGAAAAACACAATAAATACACACAACAAATACATAAAAAGCTTACCTACAGCAAGGGGGGCAGCTAGGACCTTAAAAACTAAAGTTACACCTCCATTTAACTCCAAATAAAAGAGTTTAGACACCCGAAAATCACCGAAGCGAGAGAAAAAATGTCCTCCGAAAAAAACGAAAACGAGGCTACAGGACTCTAAAGACGCAAAACACCACCAAACACCTACAGATTTTCCGAAAAACACGTATGAGATCTGAAAACAAGGACGCAACCCCCGCGACCCGAAAAACATTAGAAACACAAGAAATACACACAACAAACACATAAAAAGCTTACCCACAGCAAGGGGGCCACCCAGGACCTCTGCAAGTGAAGTTACACCTCCATTTAAGTCCGAATTTCTGAGTTTAGACCCGAAAATCATCTAAGCGAGAGAAAAAATGGCCGCGGAACAAAACGAAAACGAGGCTAAAGGACCCTAAACACGCGAAACACCACCAAACAGCTACGGATATTCCGAAAAAGTCGGACGACATCCAAAAACAAGGACGCAAAATCATCCACAGCCGCATACCACACATTAGGCGCCATTTTAGAACAATAACTTATACAATGCGGAAGTACACAGCTACCCCTAACGGATTTGCCTTGCGCACGCACACTATTACACTGCACACATTCATGACGCTTACACAGCAGCTCCACACCACTAATGCTGCAGCAACATCAAAACACATTGCAGCTCTTCAACACAATGCTGCATATATTACTTCACAATAGGTAACGTATATTCATTTCTTATTTTACTAATTATTCATAAACACCAAGGCTGCTCATAACACACAAACAACCAAGAGCCTCGCAATGAGCGCCAAAGGCGCTCAGCGCGAGGCTCGCAATCAGCGCCCAAGGATCTTAAAACACCAACAAAATTAATTTCGCACACAAACAGCATTACCTGCCTTACAATCTTATTGCCGTCATTTTTTGACGGGCGAGTCGCTAGTGTATATAGAACCAGTAGAGCGATTTTAAATTTTGCACTTTCTGAGTTAATTCATATGTTCATTTTGCTCCCCTAGAATAAAGATCATTAATATTCTTCTTGCCTATATTCTTTAAATGTGGGATAAGCCACATTTCTTCGAGATAGAGAGATCGAGAGAGAGAGAACGAGATAAAGGTGCAGCCAACGATGGGCACTAGAATATTTCTTTCTATTTAAGTACCAACATTTTTAAATTGAATTTATTCCGTCTGGGAAGGGTTTTAATAACTTTAGTTTGGCCATAAATATAGTTCTTTTCTTAAGTTTAGTATCATATCTTCCTCTATATCCATCCACCCGGAAGTCGTTTTTAAGCTACTCCACCCTATCAGGTGAGACGTGATTATAGATTCGTCTTTTACTGGGAGGAGGTGAAGGCCTCCCCTTTCAAAAATTGTTTTTGAAATTTCTAATTTTATTCAAGATTTTTTTTTTATTATATATATATATTTAACAGTATTTTATTTTTTTTCAAAATATACTTTGGAACTATTTGTGGAATACACCTTAAGACATAAGTAAATTTAGGGATTATAACCATGTTAACAGCTGAAAATTCTCCCTAATAATGACAGATAGATAGAATATGTGTACAAATGAGAAACATACTGTTTGATTGATATTCGATACAAGTTCTTTTTCATTATATATTTTATACCATATGAAAGGTCCACTCCTAGATGGGTTTTTGTTTAGTCATTCAGTCGCATCCGACTCTTTGTGACTCTATGGACCACAGCACGCCAGATGTATCTCTCAGTCACTGCCCCTCTGAGCTCCATCAAGTTCATGTTCATTACTTCAGTGACCACATCTATCCATCTTTGCCTCTGTCGTTCCCTTCTTCTTGTGCCTTCCATCTTTCCCAGCATCAAAGTCTTTTCTAGGGAATCCTGCCATCTCATTATCTGGCCAAAATATTTGAGCTTCAGCCTCAGGATCATACCTTCTATTGAACAGTTTGTCTTGATTTCCTGAAGTACTGATGTATTGGATCTTCTTGCAGTCCAAGGGACTCTAAGCAGCCTTTTCCAACACCACAATTCAAAAGTGTTAATTGTACAGCGCTCAGATTTCTTTATGGTCCATCTCTAGCATCCGTATGTTACTACTGGGAATACCATAGTTGGAACTATGCAGACCTTTGTTGAGTAGTTAGTTTAATATCTTTACTTTTTACTAGCTTGTCCAAGCTTGCCATAGCTTTCCTCCCCAGAAGCAAACGTCTTTTAATTTCATGACTATAGTCTGCATCTGCAGAGATCTTAGATCCAAGGAAAATAAAATCTGTCACTGCCTACACTTCTTTCCCGTCTATTTGCCAGGAAGTGAGATTGCCGTTTGCCATGATCTTTGTCTTTTTAATGTTGAGCAGCAGGCCAGCTTTTGCACTCACTTTCACCCTCATCACTAGGTCCTTTAGTTCCTCCTCACTTTCAGCCATAAGAGTAGTATCATCGGCGTATCTGAGGTTGTTGATATTCCTTCCAGCAACATGGATTCCAGCTCTGGATTCCTCCAGTCCAGCCTAACGCATGATGTACTCTGCATATAAGTTGAATAAATAAGGTGACCATATACAACCTTGTCGCACTTCTTTTCTGATCTTGAACCATTCTGTTGTCCCGTGTTCGGTTCTGACCGTGGCTTCTTGATCGACATACAGATTCTTTAGGAGGAGGATTAGATGATCTGGTGCTCCCATCTCTTTAGGACATGTCACATTTTGTTGTAATCCACACAGTCAAAGGCTTTAGAATAGTCCATGAAGGAGAAGTACATGTTTTTTTGGAACTCTTTTGCTTTCACTATTATCCAGCGGATATTGGCAATTTGATCTCTTGTGCCTCTTCCTTGCTGGCATGTGAAATGAGTGCAATTGTTTGATAATTGGAGCACTCTTTGGCACTGCCTTTTTTTGGGATTGGGATGTAGACTGACATTTTCCAGTCTATTGGCCATTGTTGAGTTTTCCAAATGTGTTGACATTGAATAGTTCAATTGGGATTCCATCACCTTCTGCAGCCTTATTATCAGCAAGACATCCTAGAGCCCATCTCACTTCACTCTCCAAGATGTCTGGCTCCAGCTCATTGGATAAACTACTGAGGTCATCACTGCTGTTAAGATCCTTCCTGTATAGATCTTCATTGTATTCCTGCCACCTCTTCTTTATCTGATCTTCTTCTGTTAAGTCCCTACCATGCTTGTCTTTTATCACGCCCACTTTGGCATGAAAAGTGTCTTTTTGGTTCCCAATTTTCTTGATCTCTTGATTTACCCATTCTGTTATCTTCTTCAATCTCTTTACACCACTCATTGTAGAATGTCTCCTTGTCTCTTCTTGCTATCCTCAGGAATTCTGTATTCAGTTGGACAAATCTTTTCTGATCTCCATTACCTTTTGCTTTCCTCCTTTCCTGGGCTACTTTCAAAGCCTCATCAGACAGCCAGTTTGGCCTCTTACGTTTCTTTCTTTTAGGGATATTCTTTGTTGCTGTTTCCTGAATAATGTTGCAAACTTCAGTCCAAATTTATTCAGGCCTTCTATCTTCCATATCTAGTTCCTTAAATCTATGCTTTACTTCCACTGCATATTTACAAGGGATATTATTAATTTTGTATCTTCTTGGTCTGATGGTTTTCCCTCTCTTCTTCACTTTAATTTTCACCTTTGCAATAAGAAGCTCACGGTCCGAGCAGCAGTCTTCTCCCAGTCTTGTTTTTGCTGACTGTATGGAGCTCCTCCATCTTTGGCTGAAAGTATATAGTCAATCTAATATATATGTTGTCCATCTGGTGATGTCCATGTGGAGTCGTCTCGGAGGCTGTCGGAAGACGGTGTTTGCTACGACTAGAGAATTATCTGGACAGAATTCTACTAATCTCTGATCTGATTCATGTTGTACTCCAAGGCCAAACTTGCCAGTTATCTTTTGGTTCCCTACTTTAGCTTCCAATCTCCTATGATGATAGTATATTGGTCTATAACATGATCTGGTGATTGTCTGATGTCACCAATTCCCAGGATATGTACATTTAATCTTGTCATTTCATTCTTGACCCCATCTAGTTTGCCTTGGTTCATAGTTCTAATATTCCAGGTTCCTATTCTATTCCTTTCCCCTCCAGACACATCCGCAGCTGGGTGTCCTTTTGGCTTTGGCCCAACCACTTCATTACATCTGGTGTTACTCGTACTCGCCCTCAGCTCTTCCTCAGTAATGTGGTAGGCACCTTCTGACCTGAGGGACTCATCTTCCACTGCCATATTGTTATGGCTCTGGTTGTGCCTGTCCATAAAGTTTTCTTAGCAAAGATACTGGAGTGGGTTGCCAGTTCCTTGTCCAGTGTACCATAATTTGCCTGACCTCTTTGCCACAAGCTACCCTCCTGGCTGACACTACATGGTATAGCTCATAGCTTCATCCACGTACACAAGCCCCTTCACCACGACAAGGTAGCAATCCAGAAGTAATATATTTACACTTCCAATTAAGGGGATAAAGCTGTTGAAGTTTTTCAACCTGTTCATGTTTAATATTTGAATACATTTAATTTGATTTACTTGAACTAATTTTAAAATATGATACCATTCTATAATTTTTTTGTAAATTTTGTAATTCTGAAAGAGAATTTTCTGGATCTGTTAGTGTTACTATGACATAGTGAAGATTCCAGATAAGATCCAACTCTTCCTGCCTTTTAGATACAAGAATTGCCCTAAATATGCTGGCAATCTTCCTTGAAGGAATGAGCCTCTTGGCGACCGGCAGTCATATCAGCCCTTCTTAAAGAAATACACCATATTCTATGTATTTCAGAAGCATGGCTTTTAATATGGACATCTTACTGCATCTCTCCAAGCGCTACGTAATATGTTGGCGCGTTATAAATAATCAATAATAATCTCTAAAACAGGAACTGAGCCCAGACAAAGGATTTTTACTTTCCTAGTTACATCACAGTGGGCTGAACACATTCAATTCCCCCACCCAGATTAGAATCACTTAATCATACCTTGCCCACCTTGGGGGGGACCACATGGGTTTCAGAGCTGCAACATAGAACAAAGGGCCTGTTATTACCCTAACATCCTGCAGTGACACCTTGTGGACAAGCATGGGATTACAGTAAAAGCACAACCCACACAACGTCATAGCAAATGCCCCTCTCCACAGCAACCAACATGGCTGCATCATGGTTTAATCCATAAGAGGAAAACTAAACTTCGCAAGCACCCCCTCCTGCGACTCAGCAAAGAGGGTGTAATCTCGCTGGATTGCGCCTGATGAGCAGGCTGCTCCGTTCTGGTGTAAGTCATTGTTGGTTTTAGGAAAACAATATTCTCCAAGAGTCCATAGTCCAGTGTCCACAGGGTAAAAATGCTTCAACAGGACCAGTAATGACACCCAGCCCACACAATTTTGTGCATAGCCTCCATGGCGCAATTTCCAACCGCCTCCCTTGGGCCATGGCACATGCCCCGTCCAAATCCATTGCTTAAAACACTTTCCATTGGGCAGTTGCAGGGGAGATTACACAGTTGGGGTAGATGAGCCACACCATGGGGTATCCTTATCCTGGAACAATATTGTTTCCCCAAGGAAATATCTTTCCATACCAGTTCTTCTAGCCAGCCTGACAGCTCATGGCCCTGCCACAATCCCAGGAACTCCATCCATTGCTCTAGAGGCTCCATTCCTCTTGATGCCGGCTCTCCGAGATTCCACCACAATGCCACCAGTTTGTGAGGATTCCAGATAGGCTCCATCTCTTCCTGCCCTTTTGATACAAGAATTTCCCTTAATATGCTGGCAATCTTCCACGAAGAAATGGGCCTCTCGGCAGTCATATCAGTCCTTAAAGACATACACCATATTCTATGTATTTCAGAAGCACAGCTTTTAACATAGACCTCTTACTGCATCTCTAAAACAGGAACTGAGCCCAGACAAAGGATTTTTCCTTCCCTAGTTACATCATAGTGGGCTGAACACATTCAAATCTCCCCACTTAGATCAGCATCACCCAATCATACCTTGCCCACCTTAGGAGGAGGGGGGACCACATGGCCTCAGAGTGGCAACATAGAACAAAGGGCCTGTTATTACCCTAACATCCTGCAGTGACATCTTGTGGACACACATGGGATTACAGTAAAAGCACAATACACACATCACAGAAAATGCCCCTCTCCCCAGCAACCAACATGGCTGCAACATGGTTTAATCCATAAGAGGAAAACTGAACTTCACAGACATCACCTGCAAACAATGATATTTTATATATCGCATTTCCTTTTGCTGTTCCCTTAACTTTCACCGATCTTCTTATTGACTCCGCTAAAAGTTCAATTGTTAATATGAAAATTAAAGGGGTGAGCAGGCTCCCTTATCTGGTTCCATTTCCTAGGGAAAATGTTTCTGTTTCCAGTCCCAATCCACTTACTACTGCCGCAGGATCACATATTATAATTGTCTAACTGCGATTCGTCGTCACGCTTCAGACGAATCGCAGTTAGACAATTATAAACTGCTGCGCATTGCGCAGAGCGCGGCACGAGCCGCGCATGCACAGAGCGCTGCGCGAGCTGCGCATGCGCAGAGCGCGGCGCAAGCCACGCTCTGCGCCCGAGCCGCGCTTGCGCAGAGCGCGGCGCGAGCCGCGCATGCGCAGAGCGCGGCATAAGCCGCGCTCTGCGCCCGAGCCTTGCTTGTGCAGAGCGCAGCGCGAGTAGTGCATGCGCAGAGCGCGGCACGAGCCGCGCATGCGCTTGCGCGGCCCGAGAGCAGATAAAAGAGTGGGGAAGAGGGGGGGGGGGGGGGTAGAGGCACAGAGGGAGAGTGGGGAAGAGGGGAGGGAGAGGGGGGGAGAGTGGGGAAGAGGGGGGGAGAGGCACAGAGGGAGAGTGGGGAAGAGGGGGGGGAGAGGCACGGCACAGAGGGAGAGTGGAGAAGAGGCACAGAGGGAGAGTGGGGAAGAGACACAGAGGGATAGGTGGGAAAGAGACACAGGGGAGGTAGAGGAGGGGGAAAAGACACACGGGAGGGAGAACAGGGGGAAGATACACATGGGAGGGAAATGGGGGGAGGGAGAGGGGAACAGACACAGGGGGAAGGGGGAAAGAGACACAGGCCAGGGGGGAACAGGCACAGAGGGAGAGGGGGGAAGAGGCACAGAGGGAGAGGGGGAAGAGACACAGGGGGGTGAGATACAGAGGGAGGAAGAGACACAGAGGGAAGGGGGGGAAGAGGTACAGAGAGAGGGGGAAAGAGGCACAGAGGGGGGGAACAGAGGAAGGGGTGAAGAGACACAGTGGCGAGACACACAGAGAGAGGCGGGGGAAGAGGCACAGAGGGAGAGGGTGGAAGACACAGAGTGGGGAGAGACACAGAGGGTGAGGGGGAAGAGACAGAAAGGAAGAGGCACAGAAAGAGGAGGGGGAAGAGACACAGGGGAGTGAGAGGAGGGGGAAGAGACACAGGGGAGAGAGTGCAGGGGGGAAGATACACAAGGGAGGGAAATGGAGACACGAGGAAGGCCGGAACAGACACAGGGGGAGGGGGAAAGAGACACAGGCCAGGGGGGAACAGACACAGGGGAGGGTTGGGGGAGACACAGGGGGGGGAAGAGATGCATAGGAGGGAGAAGGGGGAAAGAGACACAGGGGAGGGGTTTAGAGACACGGGAGGGAGAGGGAGGTAAAAACACAGGGGGGCAGGAGATACAAAGGAGGTAGACGAGGTGGAAGGAGACACAAGGGAGGGAGAGGAGGGGGGAAATAAGACACGAGGGAGGAAGTAGACAGAGGGAGAGACTCGCAATGAGCTCCAAAGGGGCTCATTGCACGGCCTGTGATGAGCGCCAACGGCGCTCATCACAAGGCCAGTAAAGTAGAGGGGGAGAGGCTTACATTGTGTGGCAAACAGCATTGCCAGGCTTCAGTTTTTATTGCCGTCATTTTTGACGGGCAAGTCGCTAGTTATTATATAAGGCCTTAATGGCCTTAGACCCAAAGAGCCCAGGTCCAAATTTGTTCATTACTTCATCAATAAAATCCTAGCTCACCCAGTCAGACGCTTTCTCAGCATCCAATGACACGGTGAGCGATCAAAGGATCTTTCTATTAGACCAAGACAAGAAATCAATTATTTTCCTCACATTATCAGGGCCCTGTATCTCCTTCACAAATCCAGTTTGATCCTCTTTAATTAACTTGGGATCAAATTATTTAATCTATTTGCCAACACACTTGTGTAACGTTTTATATCTACATTAATTAATGAGATGGGCCTGTAATTCTTAAAATCTTCTGGATCTTTATTTGGTTTTAAAATATTCAGAATGTCAGCATCCAACATTTCCTGTGGGATATATCCATTTTTTTTATCTCAATCAACATTTTTACCATAGGATTTATTATTTCTGAGAAAAAATGTTGAAATAACAATTTAGATATCCATCTAGACCTGAAGCTTCGTAATGTTCTAATGCTCTTAGAGTCTTCTGTTTCTTCTGGAGTAATATCTGCAGTTAGATCCATATAGTCCTCTTCTGTTTTCTTGAAGCAGTTCTACTTTATCAAAAAAAATCCTTTATATCCAGTTTTGAGGGCGTTAGAAAATGTGGTTCTTTTTCCAAATTATATAGGGAACAATAATATTTCGCAAACATTTCTCCGATTTCTTTTGACTGAGAGTGTAACGGAGTTGGAACACGAATCCAATATCTCCGCTGGTATACGGTAAAATACCCAAGAGGCACTACAGTTTCACCATTCCCGACCTCCCATATTGGACGACACACAATTTGGGAGTCAAATGAATACAGACTTTATTTTGTTATGTGCAGAAATATTTATACACATCTCTTCCCACAGGCAATACACATCCCTCATAGTTGGTCACACAATACACATAGAGGGACAATAGGTGGGTCACACCTCCCTGAGGCTACCTGGCAACATTGATACAATCAGACATTGATTCAATTACACTTCTTTGTTCTTATGTCTGATGATAAAAACACTTTATACAATAGACTTCCTTATCTTATGAGGAGTCTCTGTAATAGGATTATCTATTAGCCAAGGTCTGCAATAGTCTGGGCTAATATTCTGCAGAGCATAAACCAACATACATATAGTATAACAGTAGGATCATATTTTAACCAAGAATTAAATAACCATAAAACAGGGTAAAACAGTGATGGGTTCCGTTACAGAGAGTATATTTTATTATCTTGTCCTCTCAGTCTTGTAATTCTATTTTGGATATTTTTATTTTTTATTTTATTTATTTGCCAGAGCTTTCCCTGCTTTGTTACCCATTGAGTATTGGTTTTGTTGGAACTTCCAGATCATATTGTCTATTTGACTTTGGACAATGTTCTTTATTTTTGATGAAATATCCTTTATCTGGATGTATAATTCTCTACTGGGAAAGGTCTTATTTAATATCTGTAGGTTATATATCGCTCTCTTAGTGTCTTACTGCTTCTTCTTTTTTTCTGCTGTAGCTCATGCTATAAAAATACCCCTCAAATATGCTTTAAGAGCACACCCAATTGTTGTATTGGAAATATTTTGATCCTCATTCAGTGAAAAAAAAGTAATATCTTGTTTTATCTCTTCTATTTGTTTTTTAGATTTTATCAATGTTGGATCTAATTTCCACTTCTGTTTGGGAGTGTTAATTCCTTCATCTTTGATGGTTAGGCAGATGGAGGCATGATCTGACCATAGCACCTTGTTTATCGTAATATTAATGACTGATGAGATTGTCTCTTTCTCAACAAAGATGACGCAATTACGTGTTCCCCACCCATGGTAACTAAGGACCAGCCAAAGAAGCAAATTAAGCCTTAGAACTCCATTGGTTTTTATCATAGCTAGGATATTACGAGCTCTAAAAAATGAAAGTTACACAAAATGTACATTGTATTAGACCCGGAGCTCTAGCAAATAAAGTCTAACCCGCAAATGAAAAAAAGTATCACTTTCCTGTCAAAAATATTACAAATACGAAATTGAAATCGCAAGGGCTTTTTCAAACACTTATTAGAGCTGTAACTGCAATTAAACACACAATACTGTACTATAAAAGAATGGAAATACATTAGAATTAATTGAACAACAGTCTCAAACCCACAAATATGCAATCAAAAAATATTATTTTTAACTGTTATTTCTGAGTAATATTGATCCTGGGACTCAAGGGGTTAATACGCATCATGAAACCCATGTTGACCTGAACAGATGCTCTAATGCATTTTTTAGATTGCTTGATTATGAGCCCTATCGGCAAATATTACTTATTGACACTAATTAATTATTAGTCTCTGATTGCAGATTACGTGTAACTTCCATGTTTTCCTGACCTCACGATGACGGTCTCGTTTACTATTGGCTGTGGCTAAGAAGTAAATTATATATTGTCAGGTCATATGATCACACCCCTGAAATCAGACGTAAAAAGGCAGGGATTATGTGCGGAGGCTGTGGGGCGTAAATTGCGAGCTTGAGTCAATAGAATACATCTAAACGTGTAAATAAAAAAACACCCACAACCAAATTCCGGGCATTGTGAGCTACTAATAGAATAGGGCCCTTATCCCGTCAGGTTCTGTGATCTATATGTGGAGCTTTTTGTCCACCTATTTGGTGGATTTTTCTATGACCTAAGATGATTTTATAAACATATTTTTAAAGTGTCTATCACAATATTTTTATGTATTTCACCACATACAGCTTTTTGCTCTCTCCTTTTTTTTCCTCTAATTTTTCACCTTATATATCTAATATCTAAAAAAAAAATTGCATATAAAGATTTAAAAAATGTAGGTCTTTTTTTTTGCTGAATAAAAAGGTTTTGGTATCATCAAGTTTCCTTATTCGAATGATTATATAAAAATTGTCCATTTTGGTCCTTTAAAGGATCTTGTAGATTGGGAAAACCTTCAAACGTTTGTGAAGTTTGTAACAAATGAACATGATTAGCTCTAGGTATAGCATCGTTTCCTGATACAATGTATATACTTGTACCTGAAGGATGCCATGTTTGTGTCTTTCACACTTCCTGCTGGCTTGGAGACTGAGTGGGTGTATTCTCCAAATTTTTCTTTTAAATTGTCTTTTCAAGAGTGGAAAGTGTTCGTAGGGGGCTAGTTGGTTTGTTTTTTATTCATTTGTTAATTCAGATAAGATTTCAGCACATGACACCTCCCGCAGGCTCAGTATGGGGCAGTCACAAGTACACTTGCAAGCCTTGCTTGTCCTGCTTTGTAACAGGCCCCTACTGCACTGAAAAGGAAGCATGACGATAATGGCAGCTTCCACGCATGGGCACAGTCTGCAAATATGAAGCTTTTCACTGAAAATTATTTTCTGCCTATAGCACATACAGTGCCTTGCAAAAGTATTCACCCCCCTAAAGTCAATACTTTGTAGAGTCACCTTTCGCAGCAATCACAGCTCCAAGTCGCTTTGGATAAGTCTCTATGAGCTTGCCACATCTTACCACTGGGTTTTGCCCATTCCTCCTTGCAAAACTGTTCCAGCTCCTTCAAGTTGGATGGTTTGTGCTTGTGAAGAGCAATCTTTAAGTCTGACCACAGATTTTCTATTGGATTGAGTTCTGGGCTGTGCCTCGGCCATCCCAACACATTTACATGTTTCCCCTTAAACCACTCAAGTGTTGCTTTAGCCGTGTGTTTGGGGTCATTGTCCTGCTGGAAGGTGACCCTCCGTCCTAGCCTCAAATCACGCACAGAGTGGTACAGGTTTTGCTCAGGAATATCCCTGTATTTAGCACCATCCATCTTTCCCTCAACTCTGACCAGTTTCCCAGTCCCGGCTGCTGAAAAACATCCCCACAGCATGATGCTGCCACCCCATGTTTCACTGTAGGGATGGTGTTCTTTGGGTGATGTGATGTGTTGGGTTTGCGCCAGACATAGCGTTTTCTAGTCTCATCAGACCAGAGCATCTTCCTCCATACATTTTGGGAGTCTCCCACATGCCTTTTCGCAAACTCAAAACGCGCCATTTTGTTTTTTGCTGAAAGTAATGGCTTTCTTCTGGCCATAAAGCCCAACTCTATGGAGCGTACAGCTTATTGTCGTCCTATGTACAGATACTCCAGTCTCTGCTGTGGATCTCTGCAGCTCCTCCAGGGTTACCTTAGGTCTCTGTGCTGCCTCTCTGATTAATGCCCTCCTTGCCCGGTCCGTGAGTTTTGGTGGTCTCCCGTCTCTTGGCAGGTTTGCTGTTGCGCCATGTTCTTTCCATTTGGTTATTATAGATTTGATGGTGCTCCTGGGGATCATCAAAGATTTGGATATTTTTGTATAACCTAACCATGACTTGTACTTCTCAACAACATTGTCCCTTACTTGTTTGGAAAGTTCTTTGATCTTCATGGCAGTGTCTGGTTAGTGGTGCCTCTTGCTTAGGTGTTGCAGCCTCTGGGGCCTTTCAAAAAAGGTCTGTATATGTAATGACAGATCATGTGACACTTAGATTGCACACTAGTGGTCATCATTGCACTAATTATGTGACTTCTGAAGGTAATTGGTTGCACCAGAGCTTTTTATGGGCTTCATAACAAAGGGGGTGAATACATATGCACATGACAGTTTTCTGTTTTCTATTTCTAAGCAAATCATTTTATGTATATATTTTTCTCATTTCACTTCACCAACTCAGACTATTGTGCTCTGATCCATCACATATAATGCAGATTAACAAAACATTAAACTTAAGGCTGTAATGTAACAAAATTGGTAAAAATTCAAGGGGGTGAATACTTTTGCAAGGCACTGTACATCTGCCAATGTACTTCACAAACAAGTGGAGCTTATTCTAATCTACAGGGACAGTCAACTCTTTCACTGGGTCCTCTTCTAGGAGCCAATTGAGCTTCTGTTAACTTATCACAATGAACAAATAGCGCTTACAATGTGTTGCTTTGGGTTTCGCTCTACAGGT
The DNA here is from genome assembly GCA_027410445.1 of Discoglossus pictus. Taxonomy (NCBI): domain Eukaryota; kingdom Metazoa; phylum Chordata; class Amphibia; order Anura; family Alytidae; genus Discoglossus; species Discoglossus pictus. The sequence goes on from CM050171.1 coordinate 129,900,412, forward strand.
AATAATTGTTCCTGTGATGTGACAGCTAATTAATACGTTCCTCTTTATGATCTCTCATTCCAGCCTGAGGGGATCAAGACCGAAGTGACAACCAGCCAATTTATCTGTGTACAAGGTAAGTACATGAAGAGGCTCCAGAGCAAGTCCTGTGGGCGCCAAGTCCCCTAAACATGGCGGGGTTATACTTCTAACTATATAAATGAATGAACTTGAAAGATGTTTTTTTAAGTATAACTTATATGAAAACATCCTAATAATCTCTCACAGTGAGGGGTGATAAATATGAAGAGCATGTCCAGAATACTGATAAGGCGCTCACTATTGTTATATATCTAACTGGACATGCAGCCCTATTAAATTCGGGCTACGTGTAACACCGTAACTTGTACTGTACAAAGTAAGACCTACGGCTATTAAACTAGCCCTGTAAAGCAGGCCGCTGCGAGAAATGCCTACGGGATGAGGAACGTTATACTTTTCGGCCCTAAATCCTTTGTCAAGCCCATAACCACTACAATTCCAATCATGCTATTAAATTGCAACAACTCGCGAGCAAGCCCGTAACACGCAAATGTATCCCAAAGCCCAACGAGGATAGAGAGGACCTGCAAGAGGATAAAGTCCAATACGTAGCACTTTAAATGCAAATATCACCACACTACTGTACTTTTATTGTTAGGTATTAGAGTTAATAGCACAACATTCTCAAGCCCGCAAATCGGCCCAGAAAAATATTTGATTTCATGTTTAATTTCGTTGTTATATCAATCCCGGCAATCAATGAGTTAATACATATACTGTAACTTGCATGGACTAGAATATCATATTTATAGCTTTATTAATATTGCATTACATCTGGAATGTGCGTCCGATCGTAACTCGTAATTGAACCCCGTAAGACTTTGAAATCCAACCTCCATTTTTCTGTGACACAATGATGACGATCTCTGTTTCCATTGGTTCCATCTAAACCCGTAACTATGGGTTTGCTTAATTGATCACCTACAATGCCGCAAATCCGACGGTCTACAAATGGTTTACAGGTTTGCATCTCAAGCCCGTAACTCGCAGCTCGTTCAAATTTAATAGCACAGCAACTCGCCCAAATTTCAAGCCCGCAGTCGTTGCGGGTCTCACGTTGCACTTACGGTGCTCAATTTTCATGTGGTTGTTTGTCGTCCATCTTGGGGGTACTTTTTTGTATAGCCTACTTTCAACTCACTTCCAATGAAGTTTTTTTTATATCAAGCAATTGCAATTATATATATACAGTATCTCACAAAAGTAAGTACACCCCCCTCACATTTTTGTAAATGTAAAGTAAAGTAGTAAGTGTACGGCCCGTATAACAGGCCCAGACCATAATATATACACATATGTCTATATGTGTATGTATGTTTTCTATATGTTGTGTTTATTCCCCCTATATACATTTACCTGATGATGTCAGATGCTGCCTCCACTCTCTCTGCGTCGATGTTTATGTTCAAACTGAGGGTTTCATCTCATATCAGTGTTTTTGTGCACTTTGTCCTTATCCGTTTATCTGTCATTTAGGGATAATTTCAACTACCTTTCCTCAGTATAGATGTATACTTTTGGTGGTGGGAGTGTCATGGTCTTTGCCTGCATGAGTGCTGCCGACACTGGGGAGCTACAGGTCATTGAGGGAACCATGACTGCCAACATGTGCTGTGACATACTGAAGCAGAGCACGATCCCTTCCCTCCGGAGACTGGGCCGCAGGGCAGTATTCCTACATGATAACGACCCCAAACTCACCTCCAAGATGACCACTGCCTGCTAAAGAAGCTGAAGGTAAAGGTGATGGCCTGGCCAAGCATGTCACCCAGACCTAAACCGCATTCAGCATCTGTGGGGCATCCTCAAACGGGAGGTGGAGGAGCGCAAGGTCTCTAACATCCACCAGATCCGTGGTGTCATCATGGAGGAGTGGAAGAGGACTCCAGTGGCAACCTGTGAAGCTCTGGTGACCTCCATGCCCATGAGGGTTGTGCTGGAAAATAATGGCGGCCACTCAAAATATTGACACTTTGGGACCAATTTGGACATTTCCACTTAGGGGTGTACTCACTTTTGTTGCCAATGGTTTAGACATTAATGGCGGTGTGTTGAGTTATTTTGAGAGGACAGCACATTTACACTGTTATACGGGCCGTACACTTACTACTTTACATTGTATCAGAGGGTCATTTATTCAGTGTTGTCACATGAAAAGGTATAATAACATATTTACACAAATGTGAGGGGGGTACTTACTTTTGTGAGATACTGTACGTGTGGGTTTCATTTCTGTAACACCTTGGACCTTTGCTGTGTCCCCTTAACATAACATTTGATATCGGTGAAGTTGCTGCTAGTAAAGTGAGTCTTGAGACCTTATTAATTGGTACAGGATGGTTGTGAGATGGCATGGGGCGCCATACGTGCAAGGCAGGTGTATGGTCACTTGAGCCATAGAAACCTCCCAAAGGTAAGTGGCCTCCCTCGCCCTATTGTGTGAGCTAACAGTGGCCATGTCACATAAGAAACACGCAGGATGTAGCCATGTTATTGTGTCTCTATGTAACTGACCCGTGATATCTGGTCATCACCTTCTCTGCTAATGTCCTGCTTCCTGTGGTCAGTGGCACTTTGGGACATGGAGAAGGATCTTATTTATATCTGTCTTGTTTTATACAGACACCAACTCTGAGAGTCAGACCAGTCTGACTATCGCAGGAGACTTTGTGTCGGGCTCCGAGACAGGACATGTCACCATTACACGTGAGTACAATGTCTGGGTGCCCATGTACATGTATACTGCACCCCAATACATATACATAAATACAGAGTACACATACCAATAGGTACCCCAATACACATACTTACACAGTGCCCACACATATAGGCACCCCAATACACGTACATACACAGTGCCCACACATATAGGCACCCCAATACACGTACATACACAGTGCCCACAAATATAGGCACCCCAATACACGTACATACACAGTGCCCACACATATAGGCACCCCAATACACGTACATACACAGTGCCCACGCATATAGGCACCCCAATACACGTACCTACACAGTGCCCACAAATATAGGCACCCCAATACACGTACATACACAGTGCCCACACATATAGGCACCCCAATACACGTACATACACAGTGCCCACGCATATAGGCACCCCAATACACGTACATACACAGTGCCCACACATATAGGCACCCCAATACACATACATACACAGTGCCCACGCATATAGGCACCCCAATACACATACATACACAGTGCCCACACATATAGGCACCCCAATACACATACATACACAGTGCCCACACATATAGGCACCCCAATACACGTACATACACAGTGCCCACGCATATAGGCACCCCAATACACGTACATACACAGTGCCCACACATATAGGCACCCCAATACACGTACATACACAGTGCCCACACATATAGGCACCCCAATACACATACATACACAGTGCCCACACATATAGGCACCCCAATACACATACATACACAGTGCCCACACATATAGGCACCCCAATACACATACATACACAGTGCCCACACATATAGGCACCCCAATACACGTACATACACAGTGCCCACACATATAGACACCCCAATACACGTACATACACAGTGCCCACACATATAGGCACCCCAATACACGTACATACACAGTGCCCACACATATAGGCACCCCAATACACGTACATACACAGTGCCCACGCATATAGGCACCCCAATACACATACACATACACTGCACACACCTCCAGACACCCCATTACACATACATACACATACAGTGCACACACCCCCAGACACCCCATTACACATACATACACATACAGTGCACACACCCCCAGACACCCCATTACACATACATACACATACACTGCACACACCCCCAGACACCCCATTACACATACATACACTGCACACACCCCCAGACACCCCATTACACATACATACACATACACTGCACACACCTCCAGACACCCCATTACACATACATACGCATACAGTGCACACACCCCCAGACACCCCATTACACATACATACACATACAGTGCACACCCCCAGACACCCCATTACACATACATACACATACACTGCACACACCCCCAGACACCCCATTACACATACATACACATACAGTGCACACACCCCCAGACACCCCATTACACATACATACACATACACTGCACACCCCCAGACACCTCATTACACATACATACACATACACTGCACACACCCCCAGACACCCCAATACACATACATACACATACAGTGCACACACTCCCAGACACCCCAATACACATACATACACATACAGTGCACACACCCCCAGACACCCCATTACACATACATACACATACACTGCACACACCCCCAGACACCCCATTACACATACATACACTGCACACACCCCCAGACACCCCATTACACATACATACACATACAGTGCACACACCTCCAGACACCCCAATACACATACACATACACTGCACACACCTCCAGACACCCCATTACACATACATACACATACAGTGCACACACCCCCAGACACCCCATTACACATACATACACATACAGTGCACACACCCCCAGACACCCCATTACACATACATACACATACAGTGCACACCCCCAGACACCCCATTACACATACATACACATACAGTGCACACACCCCAGACACCCCATTACACATACATACACATACAGTGCACACACCCCCAGACACCCCATTACACATACATACACATACAGTGCACACCCCCAGACACCCCATTACACATACAGTGCACACCCCCAGACACCCCATTACACATACATACACATACACTGCACACACCCCCAGACACCCCATTACACATACATACACATACACTGCACACCCCCAGACACCCCATTACACATACATACACATACAGTGCACACACCCCCAGACACCCCATTACACATACATACACATACAGTGCACACACCCCCAGACACCCCATTACACATACATACACATACAGTGCACACCCCCCCAGACACCCCATTACACATACATACACATACAGTGCACACCCCCAGACACCCCATTACACATACATACACATACACTGCACACCCCCAGACACCCCATTACACATACATACACATACAGTGCACACCCCCAGACACCCCATTACACATACATACACATACACTGCACACCCCCAGACACCCCATTACACATACATACACATACACTGCACACCCCCAGACACCCCATTACACATACATACACATACACTGCACACACCTCCAGACACCCCATTACACATACATACACATACACTGCACACCCCCAGACACCCCATTACACATACATACACATACAGTGCACACACCCCCAGACACCCCATTACACATACATACACATACAGTGCACACACCCCCAGACACCCCATTACACATACATACACATACAGTGCACACCCCCCCAGACACCCCATTACACATACATACACATACAGTGCACACCCCCAGACACCCCATTACACATACATACACATACACTGCACACCCCCAGACACCCCATTACACATACATACACATACAGTGCACACCCCCAGACACCCCATTACACATACATACACATACACTGCACACCCCCAGACACCCCATTACACATACATACACATACACTGCACACCCCCAGACACCCCATTACACATACATACACATACACTGCACACCCCCAGACACCCCATTACACATACATACACATACAGTGCACACACCTCCAGACACCCCATTACACATACATACACATACAGTGCACACACCTCAAGACACCCCATTACACATACATACACATACAGTGCACACACCCCCAGACACCCCATTACACATACATACACATACACTGCACACACCCCCAGACACCCCATTACACATACATACACATACAGTGCACACACCTCCAGACACCCCATTACACATACATACACATACACTGCACACACCTCCAGACACCCCATTACACATACATACACATACACTGCACACACCCCCAGACACCCCATTACACATACATACACATACACTGCACACCCCCAGACACCCCATTACACATACATACACATACAGTGCACACACCTCCAGACACCCCATTACACATACATACACATACAGTGCACACCCCCCCAGACACCCCATTACACATACATACACATACACTGCACACACCCCCAGACACCCCATTACACATACATACACATACAGTGCACACACCCCCAGACACCCCATTACACATACATACACATACACTGCACACACCTCCAGACACCCCATTACACATACATACACACACACTGCACACACCTCCAGACACCCCATTACACATACATACACATACACTGCACACACCCCCAGACACCCCATTACACATACATACACATACAGTGCACACCCCCAGACACCCCATTACACATACATACACATACACTGCACACACCCCCAGACACCCCATTACACATACATACACATACAGTGCACACCCCCAGACACCCCATTACACATACATACACATACAGTGCACACCTCCAGACACCCCATTACACATACATACACACACACTGCACACACCCCCAGACACCCCATTACACATACATACACATACACTGCACACCCCCAGACACCCCATTACACATACATACACATACAGTGCACACCTCCAGACACCCCATTACACATACATACACACACACTGCACACACCCCCAGACACCCCATTACACATACATACACACACACTGCACACACCCCCAGACACCCCATTACACATACATACACATACAGTGCACACCCCCAGACACCCCATTACACATACATACACATACAGTGCACACACCCCCAGACACCCCATTACACATACATACACATACACTGCACACACCCCCAGACACCCCATTACACATACATACACATACAGTGCACACACCCCCAGACACCCCATTACACATACACTGCACACACCCCCAGACACCCCATTACACATACATACACATACAGTGCACACACCCCCAGACACCCCATTACACATACATACACATACAGTGCACACACCTCCAGACACCCCATTACACATACATACACATACAGTGCACACCCCCAGACACCCCATTACACATACATACACATACAGTGCACACACCTCCAGACACCCCATTACACATACATACACATACACTGCACACACCTCCAGACACCCCATTACACATACATACACATACAGTGCACACCCCCAGACACCCCATTACACATACATACACATACACTGCACACCCCCAGACACCCCATTACACATACATACACATACAGTGCACACACTCCCAGACACCCCATTACACATACATACACATACAGTGCACACCCCCAGACACCCCATTACACATACATACACATACACTGCACACACCCCCAGACACCCCATTACACATACATACACATACAGTGCACACACCCCCAGACACCCCATTACACATACATAAACATACAGTGCACACACCCCCAGACACCCCATTACACATACATACACATACACTGCACACCCCCAGACACCTCATTACACATACATACACATACACTGCACACACCCCCAGACACCCCAATACACATACATACACATACAGTGCACACACTCCCAGACACCCCAATACACATACATACACATACAGTGCACACACCCCCAGACACCCCATTACACATACATACACATACACTGCACACACCTCCAGACACCCCATTACACATACATACACTGCACACACCCCCAGACACCCCATTACACATACATACACATACAGTGCACACACCCCCAGACACCCCATTACACATACATACACATACACTGCACACCCCCAGACACCCCATTACACATACATACACATACACTGCACACCCCCAGACACCCCATTACACATACATACACATACACTGCACACCCCCAGACACCCCATTACACATACATACACATACAGTGCACACACCTCCAGACACCCCATTACACATACATACACATACAGTGCACACACCCCCAGACACCCCATTACACATACATACACATACAGTGCACACACCTCCAGACACCCCATTACACATACATACACATACAGTGCACACCCCCAGACACCCCATTACACATACATACACATACAGTGCACACACCTCCAGACACCCCATTACACATACATACACATACAGTGCACACACCCCCAGACACCCCATTACACATACATACACATACAGTGCACACACCCCCAGACACCCCATTACACATACATACACATACAGTGCACACACCTCCAGACACCCCATTACACATACATACACATACAGTGCACACCCCCCCAGACACCCCATTACACATACATACACATACAGTGCACACACTTCCAGACACCCCATTACACATACATACACATACAGTGCACACACCCCCAGACACCCCATTACACATACATACACATACAGTGCACACACCCCCAGACACCCCATTACACATACATACACATACACTGCACACACCCCCAGACACCCCATTACACATACATACACATACAGTGCACACCCCCCCAGACACCCCATTACACATACATACACATACACTGCACACACTTCCAGACACCCCATTACACATACATACACATACAGTGCACACCCCCCCAGACACCCCATTACACATACATACACATACACTGCACACACTTCCAGACACCCCATTACACATACATACACATACAGTGCACACACCCCCAGACACCCCATTACACATACATACACATACAGTGCACACACCCCCAGACACCCCATTACACATACATACACATACAGTGCACACCCCCAGACACCCCAATACACATACATACACATACAGTGCACACCCCCAGACACCCCATTACACATACATACACATACAGTGCACACCCCCAGACACCCCATTACACATACATACACATACAGTGCACACACCTCCAGACACCCCATTACACATACATACACATACAGTGCACACACCCCCAGACACCCCATTACACATACATACACATACAGTGCACACACCCCCAGACACCCCATTACACATACATACACATACAGTGCACACACCTCCAGACACCCCATTACACATACATACACATACAGTGCACACCCCCCCAGACACCCCATTACACATACATACACATACAGTGCACACACTTCCAGACACCCCATTACACATACATACACATACAGTGCACACACCCCCAGACACCCCATTACACATACATACACATACAGTGCACACACCCCCAGACACCCCATTACACATACATACACATACAGTGCACACACCCCCAGACACCCCATTACACATACATACACATACAGTGCACACACCCCCAGACACCCCATTACACATACATACACATACAGTGCACACACCTCCAGACACCCCATTACACATACATACACATACAGTGCACACCCCCCCAGACACCCCATTACACATACATACACATACAGTGCACACACTTCCAGACACCCCATTACACATACATACACATACAGTGCACACACCCCCAGACACCCCATTACACATACATACACATACAGTGCACACCCCCAGACACCCCATTACACATACATACACATACAGTGCACACACCCCAGACACCCCATTACACATACATACACATACAGTGCACACACCCCCAGACACCCCATTACACATACATACACATACAGTGCACACCCCCAGACACCCCATTACACATACAGTGCACACCCCCAGACACCCCATTACACATACATACACATACACTGCACACACCCCCAGACACCCCATTACACATACATACACATACACTGCACACCCCCAGACACCCCATTACACATACATACACATACAGTGCACACACCCCCAGACACCCCATTACACATACATACACATACAGTGCACACCCCCCCAGACACCCCATTACACATACATACACATACAGTGCACACCCCCCCAGACACCCCATTACACATACATACACATACAGTGCACACCCCCAGACACCCCATTACACATACATACACATACACTGCACACCCCCAGACACCCCATTACACATACATACACATACAGTGCACACCCCCAGACACCCCATTACACATACATACACATACACTGCACACCCCCAGACACCCCATTACACATACATACACATACACTGCACACCCCCAGACACCCCATTACACATACATACACATACACTGCACACCCCCAGACACCCCATTACACATACATACACATACAGTGCACACACCTCCAGACACCCCATTACACATACATACACATACAGTGCACACACCTCAAGACACCCCATTACACATACATACACATACAGTGCACACACCTCCAGACACCCCATTACACATACATACACATACACTGCACACACCTCCAGACACCCCATTACACATACATACACATACACTGCACACCCCCAGACACCCCATTACACATACATACACATACAGTGCACACACCCCCAGACACCCCATTACACATACATACACATACAGTGCACACCCCCCCAGACACCCCATTACACATACATACACATACAGTGCACACCCCCCCAGACACCCCATTACACATACATACACATACAGTGCACACCCCCAGACACCCCATTACACATACATACACATACAGTGCACACCCCCAGACACCCCATTACACATACATACACATACAGTGCACACCCCCAGACACCCCATTACACATACATACACATACACTGCACACCCCCAGACACCCCATTACACATACATACACATACACTGCACACCCCCAGACACCCCATTACACATACATACACATACACTGCACACCCCCAGACACCCCATTACACATACATACACATACAGTGCACACACCTCCAGACACCCCATTACACATACATACACATACAGTGCACACACCTCAAGACACCCCATTACACATACATACACATACAGTGCACACCCCCCCAGACACCCCATTACACATACATACACATACAGTGCACACCCCCAGACACCCCATTACACATACATACACATACAGTGCACACACCCCCAGACACCCCATTACACATACATACACATACAGTGCACACACCCCCAGACACCCCATTACACATACATACACATACAGTGCACACACCCCCAGACACCCCATTACACATACACTGCACACACCCCCAGACACCCCATTACACATACATACACATACACTGCACACCCCCAGACACCCCATTACACATACATACACATACAGTGCACACACCCCCAGACACCCCATTACACATACATACACATACAGTGCACACACCTCCAGACACCCCATTACACATACATACACATACAGTGCACACCCCCAGACACCCCATTACACATACATACACATACACTGCACACCCCCAGACACCCCATTACACATACATACACATACAGTGCACACACTCCCAGACACCCCATTACACATACATACACATACACTGCACACACCCCCAGACACCTCATTACACATACATACACATACACTGCACACACCCCCAGACACCCCAATACACATACATACACATACAGTGCACACACCCCCAGACACCCCATTACACATACATACACATACACTGCACACACTCCCAGACACCCCAATACACATACATACACATACAGTGCACACACCCCCAGACACCCCATTACACATACATACACATACAGTGCACACACCCCCAGACACCCCATTACACATACATACACATACACTGCACACACCCCCAGACACCCCATTACACATACATACACATACAGTGCACACACCTCCAGACACCCCATTACACATACATACACATACAGTGCACACCCCAGACACCCCATTACACATACATACACATACACTGCACACCCCCAGACACCCCATTACACATACATACACATACACTGCACACACCCCCAGACACCCCATTACACATACATACACATACACTGCACACACCCCCAGACACCCCATTACACATACATACACATACACTGCACACCCCCAGACACCCCATTACACATACATACACTGCACACCCCCCCAGACACCCCATTACACATACATACACATACAGTGCACACACCCCCAGACACCCCATTACACATACATACACATACACTGCACACACCCCCAGACACCCCATTACACATACATACACATACACTGCACACACCCCCAGACACCCCAATACACATACATACACATACACTGCACACACCCCCAGACACCCCATTACACATACATACACATACACTGCACACACCCCCAGACACCCCATTACACATACATACACATACAGTGCACACACCTCCAGACACCCCATTACACATACATACACATACAGTGCACACACCCCCAGACACCCCATTACACATACATACACATACCGTGCACACACCCCCAGACACCCCATTACACATACATACACATACACTGCACACACCCCCAGACACCCCAATAAACATACATACACATACAGTGCACACACCCCCAGACACCCCAATAAACATACATACACATACAGTGCACACACCTCCAGACACCCCATTACACATACATACACATACAGTGCACACCCCCCCAGACACCCCATTACACATACATACACATACAGTGCACACCCCCAGACACCCCATTACACATACATACACATACAGTGCACACACCCCCAGACACCCCATTACACATACATACACATACAGTGCACACACCCCCAGACACCCCATTACACATACACTGCACACACCCCCAGACACCCCATTACACATACATACACATACACTGCACACCCCCAGACACCCCATTACACATACATACACATACAGTGCACACACCCCCAGACACCCCATTACACATACATACACATACAGTGCACACACCTCCAGACACCCCATTACACATACATACACATACAGTGCACACCCCCAGACACCCCATTACACATACATACACATACACTGCACACCCCCAGACACCCCATTACACATACATACACATACAGTGCACACACTCCCAGACACCCCATTACACATACATACACATACAGTGCACACCCCCAGACACCCCATTACACATACATACACATACACTGCACACACCCCCAGACACCCCATTACACATACATACACATACAGTGCACACACCCCCAGACACCCCATTACACATACATACACATACACTGCACACCCCCAGACACCTCATTACACATACATACACATACACTGCACACACCCCCAGACACCCCAATACACATACATACACATACAGTGCACACACCCCCAGACACCCCATTACACATACATACACATACACTGCACACACTCCCAGACACCCCAATACACATACATACACATACAGTGCACACACCCCCAGACACCCCATTACACATACATACACATACAGTGCACACACCCCCAGACACCCCATTACACATACATACACATACACTGCACACACCCCCAGACACCCCATTACACATACATACACATACAGTGCACACACCTCCAGACACCCCATTACACATACATACACATACAGTGCACACCCCAGACACCCCATTACACATACATACACATACACTGCACACCCCCAGACACCCCATTACACATACATACACATACACTGCACACACCCCCAGACACCCCATTACACATACATACACATACACTGCACACACCCCCAGACACCCCATTACACATACATACACATACACTGCACACCCCCAGACACCCCATTACACATACATACACTGCACACACCCCCAGACACCCCATTACACATACATACACATACAGTGCACACACCCCCAGACACCCCATTACACATACATACACATACACTGCACACACCTCCAGACACCCCATTACACATACATACACATACACTGCACACACCCCCAGACACCCCATTACACATACATACACATACAGTGCACATCCCAGACACCCCATTACACATACATACACATACACTGCACACACCTCCAGACACCCCATTACACATACATACACATACCGTGCACACACCCCCAGACACCCCATTACACATACATACACATACAGTGCACACACCTCCAGACACCCCATTACACATACATACACATACAGTGCACACACCCCCAGACACCCCATTACACATACATACACATACACTGCACACACCCCCAGACACCCCATTACACATACATACACATACAGTGCACACACCCCCAGACACCCCATTACACATACATACACATACACTGCACACACCCCCAGACACCCCATTACACATACATACACATACACTGCACACCCCCAGACACCCCATTACACATACATACACATACACTGCACACCCCCAGACACCCCATTACACATACATACACATACAGTGCACACACCTCCAGACACCCCATTACACATACATACACATACAGTGCACACCCCCCCAGACACCCCATTACACATACATACACATACACTGCACACCTCCAGACACCCCATTACACATACATACACATACACTGCACACACCCCCAGACACCCCATTACACATACATACACATACACTGCACACACCCCCAGACACCCCATTACACATACATACACATACAGTGCACACCCCCCCAGACACCCCATTACACATACATACACATACACTGCACACACCTCCAGACACCCCATTACACATACATACACATACACTGCACACACCTCCAGACACCCCATTACACATACATACACATACAGTGCACACACCTCCAGACACCCCATTACACATACATACACATACAGTGCACACCCCCAGACACCCCATTACACATACATACACATACACTGCACACCCCCAGACACCCCATTACACATACATACACATACACTGCACACCCCCAGACACCCCATTACACATACATACACATACAGTGCACACCCCCAGACACCCCATTACACATACATACACATACAGTGCACACACCCCCAGACACCCCAATACACATACATACACATACACTGCACACACCCCCAGACACCCCATTACACATACATACACATACACTGCACACACCCCCAGACACCCCATTACACATACATACACATACAGTGCACACACCCCCAGACACCCCATTACACATACATACACATACAGTGCACACACCTCCAGACACCCCATTACACATACATACACATACAGTGCACACACCCCCAGACACCCCATTACACATACATACACATACACTGCACACACCTCCAGACACCCCATTACACATACATACACATACACTGCACACACCCCCAGACACCCCATTACACATACATACACATACAGTGCACACACCCCCAGACACCCCATTACACATACATACACATACAGTGCACACCCCCAGACACCCCATTACACATACATACACATACACTGCACACCCCCAGACACCCCATTACACATACATACACATACACTGCACACACCTCCAGACACCCCATTACACATACATACACATACACTGCACACACCCCCAGACACCCCATTACACATACATACACATACAGTGCACACACCCCCAGACACCCCATTACACATACATACACATACAGTGCACACCCCAGACACCCCATTACACATACATACACATACAGTGCACACACTTCCAGACACCCCATTACACATACATACACATACAGTGCACACCCCCAGACACCCCATTACACATACATACACATACAGTGCACACACCCCCAGACACCCCATTACACATACATACACATACAGTGCACACCCCCAGACACCCCATTACACATACATACACATACACTGCACACCCCCAGACACCCCATTACACATACATACACATACACTGCACACACCCCCAGACACCCCATTACACATACATACACATACAGTGCACACACCCCCAGACACCCCATTACACATACATACACATACAGTGCACACCCCAGACACCCCATTACACATACATACACATACAGTGCACACACTTCCAGACACCCCATTACACATACATACACATACACTGCACACCCCCAGACACCCCATTACACATACATACACATACACTGCACACACCCCCAGACACCCCATTACACATACACATACAGTGCACACACCCCCAGACACCCCATTACACATACATACACATACACTGCACACCTCCAGACACCCCATTACACATACATACACATACACTGCACACCCCCAGACACCCCATTACACATACATACACTGCACACACCCCCAGACACCCCATTACACATACATACACATACAGTGCACACACCCCCAGACACCCCATTACACATACATACACATACAGTGCACACACCTCCAGACACCCCATTACACATACATACACAAACAGTGCACACACCTCCAGACACCCCATTACACATACATACACATACAGTGCACACACTCCCAGACACCCCATTACACATACATACACATACACTGCACACACCTCCAGACACCCCATTACACATACATACACATACAGTGCACACACCCCCAGACACCCCATTACACATACATACACATACACTGCACACACCCCCAGACACCCCATTACACATACATACACATACACTGCACACACCCCCAGACACCCCATTACACATACATACACATACACTGCACACCCCCAGACACCCCATTACACATACATACACATACAGTGCACACACCTCCAGACACCCCATTACACATACATACACATACAGTGCACACACCTCCAGACACCCCATTACACATACATACACATACAGTGCACACACCCCCAGACACCCCATTACACATACATACACATACACGGCACACACCTCCAGACACCCCATTACACATACATACACATACAGTGCACACACCCCCAGACACCCCATTACACATACATACACATACAGTGCACACCCCCAGACACCCCATTACACATACATACACATACAGTGCACACCCCCAGACACCCCATTACACATACATACACATACAGTGCACACCTCCAGACACCCCATTACACATACATACACATACAGTGCACACACCCCCAGACACCCCATTACACATACATACACATACACTGCACACACCCCCAGACACCCCATTACACATACATACACATACAGTGCACACCCCCAGACACCCCATTACACATACATACACATACAGTGCACACCCCCAGACACTCCATTACACATACATACACATACAGTGCACACACCCCCAGACACCCCATTACACATACATACACATACACTGCACACACCTCCAGACACCCCATTACACATACATACACATACAGTGCACACACCCCCAGACACCCCATTACACATACATACACATACACTGCACACACCCCCAGACACCCCATTACACATACATACACATACAGTGCACACACCCCCAGACACCCCATTACACATACATACACATACACTGCACACACCCCCAGACACCCCATTACACATACATACACATACACTGCACACACCTCCAGACACCCCATTACACATACATACACATACAGTGCACACCCCCCCAGACACCCCATTACACATACATACACATACACTGCACACACCTCCAGACACCCCATTACACATACATACACATACACTGCACACCCCCAGACACCCCATTACACATACATACACATACAGTGCACACCTCCAGACACCCCATTACACATACATATACACACACTGCACACACCCCCAGACACCCCATTACACATACATACACATACAGTGCACACACCCCCAGACACCCCATTACACATACATACACATACAGTGCACACCCCCCCAGACACCCCATTACACATACATACACACACACTGCACACACCCCCAGACACCCCATTACACATACATACACATACACTGCACACACCTCCAGACACCCCATTACACATACATACACATACACTGCACACACCTCCAGACACCCCATTACACATACATACACATACAGTGCACACACCCCCAGACACCCCATTACACATACATACACATACAGTGCACACACCTCCAGACACCCCATTACACATACATACACATACAGTGCACACCCCAGACACCCCATTACACATACATACACATACACTGCACACCCCCAGACACCCCATTACACATACATACACATACACTGCACACACCTCCAGACACCCCATTACACATACATACACTGCACACACCCCCAGACACCCCATTACACATACATACACATACAGTGCACACACCCCCAGACACCCCATTACACATACATACACATACAGTGCACACCCCAGACACCCCATTACACATACATACACATACAGTGCACACACCCCCAGACACCCCATTACACATACAGACACATACAGTGCACACCTCCAGACACCCCATTACACATACATACACATACAGTGCACACACCTCCAGACACCCCATTACACATACATACACATACAGTGCACACCCCAGACACCCCATTACACATACATACACATACAGTGCACACACCTCCAGACACCCCATTACACATACATACACATACAGTGCACACACCTCCAGACACCCCATTACACATACATACACATACAGTGCACACCCCAGACACCCCATTACACATACATACACATACAGTGCACACCCCCCCAGACACCCCATTACACATACATACACATACAGTGCACACACCCCCAGACACCCCATTACACATACATACACATACAGTGCACACACCTCCAGACACCCCATTACACATACATACACATACAGTGCACACACCCCCAGACACATACATACACATACAGTGCACAGACACCCCATTACACATACATACACATACACTGCACACACCCCCAGACACCCCATTACACATACATACACATACACTGCACACACCTCCAGACACCCCATTACACATACATACACATACACTGCACACACCTCCAGACACCCCATTACACATACATACACATACAGTGCACACCCCCCCAGACACCCCATTACACATACATACACATACAGTGCACACACCCCCAGACACCCCATTACACATACATACACATACAGTGCACACACCTCCAGACACCCCATTACACATACATACACATACACTGCACACACCTCCAGACACCCCATTACACATACATACACATACACTGCACATACCCCCAGACACCCCATTACACATACATACACATACAGTGCACACACCCCCAGACACCCCATTACACATACATACACTGCACACACCCCCAGACACCCCATTACACATACATACACATACAGTGCACACACCCCCAGACACCCCATTACACATACATACACATACAGTGCACACCCCCAGACACCCCATTACACATACATACACATACAGTGCACACCCCCAGACACCCCATTACACATACATACACATACACTGCACACCCCCAGACACCCCATTACACATACATACACATACACTGCACACACTTCCAGACACCCCATTACACATACAGAGCACACACCCCCAGACACCCCATTACACATACATACACATACACTGCACACACCCCCAGACACCCCATTACACATACATACACATACAGTGCACACACCTCCAGACACCCCATTACACATACATACACATACAGTGCACACCCCCAGACACCCCATTACACATACATACACATACACTGCACACCCCCAGACACCCCAATACACATACATACACATACAGTGCACACACCTCCAGACACCCCATTACACATACATACACATACACTGCACATACCCCCAGACACCCCATTACACATACATACACTGCACACACCCCCAGACACCCCATTACACATACATACACATACACTGCACACCCCCAGACACCCCATTACACATACATACACATACACTGCACACACCCCCAGACACCCCATTACACATACATACACATACACTGCACACACCCCCAGACACCCCATTACACATACATACACATACAGTGCACACACCCCCAGACACCCCATTACACATACATACACTGCACACACCCCCAGACACCCCATTACACATACATACACATACACTGCACACACCCCCAGACACCCCATTACACATACATACACATACACTGCACACACCCCCAGACACCCCATTACACATACATACACATACAGTGCACACACCCCCAGACACCCCATTACACATACATACACATACACTGCACACACCTCCAGACACCCCATTACACATACATACACATACACTGCACACACCTCCAGACACTCCATTACACATACATACACATACAGTGCACACACCTCCAGACACCCCATTACACATACATACACATACAGTGCACACCCCCAGACACCCCATTACACATACATACACATACAGTGCACACCCCAGACACCCCATTACACATACATACACATACAGTGCACACCCCAGACACCCCATTACACATACATACACATACAGTGCACACACCCCCAGACACCCCATTACACATACATACACATACAGTGCACACACCCCCAGACACCCCATTACACATACATACACATACAGTGCACACACCCCCAGACACCCCATTACACATACATACACATACAGTGCACACCCCAGACACCCCATTACACATACATACACATACAGTGCACACCCCAGACACCCCATTACACATACATACACATACAGTGCACACACCCCCAGACACCCCATTACACATACATACACATACACTGCACACACCCCCAGACACCCCATTACACATACATACACATACAGTGCACACACCCCCAGACACCCCATTACACATACATACACATACACTGCACACACCCCCAGACACCCCATTACACATACATACACATACAGTGCACACACCCCCAGACACCCCATTACACATACATACACATACAGTGCACACCCCAGACACCCCATTACACATACATACACATACAGTGCACACACCCCCAGACACCCCATTACACATACATACACATACAGTGCACACACCTCCAGACACCCCATTACACATACATACACATACACTGCACACACCCCCAGACACCCCATTACACATACATACACATACAGTGCACACCCCCAGACACCCCATTACACATACATACACATACAGTGCACACCCCAGACACCCCATTACACATACATACACATACAGTGCACACACCCCCAGACACCCCATTACACATACATACACATACAGTGCACACACCCCCAGACACCCCATTACACATACATACACATACAGTGCACACACCCCCAGACACCCCATTACACATACATACACATACAGTGCACACCCCAGACACCCCATTACACATACATACACATACAGTGCACACACCCCCAGACACCCCATTACACATACATACACATACACTGCACACACCCCCAGACACCCCATTACACATACATACACATACACTGCACACACCTCCAGACACTCCATTACACATACATACACATACAGTGCACACCCCCAGACACCCCATTACACATACATACACATACACTGCACACACCTCCAGACACCCCATTACACATACATACACATACAGTGCACACCCCCAGACACCCCATTACACATACATACACATACAGTGCACACCCCAGACACCCCATTACACATACATACACATACAGTGCACACCCCAGACACCCCATTACACATACATACACATACAGTGCACACACCCCCAGACACCCCATTACACATACATACACATACAGTGCACACACCCCCAGACACCCCATTACACATACATACACATACAGTGCACACCCCAGACACCCCATTACACATACATACACATACAGTGCACACCCCAGACACCCCATTACACATACATACACATACAGTGCACACACCCCCAGACACCCCATTACACATACATACACATACACTGCACACACCCCCAGACACCCCATTACACATACATACACATACAGTGCACACACCCCCAGACACCCCATTACACATACATACACATACAGTGCACACACCCCCAGACACCCCATTACACATACATACACATACAGTGCACACACCCCCAGACACCCCATTACACATACATACACATACAGTGCACACCCCAGACACCCCATTACACATACATACACATACACTGCACACACCCCCAGACACCCCATTACACATACATACACATACAGTGCACACACCTCCAGACACCCCATTACACATACATACACATACACTGCACACACCCCCAGACACCCCATTACACATACATACACATACAGTGCACACCCCCAGACACCCCATTACACATACATACACATACAGTGCACACCCCAGACACCCCATTACACATACATACACATACAGTGCACACACCCCCAGACACCCCATTACACATACATACACATACAGTGCACACACCCCCAGACACCCCATTACACATACATACACATACAGTGCACACCCCAGACACCCCATTACACATACATACACATACAGTGCACACCCCAGACACCCCATTACACATACATACACATACAGTGCACACACCCCCAGACACCCCATTACACATACATACACATACACTGCACACACCCCCAGACACCCCATTACACATACATACACATACAGTGCACACACCCCCAGACACCCCATTACACATACATACACATACACTGCACACACCCCCAGACACCCCATTACACATACATACACATACAGTGCACACACCCCCAGACACCCCATTACACATACATACACATACAGTGCACACCCCAGACACCCCATTACACATACATACACATACAGTGCACACCCCAGACACCCCATTACACATACATACACATACACTGCACACACCCCCAGACACCCCATTACACATACATACACATACAGTGCACACCCCAGACACCCCATTACACATACATACACATACAGTGCACACACCCCCAGACACCCCATTACACATACATACACATACAGTGCACACACCCCCAGACACCCCATTACACATACATACACATACAGTGCACACCCCAGACACCCCATTACACATACATACACATACAGTGCACACCCCAGACACCCCATTACACATACATACACATACAGTGCACACACCCCCAGACACCCCATTACACATACATACACATACACTGCACACACCCCCAGACACCCCATTACACATACATACACATACAGTGCACAAACCCCCAGACACCCCATTACACATACATACACATACACTGCACACACCCCCAGACACCCCATTACACATACATACACATACAGTGCACACACCCCCAGACACCCCATTACACATACATACACATACAGTGCACACCCCAGACACCCCATTACACATACATACACATACACTGCACACACCCCCAGACACCCCATTACACATACATACACATACACTGCACACAGCCCCAGACACCCCATTACACATACATACACATACACTGCACACGCCCCCAGACACCCCATTACACATACATACACATACACTGCACACCCCCAGACACCCCAATACACATACATACACATACAGTGCACATACCCCCAGACACCCCATTACACATACATACACATACAGTGCACACACCTCCAGACACCCCATTACACATACATACACATACAGTGCACACCCCCAGACACCCCATTACACATACATACACATACACTGCACACCCCCAGACACCCCAATACACATACATACACATACAGTGCACACACCTCCAGACACCCCATTACACATACATACACATACACTGCACACACCCCCAGACACCCCATTACACATACATACACATACAGTGCACACCTCCAGACACCCCATTACACATACATACACATACAGTGCACACCCCAGACACCCCATTACACATACATACACATACAGTGCACACACCTCCAGACACCCCATTACACATACATACACATACAGTGCACACACCCCAGACACCCCATTACACATACATACACATACACTGCACACGCCCCCAGACACCCCATTACACATACATACACATACACTGCACACCCCCAGACACCCCATTACACATACATACACATACACTGCACACACCCCCAGACACCCCATTACACATACATACACATACACTGCACACCCCCAGACACCCCATTACACATACATACACTGCACACACCCCCAGACACCCCATTACACATACATACACATACACTGCACACACCCCCAGACACCCCATTACACATACATACACATACACTGCACACCCCCAGACACCCCATTACACATACATACACATACACTGCACACCCCCAGACACCCCAATACACATACATACACATACAGTGCACACACCCCCAGACACCCCATTACACATACATACACTGCACATACCCCCAGACACCCCATTACACATACATACACTGCACACACCCCCAGACACCCCATTACACATATATACACATACAGTGCACACACCCCCAGACACCCCATTACACATACATACACTGCACACCCCCAGACACCCCATTACACATACATACACATACAGTGCACACCTCCAGACACCCCATTACACATACATACACATACAGTGCACACACCTCCAGACACCCCATTACACATACATACACATACACTGCACATACCCCCAGACACCCCATTACACATACATACACATACAGTGCACACCCCCAGACACCCCATTACACATACATACACATATACTGCACACACCTCCAGACACCCCATTACACATACATACACATACACTGCACACCCCCAGACACCCCATTACACATACATACACATACAGTGCACACCCCAGACACCCCATTACACATACATACACATACAGTGCACCTATATCTCGCCCTTTCTTTCGCAGCGGATGTTTTCGGACTCGTATTGAGCAATATTGATGACCTCCTGGACATGCCGTATAGTTGTGCTGAACAGAACATCGCTCGCATTCAATTCATACTAACTGTGTTGAATTACTTAAAATGCACAAATCAACTGACTGATGAGAAATACAAAGAACTCCAAAAAAAACTTAGTGAGGGTGAGTGGAGCCCATTACCATCTCAGTGGAATATATTATCTACATGTTATTATTGTTTTCTCTCATTGAATCCTATTTATTTGATATAAACTCATATTATCTAATAGAATTATATTTATTTGTGTCACATGATCTTTTATTCTCTCTTCCTAATTCCAGGGTATGGACGGCAGGTCGGTTTTTACCTACATGACGGATCTTACGGAGTATTTCGGAACTCTGCGCCAAACACCTGGTAAGATCTCACTGGTACCTCTAGATACCAATAAAAATGAATATTAACTCATGGATTCCCTAGATCGATATAACCCCAATATGAAATGATTATTTATTTGCTTTAACAGTACTAGGGTCAGGTGTTTAACCCCCTTGTGAGTCCTATCTGGTACTCGTAGGGTTTTCTCCTACATTTGTGAAAGATGAAAGGCTTCGATGGGGTGTAGGTTACGGTTGTTACAACAGCAAGGATTTCAAGCCCGTAACATGTAACCGTTTGCAGCTCGCAAAAAAATGCCAATTGAATATTAAATTAACTAACAGCTTCCATTACTGGTTACTGTAACTTACAATTGCTCAATTGAATGAGGCTCATAGGGACACAGTCACCATGGTCGTCCTCTACAGGCGTGCACAGGGAACTTAAAAAAATATAATTAATTCATAATTGCATATAATTAGCTTTTATTATAGCAGACAAAGCTGATATTTTTTCAATTTCTCTTTATTATTATGGAAGACGGACTCACTGCACATATATTAACATACAATTATGTGGATTTTACATACTCTTATTAATGTTCATTTTAATCAGTCATGAGGCCATCAAGTGGAATCACCTATTATAATTGTCTAACTGCGAGTTGTCGTCACGCTTGCGAGCCTTGCGAAGCAAGGCGAGCCGTTGAGGCATGGAAGCCTTCCGAGCTCGCACTTAGGCCCGCAGTTGCGTGAGGACAACTGTCAGTTTGACAACTTCCTTCCTCCTTCCCCTCATCCTCCCTCCTGCCCCTCATTCTCCTTGCTTCTTCTCATCCTCCCTCCTCCCTCCTCCCCCCTCATCTTCCCTCCTCCCGTTCCCCCTCTCCACCAACCTCCAGTGTCGGATGACCGCCTGCTGTTCCCTCCCCAGCAGGCCTCTTCTTGCTGTGTCTGGCATATTCTCTCCCTCAGTACGCTACCTCCTCCCACCACTAGGGGGCGCTGTCACAGAGCAGGAACATACCAGGGACTGAGCAGCACAATGGCGACATATACAAGAGTGCACACACACGAGAGTGACAGCAGGGAAAGAGGGGAGAGTGACAGCAGGGGAAGAGGGGGAAAGAAAGAGGGACACAGCAGGGAAGAGTTGTGAGAGAGTGGCAGCAGGGGAAGGGGGGAAGAAAGAGAGAGCCAGCAGGAGAACAAGGAGGAGAGAGGGGAAGAGGGGGGAGAGAGAGACAGCAGGGAAAGAAGGGGGAGAGAGTAACAGCAGGGGAAGGGGGGAGAGAGAGACAGCAGAGGGAAGAAAGAGAGAGCCAGCAGGAGAAGAGGGAGGAGAGAGTGAAAGCAGGGGAAGAGGGGGGAGAGAGAGACAGCAGGGAAAGAAGGGGGAGAGAGTAACAGCAGGGGAAGGGGGGAGAGAGAGACAGCAGAGGGAAGAAAGAGAGAGCCAGCAGGAGAAGAGGGAGGAGAGAGTGAAAGCAGGGGAAGAGGGGGGAGAGAGAGACAGCAGGGAAAGAAGGGGGAGAGAGTAACAGCAGGGGAAGGGGGAGAGAGAGACAGCAGAGGGAAGAAAGAGAGAGCCAGCAGGAGAAGAGGGAGGAGAGAGTGAAAGCAGGGGAAGAGGGGGGAGAGAGAGACAGCAGGGAAAGAAGGGGGAGAGAGTAACAGCAGGGAAAAGGGGGGAGAAAGAGAGAGACAGCAGAGGGAAGAAAGAGAGAGCCAGCAGGAGAAGAGGGAGGAGAGAGTGAAAGCAGGGGAAGAGGGGGGAGAGAGAGACAGCAGGGAAAGAAGGGGGAGAGAGTAACAGCAGGGAAAAGGGGGGAGAAAGAGAGAGACAGCAGAGGGAAGAAAGAGAGAGCCAGCAGGAGAAGAGGGAGGAGAGAGTGAAAGCAGGGGAAGAGGGGGGAGAGAGAGACAGCAGGGAAAGAAGGGGGAGAGAGTGACAGCAGGGGAAGGGGGGAGAAAGAGAGACAGCAGAGGGAAGCAACAGAGAGACAGGGGGGAGAGAGAGAGAGCAGGGAAAGAGGGGGGGGAGTGAGAACAGGGGAAGAGGGGGGAGAGGGTGACAGCAGGGAAAGAGGGGGGAGAGAGTGACAGCAGGGAAAGAGGGGGGGGGGAGAGTGAGAGCAGGGAAACAGTGGGGAGAGAGTGACAGTAGGGGAAGAGGGGCAGAGAGTGACAGCAAGGGAAGAGGGGAGAGAGTGACAGCAGGGGAAGGGGGGGGGGGAGAAAGAGAGAGACAGCAGAGGGAAGCAAGTGAGAGACAGCAGGGAACGAGGGGGGAGAGAGTGAGAGCCGGGGAAAAGGGGGGAGAGAGTGACAGCAGGGAACGAGGGGGGAGAGAGTGAGAGCCGGGGAAAAGGGGCGAGAGAGACACAGCAGGGGAAGAGGGGAGAGAGAGTGACAGCAGGGGAAGAGGGGGGAGAGAGACACAGCAGGGGAAGAGGGGGAGAGAGTGACAGCAGGGGAATAAAGAGAGAGACAGCAGAGGGAAGCAAGAGAGAGACAGCAGGGGGAGAGGGGGGAGAGAGAGACAGCAGGGCGATGGTGCTTATCTTGCCGTCATTTTTGACGGGCAAGTAGCTAGTATATATATAATGAGCCAGGAGATAATAACATAAAACAGGATATGTGTCTTATCACCATATCAACCTTAACTAGGTCACTGAAGTTCTCTGAGTTCAGTACTTTATACAGTAAGCAATGTCTGAAGACATTAATGTGTTTAATCAGGTAAATAATAAACATGAAAAGGAATACAAATAAGTAAAAGTAACTGCTGTTCACCTGATAAGAAGCCGTAGGGTAAAGATGCCAACTGATATGAAGCCGTAGGGTAGAGGTGCCAACCGATAAGAAGCCATAGGGTAGAGGTGCCAACCGATAAGAAGCCGTAGGGTAGAGGTGCCAGCCAATAAGAAGCCGAAGGGTAGAGGTGCCAACCAATAAGATGCCGTAGGGTAGAGGTGCCAACAGATAAGAAGCCGTAGGGTAGAGGTGCCAACCGATAAGCCGTAGGGTAGAGGTGCTAACCGATAAGAAGCCCAAGGGTAGAGGTGCCAACCGATAAGATGCCGTAGGGTAGAGATGCCAACCGATAAGAAGCCGTAGGGTAGAGTTGCCAACCGATAATAAGCCGTAGAGTAGAGGTGCCAAACGATAAGATGCCGTAGGGTAGAGGTGCCAACCGATAAGAAGCCGAAGGGTAGAGGTGCCAACCGATAAAAAGCCCTAGGGTAGAGGTGCCAACCGATAAGAAGCCGTAGGGTAGAGGTGCCAACCCATAAGAAGTCGAAGGGTAGAGGTGCCAACCGATAAGAAGCCGTAGGGTAGAGGTGCCAACCGATAAGAAGTCGAAGGGTAGAGGTGCTAACCGATAAGAAGCCGTAGGGTAGAGGTGCCAACCGATAAGAAGTCGAAGGGTAGAGGTGCTAACCGATAAGAGATAAGAAGCCGTAGGGTAGAGGTGCCAACCGATAAGAAGCCGTAGGGTAGAGGTGCTAACCGATAAGAAGCCGTAGGGTAGAGGTGCCAACCGATAAGAAGTCGAAGGGTAGAGGTGCCAACCGATAAGATGCCGTAGGGTAGAGGTGCCAACCGATAAGAAGCCGTAGGGTAGAGGTGCTAACCGATAAGATGCCGTAGGGTAGAGGTGCCAACCGATAAGAAGCCGTAGAGTAGAGGTGCCAACCGATAAGCCGTAGGGTAGAGGTGCTAACCGATAAGAAGCCCAAGGGTAGAGGTGCCAACCGATAAGAAGCCGTAGGGTAGAGGTGCCAACTGATAAGAAGCCGTAGAGTAGAGGTGCCAAAAGATAAGATGCCGTAGAGTAGAGGTGCCAACCGATAAGATGCCGTAGGGTAGAGGTGCCAACCGATAAGAAGTCAAAGGGTAGAGGTGCCAACCGATAAGAAGCCGTAGGGTAGAGGTGCTAACCGATAAGAAGCCGTAGGGTAGAGGTGCCAACCGATAAGATGCCGTAGGGTAGAGGTGCCAACCGATAAGAAGCCGTAGGGTAGAGGTGCCAACCGATAAGCCGTAGGGTAGAGGTGCCAACCGATAAGAAGCCCAAGGGTAGAGGTGCCAACCGATAAGAAGCCGTAGGGTAGAGGTGCCAACCGATAAGCCGTAGGGTAGAGGTGCCAACCGATAAGAAGCCCAAGGGTAGAGGTGCCAACCGATAAGAAGCCGTAGAGTAGAGGTGCCAACCGATAAGATTCCGTAGGGTAGAGGTGCCAACCGATAAGAAGCCGTAGGGTACAGGTGCCAACCGATAAGAAGCCGTAGAGTAGAGGTGCCAACCGATAAGATGCCGTAGGGTAGAGGTGCCAACCGATAAGAAGCCGTAGGGTAGAGGTGCCAACCGATAAGAAGCCGTAGGGTAGAGGTGCCAACCGATAAGAAGCCATAGAGTAGAGGTGCCAACCGATAAGAAGCCGTAGAGTAGAGGTGCCAACCGATAAGATGCCGTAGGGTAGAGGTTCCAACCGATAAGAAGCCGAAGGGTAGAGGTGCCAACCGATAAGAAGCCCTAGGGTAGAGGTGCCAACCGATAAGAAGCCGTAGGGTAGAGGTGCCAACCCATAAGAAGTCGAAGGGTAGAGGTGCCAACTGATAAGAATTTGAAGTGTAGAGGTACTAACCGATAAGATACCGTAGGGTAGAGGTGCCAACCGATAAGAAGCCGTAGAGAAGAGGTGCCAACCGATAAGAAGCCGTAGAGTAGAGGTGCCAACCGATAAGATGCCGTAGGGTAGAGGTGCCAACCGATAAGAAGCCGAAGGGTAGAGGTGCCAACCGATAAAAAGCCCTAGGGTAGAGGTGCCAACCGATAAGAAGCCGTAGGGTAGAGGTGCCAACCCATAAGAAGTCGAAGGGTAGAGGTGCCAACCGATAAGAAGCCGTAGGGTAGAGGTGCCAACCGATAAGAAGTCGAAGGGTAGAGGTACTAACCGATAAGAAGCCGTAGGGTAGAGGTGCCAACCGATAAGAAGTCGAAGGGTAGAGGTGCTAACCGATAAGAAGCCGTAGGGTAGAGGTGCCAACCGATAAGAAGTCGAAGGGTAGAGGTGCTAACCGATAAGAAGCCGTAGGGTAGAGGTGCCAACCCATAAGAAGTCGAAGGGTAGAGGTGCTAACCGATAAGAAGCCGTAGGGTAGAGGTGCTAACCGATAAGAAGCCGTAGAGTAGAGGTGCCAACCGATAAGAAGCCGAAGGGTAGAGGTGCCAACCAAAAAGAAGCCGTAGGGTAGAGGTGCTAACCGATAAGAAGCCGTAGGGTAGAGGTGCTAACCGATAAGAAGCCGTAGGGTAGAGGTGCCAACCCATAAGAAGCCGAAGGGTAGAGGTGCTAACCGATAAGAAGCTGTAGGGTAGAGGTGCTAACCGATAAGAAGCCGTAGGGTAGAGGTGCTAACCGATAAGAAGCCGAAGGGTAGAGGTGCCAACCGATAAGAAGCCGTAGGGTAGAGGTGCCAACCCATAAGAAGTCGAAGGGTAGAGGTGCTAACCGATAAGAAGCCGTAGGGTAGAGGTGCCAACCCATAAGAAGTCGAAGGGTAGAGGTGCTAACCGATAAGAAGCCGTAGGGTAGAGGTGCTAACCGATAAGAAGCCGTAGGGTAGAGGTGCCAACCCATAAGAAGCCGAAGGGTAGAGGTGCTAACCCATAAGAAGCCGAAGGGTAGAGGTGCTAACCGATAAGAAGCCGTAGGGTAGAGGTGCTAACCGATAAGAAGCCGTAGGGTAGAGGTGCTAACCGATAAGAAGCCGAAGGGTAGAGGTGCCAACCGATAAGAAGCCGTAGGGTAGAGGTGCCAACCCATAAGAAGTCGAAGGGTAGAGGTGCTAACCGATAAGATGCCGTAGGGTAGAGGTGCCAACCCATAAGAAGTCGAAGGGTAGAGGTGCTAACCGATAAGATGCCGTAGGGTAGAGGTGCCAACCCATAAGAAGTCGAAGGGTAGAGGTGCTAACCGATAAGAAGCTGTAGGGTAGAGGTGCCAACCCATAAGAAGTCGAAGGGTAGAGGTGCTAACCGATAAGAAGCCGTAGGGTAGAGGTGCTAACAACATAAAGCTGCTGGTGTGAATACTTGCACTTAATGAAAGGTTTTTATTGGACTGATGATGGAGCTAGGACATATTATGACATATTATGACATATTATGACATATTCTCTTCTTCAGGGTGACAGTTAAAACCATCAAAGCTTTTAGTGAGGCCAAAAAACATATTTTTATTGATTCAAAACTCGTACCGCAAGCTCTGATCTGGTTAAAAAATCAGCAGGATCCGCAGACCGGCTGCTTCCGACGCTCGGGGTATATTTTCAGAACACAGGTGAGAAGGTTACATCCCGATGGAAACTAATAATAATATAATAATAATATAATATAATAATAATAATAATAATAATAATAATAATATAATAATAATATAATATAATAATAATAATAATAATAATAATAATAATATAATAATAATATAATAATAATAATAATAATAATAATAATGTGCAGCCAGGGAACACAGGGATCCTGGAGATCTCGTGGGTCAGAGGAGGGGCTTTAAATGGATCTGGAGGGTTCCTGGAAGTTACTAGGTATATAATATCCCTGGGAATCTATTTACTTTAATGTACTTCATTTTTTTAAGAAGCACTTATAAGCTCTGTTTTTAGAGCCTGAAATCAAACAAATAGTCCCTGTATGGGTCTGCCCACTGCAGACTGTGTAATAATGGGTGTGTTGTGTCTCATACTAACCAATCAGTAGCACTACACTGCAGCGTATGCAGACACAGCCTCTGTAGGGCTGGGGGCCAGACCTATACAGGGATTATTTGTTTGATTTTAAGCACACACAAAAACGGAGAGTATAAGCACTTCTTGATAAAATAAGTCAGTAACTAGATACACAGGGATATTATATACCTAGTACCACCCAGGAACCTTCCAGATCCATTTAGTATGAGCAAGACTTGGCTGGTTGATCGTTTATGTACTTACATATAAAAATGCAATAAACAGGTAAACAGCGCAGTATTAGACATTATAGGATCACTATGGTCGTGTATTTAATACATTTGCAGACCTAGAAATAAAATGATACAGCCTCAAATATGTGGGATCATTTTGTATTCTGCTGGAAGTGGAAGGATATTTTGAATGCACAGGAAGTTTCTATCTGCACAATGGGAATATGGCATCACAGGCTTGAGACACATTATTTTGACCACCACCTACTGTTGACATCAGCAGCTCGTAGCCAATGAAATGCGGCATGTGTCGTGAGCTGGCTTGGTGGGTATATAAGGTGACATGTAGGCATTCTGCAAACATATCAACCATCGCTGTCATGGGTAAAACTGGTAATGTATCCGACTTTGAAAAGGGGATGATCATTGGCTTTCAGGCCAAGGGTGGCAGTATTTCTGAAACAGCGCAGTTTGTGGACTGTTCGCGTGCTGCTGAGGTTAAAGTGTACGGTGACTGGACTAACTGCACCATTGCGAATAAACGGCGTAGAAACTGAGGAGCACCACTTGCCATTGATGTCAGAGGTGAACTTTGGCTGTGCATGAGTGTGTGGGCAAACTGACACCATACAGCTGGGCAACTCACCGTCCAAATGAACCAAGGGGCTACCACACGAGTGTCTAAAATGACAGTACAGCCAATCCTGTTGTGTATGGGGCCTCAAAGCAAATAGCTGGTCACTGCACCCATGTTGACAAGTGGTCATCATTAGAAACGGCTTCATTTTGCACAACAGTACTGAAATTGGACCTCTTCTGATTGGCAAAGGGTTGCTTTCTGTTATTAGTCAAGTTTTCTGCTCCATTGACTGGACGGACGTTGGCGTGTCCGGTGCGAAACCTCTGAGAACAAACACTCTGCAACCATTGGAAGAACCCAAGCTGGTGGCGGCAGCATTATGGTCTGGGTAATGTTTTCTTGGCATTGTCTTAGTCCACTCATACCTCTGGAAGGCACTCTCAACCGAGTGGGTTATCTATCCATCCTTGCAGACCAAGTACACCCATACATCTTCCCTGGAGCGGATGGGATCTTCCAGCAGGACAATGCCAATTCCCAATTCCTTGGACTTGAACCCCATCATGCACTTGTGGGACCACCTTGATCTCCATGTTGGCCATATGGACCCTCCACCACGCAGTCTTCAGCAGCTGTCAGATGCACTGCAGCAATACAATAATTTCTTTTTTGTAGATATTTTATATACATATTGTATGAAATTGATTTTAAACTCATTGTGTTAGTTGTTAGCTGATCATTACTACAGGTAGCAGAGCAGCAGTGTACTCATAACTTTAATACTATCTCATGTTACTTTTCATAGAATGATGCAGCGGACGACATTTTACTTACCATATATACTGGAATTTCATTGATGCGTTCTGAAGACAGCCTTGCGGTAGGTGGTAATGGATGCTATACCCATGTGCCAAGTGGGTGAGGTTACTATGCAGTTCCCCAGTAGGAGTTATGTGTTAAAGTTATATGGAAATTTCCTGGATTATAATGCATATGATAGAGGAGAATCTATAGTTTATGGAAAAAAAAAATAATATAAATTTTAATAAACCTACCCCAAAGTTTGCTAAATTTATTTTGATTTTGAGAAGGAACGCCCCTGAAAATACAAGCTAATTTAGCATAAAATTCATAATTAGTCATGGACAATCTAAGGCAAGTACAACAATGTTTCTGATTATCTAGGACACAGTTGTGCACAGCTCATTGGCTAGGACGCTCTGCCCACATAGGTGCCTCGTAGGTGCGGCTCACGCAAGATGTTTCAAATTTACTTTGAATAACAAATATACAGAATTCCTCAATAAAATGATTTGATATCAGATGACCAATCAGACAGACTTATACACACTTTCATGTACCTTTGAGGGGTACATTATACCATCAAACATGTATGATTCATTTATGGGAAATATAAGTGAGAGAGCGGCCTGTTTTGACCAACTCTTTTAGCATGGAGGTAGGTACAGGAGGCTTTTCATTCCTTTATATATTTTTATTAAGACACAACCAGCATATGAAAATAACATAAACAGAAAAATAAATCCAGCTTCTTTGCAGCTCTCTCAATACACAGTCCACTTGTTGAACAGTCCTTTTCTTCAGTTAGTAGTCTTACAAATACATACAGAAGGGTTGGGAACTGGCCCGCCCTACTCTCCAGGTACCCCAACCTCCAGGGACTCTTGACAACTATTTTGGTGAAGGCTAGCAACTCTTAACTTTACTAACTTCTCCCTGGGGTATATGACTTGTCTCCATAACAGTACCTTATTTATCCAGTCACTCCAGTCACTCTCTAGGCTTTTCTCCAAACGCTGGTGTGGCACAAACTTTGCAGCAGCTCGTCTGAAAATCCTTTTTTTCAAATGGCTGTAATACACTTAGGCAGATTCTCTCTCTGGTCTAACTCTTGAAAGCAGCTTGCACCTTGTGAGTCTGCAGGTTTCAAAACACTTTCTTTCTGCAGTCCAAAACTGGCAGCTCCAATAAACAGTATTGTCTTCCAAGTCTGCTTTCCCAGTTTTCACAACTGTAGGCTAACATATAGCCAGCAAGTCGTCCTGTCTAGCTTGCACTGAGACCATGGCCTTACTCTACTTAGACCAAACAGAGCCAATTAGCAGGGTGACACCCCTCTTTTCTGTGTGTGTCTTTTAAAATGTTTACCACACCTTCTGCTTTAATTGGTCTCTTAGCACTGCTTGAGGGAGTTAACTCTCTCTTCCCTGGGGAGAATTTGTCAAAATGTTGTTGTTTGCTCACACCTCTGGGGGGCACTTTGTCACAATATATATGTATAATATCTGTTGTACGTGATTAATGGCAACATACAAACTTATCCCATGCACAGTCTCATCTGATCAGAAGGGGCATTAAACAATCTGGTTACATGAAATACTGTGTGCCATAGGAGTAATTATACCCGAGCTCAGGGCAACCGATATGGGGTACAAATAGGTGACAGCAAATTTATGGGATAAGCGAGAAATAATTACATTCACAATAAAGCTATTTTGCTGTAGTAAATACGTGGTAGAGCGATGGGGACATCTTTGGCTAATGCTCTACATCCTAGGGTGATCATAGGTGAGATTGAACTCTATACATGCTTCTACTGCCTAGAGCTGGTGAGGTCGGAAGGCACACTATGCAACAGAAAGGAGTAAATAGAAGTCTCAAGTAATATGGAATAGAATGCATTACTAGACAACACAATAATAATAATAACATAAATAGTGACTGTTATTCCAGCAGCCCTACTTGCAGTAAATAAGTGGCCACCACTCCTGGTATTTTCATGTTGAGATGTCCATCTGTCACTAACACCATGATTAAGGTTTGTGTTTGGGTGATATGAGCTGACCCATTCTTGTCCTTTCCCTTTTCTTATAGCAAAGCATTCTCGAAGGTGTCAAGAACTGTCTTCGGCCACTCAAAATAGACGATCTGAGCATCTATACCACAGGCTATTTATTTGTATTTTCTGCACTAGACGAGAACTGGGACCTGTGGCAGGTCATTTATGATCATATAATACCATTGGCCATCGAAGAAGGTATTATAAAAAATAAAAAAAAGTTTTCGTTATCTAGATATGGAAATAATCAGATGTTCTAACAGAAAAAATCTCATATATTTATTCCAAATGCTATTTTTAATTTGAATGCATGTTGGATTGTAAAATGACATTAGAATGTTAATATTTGCATTTCCTTCTCTGCAGCACTGTATGAACTTTGTTGAATAAAGTGAAAACAAACCTGTGAGTTAACCTAGAATAAGCAGCATGTATCCAGAAATTATCCTAAATTAACTTTCCGATGCAGTTTAATGGACAGAGAGTAGTGAGATCACAGCGCGCCTTATCACCAAAATAGTGTATATTTATCTAGTGAGCATAAAGTGGTGAATCAGTGCGGAGGTAAATGTTCTATAGTTACTGCCTAAAATCACACAAATAGTCCCTGTATGCGTCTGCCCACTGCAGTGTATGCAGACATAGACTCTGGCCATACTGTGTAGTGTCCCAGGCTATCAGGGGCCATGTCTCTGCTGCATGCTGCAATATGTTGCTGAGAGATGGTAACTGATTGGTTAGTACCACATACTGCACATCTAGTACTACATAGTTTATTTCTTCATGAGCTGCAAAGGGCAGAACGATACCGGGACTATTTGTGCGATGTTAGGCAGTAAATACAGAGCCTATAAGCCCTTATTTAAAAAGTACCTACAAGTAAATAGACACACAGAGATATTATGTTTATAATAAAATCTAGGAAACTTCCATATCCCTTTAACTTGAAAAAATACAATATCTCTTTGTCTGATCAAAGCACAGAAACATTTGTGCTCCTGATTTTCAGTGAAATGCATTGTGTACCAGCACTGATAAGTACTCTACGTTGCTGCAAATATCAAGCTGAGCAGGTGCACATCTGAACCACACTTAGAAATAAACATCAAAATCAGCTTCTGAAAAAAAAAAAAAAAACAATATCAGCAGCATGTTATCAGCATCCAGTAAAGGATCTGAGTACTTATGTTGTAGTTTTAGCACTATATACAATGGAGAGTCAGGTATATGGTTACCTGGCCCATGAAGTCAAACCAATGCATTATATCTGAGGAACTAATATGAATTCCATATAAATCCTTTAGGTTTGTAATCATACCAATATATGGTTAACTGCATGGCCTTTTAATATACAGGACCACTGGAATCAATCCAAGACAATTAGCTGTGTTGCAATACTGAAGATTTTTCAGGTTTGAGTAGATACACAACTCCAAAGCTTCATACACTTAACAAGATAATTAAACAGGTAGATGAGATCATATAGACATTAACAAAGCTCTTGAGAGCTGGTTACAGTAACTCATTGAAGACAGCTTCTATGTTTTGCTTCCTGAAAAATTATCAGATCTAATTAATGAACAAAACATATTTAAATAAAGGACTTTATTGCTTTGTTAACATTAAGTAGTTATTTATTTATTTATTTTTATTGAAACGTCTCAGATCACAAATACTTCTGGAGCTAAAACACATCCGAAAACTGGAGAATGGATGATATACATACAAAGTCATTTTTCATAACATTGTTTTTCTCAGAATCTCAAATAATACAATTAAATAGTATACATACATGAAATAAAATAACACATTTCCAAAAATATAGCACTTT
Source organism: Discoglossus pictus (assembly GCA_027410445.1). Taxonomy (NCBI): domain Eukaryota; kingdom Metazoa; phylum Chordata; class Amphibia; order Anura; family Alytidae; genus Discoglossus; species Discoglossus pictus. The sequence goes on from CM050171.1 coordinate 129,938,013, forward strand.
AACAATAAATACGTATTTAAATAAAATGTGACACAGTTTGGAATTACACTTTGGTATCTCCACTTTTTTCTCATCATAGACTTTATAAATGAAGGTGATAATACATGTATGTGATAGATAAATTATTGTGGTACATAATAAAATAATGTGATATGTAATAAATGTATGTGATAGATGATCAATGAATGTGATAGATAAATGTGATGCATGATGGGTATCAATTCAATCCTATGTATCACTACTACATTTCTATTTATTTATTTATTTAACTATTTATTTAAAGTCTCTGGGCCTCATTCTATTATCGGCCGTAAATCGGCCGTAAGGCTGCGATTCCTTGCGTGGGTTCTGTTAACTCGCAATTCAATTATACGGCCCCGCAAGGATCTCCTCTTACGGCCGGCCGCATATCTTGCAACCGGCCGTAAGCTCAGAAATCTTTAAAGTGAAAAATAAATTCAAGACGGCACTGTAAAGCTCTGTAAATGCTAGGGATCATATTGGGGGACATGAGGATTAATAGTAACCCCCTCTCAAGCTTGCACATCAGCCCAAATCCGAGATTGCATTAACTGTTTATTTTCCGGCCGCAGCGTGGCCAGGTCTGAGGTGCTCCAAGCCCTCAGGACTTTTTACATGGATATTTGACATATATAAAAAACATTTTTTTTTACAGATTTGAGTATTGGGGAATGTTGTGCTATTTTTGCTAACACCTACAATCACTTTATAGTCTCCTCCCCGGAGCAATTGAATAGCAACCGGGGCTTTCTTGCGGCCGAAACTCTTGCGGCCGTTTTAGATCAAAGGCTTTCCTCCGGCGCGAGCGGCCGCAAGGGATAGCAAGTCCTTGCGGCCCCGCAGCGCCTACGGCCGATAATAGAATGAGGCCCATAGTATTTAAGGTAACTATAACAACTATTTAAACTATGGGCCATATTATAAAGAAAATATTAATTTTGAAGGCTCAGTTTGTGTACAGAAAGTTTACATTTTGTCTGACAATCTTTTCCTGATCACTTGCAGACTGAGTAAAAATAATGTTCTACTAAAAAGAAGAGGGAGGGATGGGGGAGAAGGGGAGATGCTGGGGGATTAGTTTTTTTTTTATTGGAGGTTCTGCTATTTGATAAATAACCCCTTACTTAGAAGTCGGCAGTTCATAAGTAACTGCAAGCCCCCCTCCTGCATTATTTAATGTTCTATAAGCATAACATAGAAAATCATAAATGAAGTGATTATCTTTATTGGTAACAAATGATTTTTACTGTACAGTAATTAATAAAGTATAATTACTACTCATGATGTAATTTATATACATTTTAAGTGGGGATAAGTGAAGTTACAATGAAAAGTTTCTCCAATTCTTATGATTTCTATGCAGTCTATTTACTTTACCTCTGTTTGATAATTTGTGCCTATAGAAGACAGATGTTGGCCCAAGTTATCACTATTCTGATAAGTATACATCTTTGAGTCTACAACCACTTTCTTCTACTTACACCTACAATATTTATGTACCCCTTCTTACCTCACATTTCTCCTTTTTATTGCCTTTAATACAATGTTTTTAATTCCACAATATGTTAGAATCTATATCAAACTCTTCTCCAATATATCCCTGTTTAACCAATAGGTCCAGGACATTGCTGGGAATTTAACAATAGAGCGGATGTGGAGACCACATCATTAATGTTATACGGCTTGTCCATGGCACCAGAAATCGCTGAGGACCAGAAGGCTTACCTGGCTACCATATCAGCTTGGATTATCAGTAAGATGAACTCTCGTGGAGGCTTCTCTACTACACAGGTAAGTGATGATCAGAATATGGGGTCTACCAGAATATGGGGTCTACCAGAGAGTCTTCCCTAGCTCAACATAGAATGAGTCAGGACTAACTAACATGGCAGAAGTTCATGGTCTCACTATCAGTGACCAAACATGCCAAGCAGGACCTAGAAGGACACGGTAGTTTGGTAGAAACACTTGTCAAGTAAAACTAACAACTTTAGCAGATATTTTAGAGAAAACTGCATGTTTTGCTCAATCTGCTTGAATTGTGATGGGTTCCATTTCAGCCAATGAGGCTGTCTGTAGCTTGGGGGGAAGGGTTACCCTATGGAGCATGACTGTTTCATTCAGTGTGACCTCCCACATACACAGACACAATATGCATTAAAGCAAAAAAAAAAATCAATATTACAAATTTAAGACTGTGTTTATTTGTTTATTTAAAATCTGTTAGACCATCATGCTCTTCGAAATAGATTTCTATAGTGGTCATTAAATGACCAGTTCCTTGACCAGCTATCACTTTCTCTTCCAGGATACAGAGATGGCCATCCAAGCCCTTTCTGCTTTAGCCTGCCGTATAGGTATTCCAAATACTGGATACACAGTGTTTATAAGAAAAAGCGGTGAGGAACTTTACAAGCTTGACTTCAACAACCAAAACTGGCTCATGGTCCCAAATTATCAACTGCCTGATATACCAGAGGACTATACAACTGAAGTTATGGGGAGCGGATGCTGCTTGGTGCAGGTAACCATGTCACATGTATAAGATGAAAAGGATCTCCAGGAAAAGGATCTCAAGTTTACTTCACTTCCAGGTAATCAGATGAGTGTATTTTGGTTGTGATGGTGGTTTCCTCTCGTCTTGTTTTCTCTCTAGTACACAGCTGAATATAATGTTCCAGTGTCTGAAGAAAACTCTGCTTTCTCTCTGTCCGTACATTCATCACCTGAGAGCTGTAACAATGGCGTGGCATATTCCTATATGATTCACATATCTGTCAGGTACATTCCTTTCTTTTCTCCCACATGTCTCTTCTACCTCCATGACACTTTTCTCCATAACTGACACGTCCCTTCTCTTTTTTCCATAACCTCTTCCCTCCTGATACTCTTCCTGTTTCCACTCCCATGTCTGACATTCCGCTCCCATATTTTTCATTCCTCTTTTATCTCTCCCATGCCTCTTTTTTCAATGGCTTTCTTCTCGCAGTTCAATAGCCTGACTTGTCTCTTTTTTTATTGCATCTTCCAGTTACATAGGCGAGGGAGAACCATGCACCATGGCGATTGTGGAAGTAAAATTGCAGTCAGGATATGACCTGACTTATCATTCATTACATGAGGTAAGTGTGAAACCGGCTGGGTTGTTGTGGAATATATTGGATATGGATTATGGATGCTCGGAAGTGAATCTTTAGTCATGGAAAAATCTCCAGATTCCATTTTCAATAAAGCTCAAGCTTTCCAGGGTTAGGAAGTCTGATCGTTTAGTTGTGTATAAATATTGAGATGAACCCCAGGTATCTTTCCATGGTATGACTTGTCTATAAACGGACAGAACGTCTTACAGAATATCCCATGCTAGAGGCACGACCTCTCCTCATAAGACTTCCTATTAGTAACATCCCTTATGATTCTCCTCCAGAGCCCCCATATTATTCTCCTTGAGAGCCGAGAATGTCTTACTGTTACATATATCTAATGATGTCAACCAAACGCCAGAGAGGCAGCTCAGGGCTGGGTACGTTATGTGGATTTAATCAACTAATTACTACTTGTTCTCATTCTGTTTTCTCATCACAGTTGGAGAGTTTGAAGGGGGTCTCCAAAGCTGAAAAGAAAGGAAATGTCGTGATTGTATACCTGGAAAATGTGAGTGAGCTGCCCGGGAAAAATAAGACATTCCCACTGCACACTGCACATATACTAAGTTATTCTGTAAGCTGTGTATCTCTACATGCAGTTTTACTGTATATTTACTCCTTATATGGACACTGTGAATTATGTATACTCATTCCTCCTCTGTATTCTCATTCCACCTCTGTATTCTCATTCCACCTCTGTATTCTCATTCCTCCTCTGTATTCTCATTCCACCTCTGTATTCTCATTCCACCTCTGTATTCTCATTCCTCCTCTGTATTCTCATTCCACCTCTGTATTCTCATTCCACCTCTGTATTCTCATTCCACCTCTGTATTCTCATTCCTCCTCTGTATTCTCATTCCTCCTCTGTATTCTCATTCCACCTCTGTATTCTCATTCCACCTCTGTATTCTCATTCCACCTCTGTATTCTCATTCCACCTCTGTATTCTCATTCCTCCTCTGTATTCTCATTCCTCCTCTGTATTCTCATTCAGCCTCTGTATTCTCATTCCACCTCTGTATTCTCATTCCTCCTCTGTATTCTCATTCCTCCTCTGTATTCTCATTCCACCTCTGTATTCTCATTCCACCTCTGTATTCTCATTCCACCTCTGTATTCTCATTCCACCTCTGTATTCTCATTCCACCTCTGTGTTCTCATTCCTCCTCTGTGTTCTCATTCCACCTCTGTATTCTCATTCCATCTCTGTATTCTCATTCCATCTCTGTATTCTCATTCCACCTCTGTATTCTCATTCCACCTCTGTATGCTCATTCCACCTCTGTATTCTCATTCCTCCTCTGTATTCTCATTCCACCTCTGTATTCTCATTCCACCTCTGTATTCTCATTCCATCTCTGTATTCTCATTCCATCTCTGTATTCTCATTCCACCTCTGTATTCTCATTCCATCTCTGTATTCTCATTCCACCTCTGTATTCTCATTCCATCTCTGTATTCTCATTCCATCTCTGTATTCTCATTCCATCTCTGTATTCTCATTCCACCTCTGTATTCTCATTCCACCTCTGTATTCTCATTCCACCTCTGTATTCTCATTCCACCTCTGTATTCTCATTCCTCCTCTGTGTTCTCATTCCACCTCTGTATTCTCATTCCACCTCTGTATTCTCATTCCACCTCTGTATTCTCATTCCACCTCTGTATTCTCATTCCACCTCTGTATTCTCATTCCACCTCTGTATTCTCATTCCTCCTCTGTATTCTCATTCCACCACTGTATTCTCATTCCTCCTCTGTATTCTCATTCCTCCTCTGTATTCTCATTCCACCTCTGTATTCTCATTCCACCTCTGTATTCTCATTCCATCTCTGTATTCTCATTCCATCTCTGTATTCTCATTCCACCTCTGTATTCTCATTCCACCTCTGTATTCTCATTCCACCTCTGTATTCTCATTCCACCTCTGTATTCTCATTCCTCCTCTGTATTCTCATTCCACCTCTGTATTCTCATTCCTCCTCTGTATTCTCATTCCTCCTCTGTATTCTCATTCCATCTCTGTATTCTCATTCCACCTCTGTATTCTCATTCCTCCTCTGTATTCTCATTCCTCCTCTGTATACACATTCCACCTCTGTATACACATTCCACCTCTGTATTCTCATTCCACCTCTGTATTCTCATTCCACCTCTGTATTCTCATTCCATCTCTGTATTCTCATTCCACCTCTGTATTCTCATTCCACCTCTGTATTCTCATTCCACCTCTGTATTCTCATTCCTCCTCTGTATACACATTCCACCTCTGTATTCTCATTCCACCTCTGTATTCTCATTCCTCCTCTGTATTCTCATTCCTCCTCTGTATTCTCATTCCTCCTCTGTATTCTCATTCCTCCTCTGTGTTCTCATTCCTCCTCTGTATTCTCATTCCTCCTCTGTATACACATTCCACCTCTGTATTCTCATTCCACCTCTGTATTCTCATTCCACCTCTGTATTCTCATTCCATCTCTGTATTCTCATTCCACCTCTGTATTCTCATTCCATCTCTGTATTCTCATTCCACCTCTGTATACTCATTCCTCCTCTGTATGCTCATTCCACCTCTGTATTCTCATTCCACCTCTGTATTCTCATTCCATCTCTGTATTCTCATTCCACCTCTGTATTCTCATTCCACCTCTGTATTCTCATTCCTCCTCTGTATTCTCATTCCACCTCTGTATTCTCATTCCACCTCTGTATTCTCATTCCTCCTCTGTATTCTCATTCCACCTCTGTATTCTCATTCCACCTCTGTATTCTCATTCCACCTCTGTATTCTCATTCCTCCTCTGTATTCTCATTCCTCCTCTGTATTCTCATTCCACCTCTGTATTCTCATTCCACCTCTGTATTCTCATTCCTCCTCTGTATTCTCATTCCACCTCTGTATTCTCATTCCATCTCTGTATTCTCATTCCACCTCTGTATTCTCATTCCACCTCTGTATTCTCATTCCTCCTCTGTATTCTCATTCCTCCTCTGTATTCTCATTCCACCTCTGTATTCTCATTCCTCCTCTGTATTCTCATTCCACCTCTGTATTCTCATTCCTCCTCTGTATACACATTCCACCTCTGTATTCTCATTCCTCCTCTGTATTCTCATTCCTCCTCTGTATTCTCATTCCTCCTCTGTATTCTCATTCCACCTCTGTATTCTCATTCCTCCTCTGTATACACATTCCACCTCTGTATTCTCATTCCTCCTCTGTATGCTCATTCCTCCTCTGTATTCTCATTCCACCTCTGTATTCTCATTCCACCTCTGTATTCTCATTCCTCCTCTGTATTCTCATTCCACCTCTGTATTCTCATTCCATCTCTGTATTCTCATTCCACCTCTGTATTCTCATTCCACCTCTGTATTCTCATTCCTCCTCTGTATTCTCATTCCTCCTCTGTATTCTCATTCCACCTCTGTATTCTCATTCCTCCTCTGTATTCTCATTCCTCCTCTGTATTCTCATTCCACCTCTGTATTCTCATTCCTCCTCTGTATACACATTCCACCTCTGTATTCTCATTCCACCTCTGTATTCTCATTCCTCCTCTGTATTCTCATTCCTCCTCTGTATTCTCATTCCACCTCTGTATGCTCATTCCTCCTCTGTATACACATTCCACCTCTGTATTCTCATTCCACCTCTGTATTCTCATTCCTCCTCTGTATTCTCATTCCTCCTCTGTATGCTCATTCCACCTCTGTATTCTCATTCCTCCTCTGTATTCTCATTCCTCCTCTGTATGCTCATTCCACCTCTGTATTCTCATTCCTCCTCTGTATTCTCATTCCTCCTCTGTATGCTCATTCCACCTCTGTATTCTCATTCCTCCTCTGTATTCTCATTCCTCCTCTGTATTCTCATTCCTCCTCTGTATGCTCATTCCACCTCTGTATTCTCATTCCTCCTCTGTATTCTCATTCCTCCTCTGTATGCTCATTCCACCTCTGTATTCTCATTCCTCCTCTGTATTCTCATTCCTCCTCTGTATGCTCATTCCACCTCTGTATTCTCATTCCTCCTCTGTATTCTCATTCCTCCTCTGTATACACATTCCACCTCTGTATTCTCATTCCACCTCTGTATTCTCATTCCTCCTCTGTATTCTCATTCCTCCTCTGTATTCTCATTCCTCCTCTGTATGCTCATTCCACCTCTGTATTCTCATTCCTCCTCTGTATTCTCATTCCTCCTCTGTATGCTCATTCCACCTCTGTATTCTCATTCCTCCTCTGTATTCTCATTCCTCCTCTGTATTCTCATTCCTCCTCTGTATTCTCATTCCTCCTCTGTATTCTCATTCCTCCTCTGCATTCTCATTCCTCCTCTGTATGCTCATTCCACCTCTGTATTCTCATTCCTCCTCTGTATTCTCATTCCACCTCTGTATTCTCATTCCACCTCTGTATTCTCATTCCTCCTCTGTATACACATTCCACCTCTGTATTCTCATTCCTCCTCTGTATTCTCATTCCTCCTCTGTATTCTCATTCCACCTCTGTATTCTCATTCCACCTCTGTATTCTCATTCCACCTCTGTATTCTCATTCCACCTCTGTATTCTCATTCCACCTCTGTATTCTCATTCCACCTCTGTATTCTCATTCCACCTCTGTATTCTCATTCCACCTCTGTATTATCATTCCTCCTCTGTATTCTCATTCCACCTCTGTATTCTCATTCCACCTCTGTATTCTCATTCCTCCTCTGTATACACATTCCACCTCTGTATTCTCATTCCTCCTCTGTATTCTCATTCCTCCTCTGTATTCTCATTCCACCTCTGTATTCTCATTCCTCCTCTGTATTCTCATTCCTCCTCTGTATACACATTCCACCTCTGTATTCTCATTCCACCTCTGTATTCTCATTCCTCCTCTGTATTCTCATTCCTCCTCTATATTCTCATTCCACCTCTGTATTCTCATTCCACCTCTGTATTCTCATTCCTCCTCTGTATACACATTCCACCTCTGTATTCTCATTCCTCCTCTGTATTCTCATTCCTCCTCTGTATTCTCATTCCTCCTCTGTATTCTCATTCCTCCTCTGTATGCTCATTCCACCTCTGTATTCTCATTCCTCCTCTGTATTCTCATTCCTCCTCTGTATGCTCATTCCACCTCTGTATTCTCATTCCTCCTCTGTATTCTCATTCCTCCTCTGTATACACATTCCACCTCTGTATTCTCATTCCTCCTCTGTATTCTCATTCCTCCTCTGTATGCTCATTCCACCTCTGTATTCTCATTCCTCCTCTGTATTCTCATTCCTCCTCTGTATGCTCATTCCACCTCTGTATTCTCATTCCTCCTCTGTATTCTCATTCCTCCTCTGTATTCTCATTCCTCCTCTGTATTCTCATTCCTCCTCTGTATTCTCATTCCTCCTCTGTATTCTCATTCCACCTCTGTATTCTCATTCCTCCTCTGTATTCTCATTCCTCCTCTGTATGCTCATTCCTCCTCTGTATTCTCATTCCTCCTCTGTATTCTCATTCCTCCTCTGTATTCTCATTCCTCCTCTGTATTCTCATTCCTCCTCTGTATTCTCATTCCACCTCTGTATTCTCATTCCTCCTCTGCATTCTCATTCCTCCTCTGTATGCTCATTCCTCCTCTGTATTCTCATTCCTCCTCTGTATTCTCATTCCTCCTCTGTATTCTCATTCCTCCTCTGTATTCTCATTCCTCCTCTGTATGCTCATTCCACCTCTGTATTCTCATTCCTCCTCTGTATTCTCATTCCTCCTCTGTATTCTCATTCCTCCTCTGTATTCTCATTCCACCTCTGTATTCTCATTCCTCCTCTGTATTCTCATTCCTCCTCTGTATTCTCATTCCTCCTCTGTATTCCCATTCCTCCTCTGTATTCTCATTCCACCTCTGTATTCTCATTCCACCTCTGTATTCTCATTCCTCCTCTGTATACACATTCCACCTCTGTATTCTCATTCCTCCTCTGTATTCTCATTCCTCCTCTGTATTCTCATTCCTCCTCTGTATGCTCATTCCACCTCTGTATTCTCATTCCACCTCTGTATTCTCATTCCTCCTCTGTATACACATTCCACCTCTGTATGCTCATTCCACCTCTGTATTCTCATTCCACCTCTGTATTCTCATTCCTCCTCTGTATTCTCATTCCTCCTCTGCATTCTCATTCCACCTCTGTATTCTCATTCCACCTCTGTATTCTCATTCCTCCTCTGTATTCTCATTCCTCCTTTGCATTCTCATTCCACCTCTGTATTCTCATTCCACCTCTGTATTCTCATTCCTCCTCTGTATTCTCATTCCTCCTCTGTATTCTCATTCCTCCTCTGCATTCTCATTCCACCTCTGTATTCTCATTCCACCTCTGTATTCTCATTCCTCCTCTGTATTCTCATTCCTCCTCTGTATTCTCATTCCTCCTCTGTATGCTTATTCCACCTCTGTATTCTCATTCCTCCTCTGTATTCTCATTCCACCTCTGTATTCTCATTCCACCTCTGTATGCTCATTCCACCTCTGTATGCTCATTCCACCTCTGCATTCTCATTCCACCTCTGTATGCTCATTCCACCTCTGCATTCTCATTCCTCCTCTGTATGCTCATTCCACCTCTGTATTCTCATTCCACCTCTGTATGCTCATTCCACCTCTGTATTCTCATCCCACCTCTGTATTCTCATTCCTCCTCTGTATGCTCATTCCACCTCTGTATTCTCATCCCACCTCTGTATTCTCATTCCACCTCTGTATACTCATTCCACCTCTGTATTCTCATTCCATCTCTGTATTCTCATTCCACCTCTGTATGCTCATTCCATCTCTGTATTCTCATTCCTCCTCTGCATTCTCATTCCTCCTCTGCATTCTCATTCCTCCTCTGTATTCTCATTCCACCTCTGTTTTCTCATTCCACCTCTGTATTCTCATTCCTCCTCTGTATTCTCATTCCTCCTCTGTATTCTCATTCCACCTCTGTATTCTCATTCCACCTCTGTATGCTCATTCCATCTCTGTATTCTCATTCCTCCTCTGCATTCTCATTCCTCCTCTGCATTCTCATTCCTCCTCTGTATTCTCATTCCACCTCTGTATTCTCATTCCTCCTCTGTATTCTCATTCCTCCTCTGTATTCTCATTCCACCTCTGTATTCTCATTCCTCCTCTGCATTCTCATTCCTCCTCTGTATTCTCATTCCTCCTCTGCATTCTCATTCCACCTCTGTATTCTCATTCCACCTCTGCATTCTCATTCCACCTCTGTATTCTCATTCCACCTCTGTATTCTCATTCCACCTCTGCATTCTCATTCCACCTCTGTATTCTCATTCCTCCTCTGCATTCTCATTCCACCTCTGTATTCTCATTCCACCTCTGCATTCTCATTCCTCCTCTGTATTCTCATTCCTCCTCTGTATGCTCATTCCACCTCTGTATTCTCATTCCTCCTCTGTATTCTCATTCCTCCTCTGTATTCTCATTCCACCTCTGTATACACATTCCACCTCTGTATTCTCATTCCTCCTCTGTATTCTCATTCCACCTCTGTATTCTCATTCCTCCTCTGTATGCTCATTCCACCTCTGTATTCTCATTCCTCCTCTGTATTCTCATTCCACCTCTGTATTCTCATTCCTCCTCTGTATTCTCATTCCACCTCTGTATTCTCATTCCACCTCTGTATTCTCATTCCTCCTCTGTATTCTCATTCCTCCTCTGTATTCTCATTCCTCCTCTGTATTCTCATTCCACCTCTGTATTCTCATTCCATCTCTGTATGCTCATTCCACCTCTGTATTCTCATTCCTCCTCTGTATTCTCATTCCACCTCTGTATTCTCATTCCTCCTCTGTATTCTCATTCCTCCTCTGTATTCTCATTCCTCCTCTGTATTCTCATTCCACCTCTGTATGCTCATTCCTCCTCTGTATGCTCATTTCACCTCTGTATGCTCATTCCTCCTCTGTATTCTAATTCCACCTCTGCATTCTAATTCCTCCTCTGTATTCTCATTCCACCTCTGTATTCTCATTCCTCCTCTGCATTCTCATTCCACCTCTGTATGCTCATTCCTCCTCTGTATTCTAATTCCACCTCTGTATTCTAATTCATCCTCTGTATTCTCATTCCACCTCTGTATTCTCATTCCTCCTCTGTATTCTCATTCCTCCTCTGTATTCTCATCCCACCTCTGTATTCTCATTCCACATCTGTATTCTCATTCCACCTCTGTATTCTCATTCCTCCTCTGTATACACATTCCACCTCTGTATTCTCATTCCTCCTCTGTATTCTCATTCCTCCTCTGTATTCTCATTCCTCCTCTGTATTCTCATTCCTCCTCTGTATGCTCATTCCACCTCTGTATTCTCATTCCTCCTCTGTATTCTCATTCCTCCTCTGTATGCTCATTCCACCTCTGTATTCTCATTCCTCCTCTGTATTCTCATTCCTCCTCTGTATTCTCATTCCTCCTCTGTATTCTCATTCCACCTCTGTATTCTCATTCCTCCTCTGTATTCTCATTCCTCCTCTGTATTCTCATTCCTCCTCTGTATTCTCATTCCACCTCTGTATTCTCATTCCTCCTCTGCATTCTCATTCCTCCTCTGTATGCTCATTCCTCCTCTGTATTCTCATTCCTCCTCTGTATTCTCATCCCACCTCTGTATTCTCATTCCTCCTCTGTATTCTCATTCCTCCTCTGTATTCTCATTCCTCCTCTGTATTCTCATTCCTCCTCTGTATTCCCATTCCTCCTCTGTATTCCCATTCCACCTCTGTATTCTCATTCCACCTCTGTATTCTCATTCCACCTCTGTATACACATTCCACCTCTGTATTCTCATTCCACCTCTGTATTCTCATTCCTCCTCTGTATTCTCATTCCTCCTCTGTATGCTCATTCCACCTCTGTATTCTCATTCCACCTCTGTATTCTCATTCCTCCTCTGTATACACATTCCACCTCTGTATGCTCATTCCACCTCTGTATTCTCATTCCTCCTCTGTATTCTCATTCCACCTCTGTATTCTCATTCCACCTCTGTATTCTCATTCCACCTCTGTATTCTCATTCCACCTCTGTATTCTCATTCCTCCTCTGTATTCTCATTCCTCCTCTGCATTCTCATTCCACCTCTGCATTCTCATTCCACCTCTGTATTCTCATCCCACCTCTGTATTCTCATTCCTCCTCTGTATTCTCATTCCACCTCTGTATTCTCATTCCTCCTCTGTATTCTCATTCCTCCTCTGTATTCTCATTCCTCCTCTGTATTCTCATTCCACCTCTGTATTTTCATTCCTCCTCTGTATTTTCATTCCACCTCTGTATTCTCATTCCACCTCTGTATTCTCATTCCTCCTCTTTATGCTCATTCCATCTCTGTATTCTCATTCCACCTCTGTATTCTCATTCCACCTCAGTATTCTCATTCCTCCTCTGTATTCTCATTCCACCTCTGCATTCTCATTCCACCTCTGTATGCTCATTCCACCTCTGCATTCTCATTCCTCCTCTGTATGCTCATTCCACCTCTGTATTCTCATTCCACCTCTGTATGCTCATTCCACCTCTGTATTCTCATCCCACCTCTGTATTCTCATCCCACCTCTGTATACTCATTCCACCTCTTTTTTCTCATTCCATCTCTGTATTCTCATTCCACCTCTGTATGCTCATTCCATCTCTGTATTCTCATTCCTCCTCTGCATTCTCATTCCTCCTCTGCATTCTCATTCCTCCTCTGTATTCTCATTCCACCTCTGTTTTCTCATTCCACCTCTGTATTCTCATTCCTCCTCTGTATTCTCATTCCTCCTCTGTATTCTCATTCCACCTCTGTATTCTCATTCCACCTCTGTATGCTCATTCCATCTCTGTATTCTCATTCCTCCTCTGCATTCTCATTCCTCCTCTGCATTCTCATTCCTCCTCTGTATTCTCATTCCACCTCTGTATTCTCATTCCTCCTCTGTATTCTCATTCCTCCTCTGTATTCTCATTCCTCCTCTGTATTCTCATTCCTCCTCTGCATTCTCATTCCACCTCTGTATTCTCATTCCACCTCTGCATTCTCATTCCACCTCTGCATTCTCATTCCACCTCTGTATTCTCATTCCACCTCTGCATTCTCATTCCACCTCTGTATTCTCATTCCTCCTCTGCATTCTCATTCCACCTCTGTATTCTCATTCCACCTCTGCATTCTCATTCCACCTCTGTATTCTCATTCCACCTCTGTATTCTCATTCCTCCTCTGCATTCTCATTCCACCTCTGTATTCTCATTCCACCTCTGCATTCTCATTCCACCTCTGTATTCTCATTCCTCCTCTGTATTCTCATTCCTCCTCTGCATTCTCATTCCACCTCTGTATTCTCATTCCACCTCTGCATTCTCATTCCACCTCTGCATTCTCATTCCACCTCTGTATTCTCATTCCACCTCTGCATTCTCATTCCACCTCTGCATTCTCATTCCACCTCTGCATTCTCATTCCACCTCTGTATTCTCATTCCTCCTCTGTATTCTCATTCCTCCTCTGTATTCTCATTCCTCCTCTGTATGCTCATTCCACCTCTGTATTCTCATTCCTCCTCTGTATTCTCATTCCTCCTCTGTATTCTCATTCCACCTCTGTATACACATTCCACCTCTGTATTCTCATTCCTCCTCTGTATTCTCATTCCACCTCTGTATTCTCATTCATCCTCTGTATTCTCATTCCTCCTCTGTATTCTCATTCCTCCTCTGTATGCTCATTCCACCTCTGTATTCTCATTCCTCCTCTGTATTCTCATTCCACCTCTGTATTCTCATTCCTCCTCTGTATTCTCATTCCACCTCTGTATTCTCATTCCACCTCTGTATTCTCATTCCTCCTCTGTATTCTCATTCCTCCTCTGTATTCTCATTCCTCCTCTGTATTCTCATTCCACCTCTGTATTCTCATTCCATCTCTGTATGCTCATTCCACCTCTGTATTCTCATTCCTCCTCTGTATTCTCATTCCATCTCTGTATTCTCATTCCTCCTCTGTATTCTCATTCCACCTCTGTATACTCATTCCTCCTCTGTATTCTCATTCCACCTCTGTATTCTCATTCCTCCTCTGTATGCTCATTCCACCTCTGTATTCTCATTCCACCTCTGTATTCTCATTCCACCTCTGTATTCTCATTTCACCTCTCTATTCTCATTCCTCCTCTGTATGCTCATTCCTCCTCTGTATTCTCATTCCATCTCTGTATTCTCATTCCACCTCTGTATTCTCATTCCACCTCTGTATTCTCATTCCTCCTCTGTATTCTCATTCCACCTCTGTATTCTCATTCCACCTCTGTATTCTCATTCCTCCTCTGTATTCTCATTCCACCTCTGTATTCTCATTCCTCCTCTGTATTCTCATTCCATCTCTGTATTCTCATTCCTCCTCTGTATTCTCATTCCTCCTCTGTATTCTCATTCCTCCTCTGTATTCTCATTCCACCTCTGTATTCTCATTCCACCTCTGTATTCTCATTCCACCTCTGTATTCTCATTCCACCTCTGTATTCTCATTCCTCCTCTGTATTCTCATTCCACCTCTGTATTCTCATTCCACCTCTGTATTCTCATTCCACCTCTGTATTCTCATTCCTCCTCTGTATGCTCATTCCTCCTCTGTATTCTCATTCCACCTCTGTATTCTCATTCCACCTCTGTATGCTCATTCCACCTCTGTATTCTCATTCCTCCTCTGTATTCTCATTCCATCTCTGTAGTCTCATTCCACCTCTGTATTCTCATTCCATCTCTGTATTCTCATTCCACCTCTGTATACTCATTCCTATTCTGTATTCTCATTCCTCCTCTGTATTCTCATTCCATCTCTGTAGTCTCATTCCACCTCTGTATTCTCATTCCATCTCTGTATTCTCATTCCACCTCTGTATACTCATTCCACCTCTGTATACTCATTCCACCTCTGTATGCTCATTCCACCTCTGTATTCTCATTCCTCCTCTGTATTCTCATTCCTCCTCTGTATTCTCATTCCACCTCTGTATTCTCATTCCTCCTCTGTATGCTCATTCCTCCTCTGTATTCTCATTCCACCTCTGTATTCTCATTCCACCTCTGTATACACATTCCACCTCTGTATTCTCATTCCACCTCTGTATTCTCATTCCTCCTCTGTATTCTCATTCCACCTCTGTATTCTCATTCCACCTCTGTATACACATTCCACCTCTGTATTCTCATTCCTCCTCTGTATTCTCATTCCACCTCTGTATACACATTCCACCTCTGTATTCTCATTCCACCTCTGTATTCTCATTCCTCCTCTGTATTCTCATTCCTCCTCTGTATGCTCATTCCACCTCTGTATTCTCATTCCTCCTCTGTATTCTCATTCCACCTCTGTATTCTCATTCCTCCTCTGTATTCTCATTCCACCTCTGCATTCTCATTCCTCCTCTGTATTCTCATTCCACCTCTGTATTCTCATTCCTCCTCTGTATTCTCATTCCTCCTCTGTATTCTCATTCCACCTCTGTATTCTCATTCCTCCTCTGTATTCTCATTCCTCCTCTGTATGCTCATTCCTCCTCTGTATTCTCATTCCTCCTCTGCATTCTCATTCCACCTCTGTATTCTCATTCCACCTCTGTATTCTCATTCCACCTCTGTATGCTCATTCCACCTCTGTATGCTCATTCCACCTCTGCATTCTCATTCCACCTCTGTATGCTCATTCCACCTCTGCATTCTCATTCCTCCTCTGTATGCTCATTCCACCTCTGCATTCTCATTCCTCCTCTGTATTCTCATTCCACCTCTGTATTCTCATTCCTCCTTTGTATTCTCATTCCTCCTCTGTATTCTCATTCCACCTCTGTATTTTCATTCCTCCTCTGTATTCTCATTCCACCTCTGTATGCTCATTCCACCTCTGTATTCTCATTCCACCTCTGTATTCTCATTCCTCCTCTGTATGCTTATTCCACCTCTGTATGCTTATTCCTCCTCTGTATTCTCATTCCACCTCTGTATTCTCATTCCACCTCTGTATGCTCATTCCACCTCTGTATGCTCATTCCACCTCTGTATGCTCATTCCACCTCTGCATTCTCATTCCTCCTCTGTATGCTCATTCCACCTCTGTATTCTCATTCCACCTCTGCATTCTCATTCCACCTCTGTATGCTCATTCCACCTCTGCATTCTCATTCCTCCTCTGTATGCTCATTCCACCTCTGTATTCTCATTCCACCTCTGTATGCTCATTCCACCTCTGTATTCTCATCCCACCTCTGTATTCTCATTCCTCCTCTGTATGCTCATTCCACCTCTGTATTCTCATCCCACCTCTGTATTCTCATTCCACCTCTGTATTCTCATTCCACCTCTGTATGCTCATTCCACCTCTGTATTCTCATTCCACCTCTGTATTCTCATTCCTCCTCTGTATGCTTATTCCACCTCTGTATGCTTATTCCTCCTCTGTATTCTCATTCCACCTCTGTATTCTCATTCCACCTCTGTATGCTCATTCCACCTCTGTATGCTCATTCCACCTCTGCATTCTCATTCCACCTCTGTATGCTCATTCCACCTCTGCATTCTCATTCCTCCTCTGTATGCTCATTCCACCTCTGTATTCTCATTCCACCTCTGTATGCTCATTCCACCTCTGTATTCTCATCCCACCTCTGTATTCTCATTCCTCCTCTGTATGCTCATTCCACCTCTGTATTCTCATCCCACCTCTGTATTCTCATTCCACCTCTGTATACTCATTCCACCTCTGTATTCTCATTCCATCTCTGTATTCTCATTCCACCTCTGTATGCTCATTCCATCTCTGTATTCTCATTCCTCCTCTGCATTCTCATTCCTCCTCTGCATTCTCATTCCTCCTCTGTATTCTCATTCCACCTCTGTTTTCTCATTCCACCTCTGCATTCTCATTCCTCCTCTGCATTCTCATTCCTCCTCTGTATTCTCATTCCACCTCTGTATTCTCATTCCTCCTCTGCATTCTCATTCCTCCTCTGTATTCTCATTCCTCCTCTTTATTCTCATTCCTCCTCTTTATTCTCATTCCACCTCTGTATTCTCATTCCACCTCTGCATTCTCATTCCACCTCTGTATTCTCATTCCACCTCTGTATTCTCATTCCACCTCTGCATTCTCATTCCACCTCTGTATTCTCATTCCTCCTCTGCATTCTCATTCCACCTCTGTATTCTCACTCCACCTCTGCATTCTCATTCCTCCTCTGTATTCTCATTCCACCTCTGTATACACATTCCACCTCTGTATTCTCATTCCACCTCTGTATTCTCATTCCTCCTCTGCATTCTCATTCCTCCTCTGTATTCTCATTCCTCCTCTTTATTCTCATTCCTCCTCTTTATTCTCATTCCACCTCTGTATTCTCATTCCACCTCTGCATTCTCATTCCACCTCTGTATTCTCATTCCACCTCTGTATTCTCATTCCACCTCTGCATTCTCATTCCACCTCTGTATTCTCATTCCTCCTCTGCATTCTCATTCCACCTCTGTATTCTCACTCCACCTCTGCATTCTCATTCCTCCTCTGTATTCTCATTCCTCCTCTGTATGCTCATTCCACCTCTGTATTCTCATTCCTCCTCTGTATTCTCATTCCTCCTCTGTATTCTCATTCCACCTCTGTATACACATTCCACCTCTGTATTCTCATTCCTCCTCTGTATTCTCATTCCACCTCTGTATTCTCATTCCACCTCTGTATTCTCATTCCACCTCTGCATTCTCATTCCTCCTCTGTATGCTCATTCCACCTCTGTATTCTCATTCCTCCTCTGTATTCTCATTACACCTCTGTATTCTCATTCCACCTCTGTATTCTCATTCCTCCTCTGTATGCTCATTCCACCTCTGTATTCTCATTCCACCTCTGTATTCTCATTCCTCCTCTGTATGCTCATTCCACCTCTGTATTCTCATTCCTCCTCTGTATTCTCATTCCAACTCTGTATTCTCATTTCACCTCTCTATTCTCATTCCTCCTCTGTATGCTCATTCCTCCTCTGTATTCTCATTCCTCCTCTGTATTCTCATTCCTCCTCTGTATTCTCATTCCTCCTCTGTATTCTCATTCCACCTCTGTATTCTCATTCCACCTCTGTATTCTCATTCCACCTCTGTATTCTCATTCCACCTCTGTATTCTCATTCCACCTCTGTATGCTCATTCCTCCTCTGTATGCTCATTCCTCCTCTGTATGCTCATTCCACCTCTGTATTCTCATTCCACCTCTGTATTCTCATTCCACCTCTGTATTCTCATTCCTCCTCTGTATTCTCATTCCACCTCTGTATTCTCATTCCACCTCTGTATTCTCATTCCACCTCTGT